>PVKU01001056.1:264475-349194 GCA_004027475.1 Anoura caudifer | reverse complement strand
CACCAAATTACCAGGCCCCAAATCTGCCAGCACCTTGACCTTGGACTTTCCAGACCCCAAAACTTTGAGAAATAAATGTCTGTTGTTTAGACCACCCAGTCCCTGGTGTTTCTTGTAGCTGGCTAAGACAGACTTCTATACTTTTGAGCCCAGTGGTCTCTCTCCCACTCTCCAACTGGCCCTAGAACTCCAGCTTTGGTCCTTCACCCCAGCTTCCTAACCCAGCTCTCCATGCTATCACTGCTTATAAGACCGGCTCAGTAATACAGGTGCGGCAGGCCCATGAGGATGGTACAGGCAAAATAGGCACCCTTCCTAAACCTGGGACGAACTCTAATGGAGTCCTAATGGAACTGAATAGTTTCATTCCACTGGGTGAGTGAAACCAATCATGTATGACATCGTATCCAGATGGCAGTCGGGGGGTAGCACACACAAGAACATCACCATTTGTTAACGTACGTGCAGGCGCCGTGCCTGGTGCTTTACCTGCACTACCCCTCTAATAATCATATAGTACAGATGAGAAAATGAGCTCAGAGAGGTAAAAGAACCTAGCACATACCACCAGGGCCATCTAAAATTGGGTCTGTGTTCTTTCTAGGATGCCAGCGTTAGAAGTAATAAATGATAACAAACACTTGAAAAAGCTTTGAGGGGCATGGTGATATGAAAATGATCCTTCCAAAATCATGGAAAGAACTCATATTTATTTAGAAATATACACTCATGCCCTGGCTGGTGTGGCTCATTGGATTGAGCACTGGCCTGCAAACCAAAGGGTTGCCAGTTCGATTCCGAGTCAGGGCACATGCTGGGTTGCGAGCCAGGTCCCCACAAGGGAGCATGCGAAAGACAAGCACACATTGATGTTTTCTCTCCCTCCATTCCCCTCTCTTTAAAAATAAATAAAATATTTTAAAACAAATATATACTCACATACTCATATGTATTTAGAAAGAAATCATGTATGTATTCACTTAGCAGACAATAGACTACAGTTGGTAAAGACAGTTCTCATACATTTAAATAAATACCTAGGCTTTTGTTTATGCTGTAAATACCTATATTAATGTTTAATGCTTTTAACACTTTGTTTTAATGTGAAGAACACACATGTAAAAAAAAAGTTTTGGAGGATGACAGAATTGTGTGAGGTTTTCTATAAAACATTATTATTTTTCTGCAATAAAATCATCACCATCCTCCCAGTAATGAGTAAGTTTTTGTTTTTGCTTTTATTCTTTGTAGGGGCAAAGGAAAGCACAGGTAGGAGGCAGCAGAGAAGACTGTACTGACTTAGGACTCGGGAAGAGAGTTCTAGTCCCAGATACGCACTAAGGAGCTTTGTAAGAGCTGGGTCCATCAGCACTGCTGAGCTTCTGTTTCCTCTGCGGACCTGAGAGCTCCGTGTTCTAGGAGGCCTCGTTTTCCTCTCAATCCCATGACTATTGTGAACACACCAGCGCAAGCTCGTGACCGGAATGACATACTTCAGAGAAGCCGTGGGCGTGTGTATTTGAAGAGGACTATCAAATGAATCATCCATGAGTAAAAAAGTAATTTATCTCCATTTAAAAAGTCATGTTAATCTACAGCATGTCAGTAGAAAGAACATCTTACAAATATTCTGAAGAGGCCATAAATAGGCAGTATTTGAAATTAGTCAGCTATGTGCCATGATTCACCAAGAAGCACATGTATGCAACATGTTGCAGACTGCATTTGCAAGCTGTTCGGTTCCTAGCACAAATCAAGAGGAGGGAAAACCAGTCTTGGTGGATCCAATCATTACAGATTCCAGCTGTACTCATGAAACAGGAAGCTCATGAAGAATCGCAATTTAGGCAACCAGGGGGGGCCCTGGGACCAGGACTGGAGGCAACTCTGCAACCACAGGCGGCCCTGCGACCGGAGGCGGTCCTGAGACCGGTGGCAAACCTGCCACCAGAGGAGGCCAAGCGACCAGAGGTGGCCCTGGGACTGGGAGAGGCTCTGCAACCAGAGGCAGCTCTGCAATCCGAGGAGGGGGCTTTGTGAAAGACCCAGAGCTCACACCCATGATCCTAGGTGAGACAGAAGAAAAAAAAAAACAAAACCTGGAACTGTGAAAAAACCAGAGTTGGACCCAAAAAATGGAGAATCCCAACAGCTGAAACAGTGGAAGCTGTGAATACCGGGATACCTGAAGGAGACTGCACCACTGAATCTCACAGGTATTCTACCACAAAAGTTCACACCATAAACCCAGGGAGCCAGAACAGATCAATTTAAGAAGCTGAGGCTGACAAGAAGAATCTCACAAAAAATACGAAGACAAAGAAACAATCCCCAAATGAAAGGAAAGGAGGAAGCCCCAGAAAGAATGCTAAATGAAATGGAGGCAACTCAACTATCAGATTTTGAGTTCAAAGCAATGGCTGTCAGGAAGCTCCATGAGCTCTCAAAGAGCTAACAGAAACTACAGGGAAGCTATGATGAACTCACTGCAAACTATATCAACATGAAAAAGGAAATAGAAACTATCAACAAGGGCCAAGAGGAAATGAAGAACACAATTTCTGAACTGAAGAACACAGTGGAAGGAATCAAAAGCAGAATCAATGAAGTAGAAGACTGGATCAGCGAGTTGGAGGACCAAGTAGAAAAATACACCCAGAAAGAGTAAGAAAAGGAAAAGAGGCTCAGAAAGAATGAAGAGGGATTAAGAGAAATGCGAGACAATATGAAACGTAATAATATCCGTATAATAGGGATACCAGAGGGAGAAGAAGAAGAGCAAGGGATAGAAAACCTACTTGAAAAAGTAATCATGGAAAACTTCCCTAATTTGATGAAAGAAAAAGTCACACAAATCCAAGAAACACAGAGAGTCCCAATCAAGAGGAACCCAAAGAGGCCCACTTCAAGACACATCATAATTACAATGTCAAAATTCCAAGACAAAGAGAGAATCTTAAAGGCAGCAAGGGAGAAAAAGGAAGTAACATACAAGGGAGCCCGGATAAGGTTAGCAGCTGACTTCTCAATGGAAATCCTCCAAGCCAGAAGAGAATGGCAAGCAATATTCCAAGTAATGAGAACCAAAGGCCTGCAACCTAGACTACTTTACCTAGCAAGGCTTTCAATCAAGATAGAAGGTCAAATAAGGAGCTTCCCAGACAAAAGAAGTCTAAAAGAATACACCTCCACCAAACCAGTTCTGCAAGAGATGCTAAAGAGACTGCTTTAAGGAAAGGAAGGAAAACAGAGAAAGAGAAGGGAACACAGGTACGAAAATGGCAATGTATAAGTACCTATCAATAATAACCTTAAACATAAATGGATTAAATGCTCTAACCAAAAGACATAGAATAGCTGAATGGATAAGAAAGCATGACCCACACATATGCTGCCTACAAGAGACCCACCTCAGGACAAAAGACCTACACAGACTCAAAGTAAAGGGCTAGAAACAAATTTTCCAAGCAAATGGACAGGGAAAAAAAGCTGGGGTAGCAATACTCATATCAGACAAAACAGACTTCAAAAGAAGGGCCATAAAGAGAGACCCAGAAGGTCACTTCATAATACTCAAGGGGAGAATCCACCAAGAAGACATAAACATTGTAAATATATATGCACCCAACATAGGAGCACCTAAATACATCAAGAAAATCTTAGAGGACTTCAAGAAAGATATTGACAGCAACACAATTAAAGTAGGGGATTTTAACACCCCACTGTCAAAAATGGACAGATCATCTAAACAAAATATCAACAAAGATATTGTGACATTGAAAAACACTCTAGATGAAATGGACTTAACTGATATATATAGAGCCCTTCACCCAAAGAAACTAAATGCACACTCTTTTCAAATGCACATGGAACATTTTCAAAGATAGATCACATGATAGGACACAAAACAAGCCTCAACAAATTCAAGAAAATTGAAATCATACCAAGCATTTTCTCCAACCACAAGGGACTGAAACTAGAAACCAACCCCAAGGGGAAAAACCCAAAACACTCAAAATCATGGAGATTGAATACCATGCTACTAAACAATGAATGGGTCAAGAATGAAATTAGGGAGGAAATCAAAAAGTTTCTGGAAACAAATGAAAATAAACTCACAAGGACCCAAAACTTAGGGGACACAGCAAAGGCAGTCCTCAAAGGGAAGTTCATAGAGATACAGGCCTACCTAAAAAAGACAGAAACATTTCAAACAAACAACCTAACCCTACGCCTACAAGAACTTGAAGAACAACAACAAAGACAGCCCAGAGCAAGTAGAAGGAAGGAAATAAACAAGATCAGAGCAGAATTAAATGACATAGAGACTAAAAGCACAATTCTAAGGATCAATGAATCCAGGAGCTGGTTCTTTGAAAAGATAAACAAAACCGACAAGCCTTTAAGCAGGCTCATCAAGAAAAAAAGAGAGAAGACCCAAATAAACACAATCAGAAATGAAAGAGGAGAGATTACAACTGACGCCACAGAAATACAAAGGATCAGAAGAATTTACTATGAAGAAGTATATGCCAAGAAATTTGAAAACCTAGGTGAAATGGACAAGTTTCTAGAAAAATATAATCTTCCAAAACTCAATGAAGAAGAAGCAGAAAGCCTGAACAGACCAATAACAGCAGATGAAAATGAAGCAGTAATCAAAAAACTCCCAACACACAAAAGCCCTGGACCAGATGGTTTCACAGGAGAATTCTACAAAGAATTTAAGGAAGAGCTAACCCCTACCCTTCACAGACTATTCCAAAAAATCCAAAATAAAGGAAGACTCCCAAACTCTTCCTATGAAGCCAGCATCATCCTAATCCCAAAACCAAAGACACAACAAAGAAAGAAAACTTCAGGCCAATATCGCTGATGAACACAGACGCTAAAATCTTCAACAGAATATTGGCAAACTGCATCCAACAATACATTAAAAAGATAATATACCATGACCAAGTGGGATTCATCCCAGGGATGCAAGGATGGTTCAATATTTGCAAATCAGTAAATGTAATACATCACTTAAAAAAAAGACAAAAATCACTTGATCATATCAATAGATGGGGAAAAAGCATTTGATAAGGTACAACACCCATTTATGATAAAAACACTCAGCAAACTGGGTATAGAGGGAGCATTCCTCAACATAATAAAGGCAATATATGAGAGGCCTACAGCCAACATCATATTCAATGGACAAAAACTAAAATCTTTTCCACTAAGATGAGGAACAAGACAAGGATGTCCACTTTCACTACTTCTGTTCAATATAGTATGAGAAGTCTTAGCCACAGTGATTAGACAAGAAAAGGAAATAAAAGGCATCCAAATCGGAAAGGAGGAAACAAAACTATCATTGTTTGCAGATGACATGATAGTATACATAGAAAATCCTATAGACTCAGCCAAAAAGCTGCTCAACCTAATAAATGAATTTGGCCAAACAGCAGGATACAAAGTCAATATCCAGAAATCAAAGGCATTTTTGTATACCAACAATGAAACAACAGAAGCAGAAATCAGGAAAAAAATGCCATTTGTTATAACAAAAAGAAAAATAAAATACCTAGGAATAAACCTAACCAAGGAGGTAAAAGACCTGTATGCAGAAAACTATACAACACTGAAGAAAGAAGTCAAGGAAGACACAAACAAATGGAAACATATACCGTGTTCATGGATCGGAAGAATCAACATCATGAAAATGTCCATACTACCCAAAGCAATTTACAAATTCAATGAAATACCTATTAAAATACCAATGGCATATTTCACAGACATAGAACACTTCAAAAATTTATATGGAGCCATAAATGACCTCGAATAGCTGCAGCAATTTTGAGAAAGAAGAGCAAAGTAGGAGGGATCACAATACCTGACACCAAACTGTATTACAAGGCCACTGTAATCAAAACAGCCTGCTACTGGCATAAAAACAGGCACATAGACTAGTGGAACAGAATAGAGAGCCCAGAAATAAACTCAAGTCTCTACAGTCAATTAATATTCGACAAAGGGAGCAGAAACATAAAATGGAGTAAAAATAGCCTCTTCAACAAATGGTGTTGGGAGAACTGGACAGCTACATGCAAAAAAATGAAACTCGAGCACCAACTTACACCATACACAAAAATAAATTCAAGGTGGATAAAAGATTTAAATATAAGCCATGATACCATTAAAGTCCTAAAGGAGAACATAGGCAGGAAAATCTCAGATATTTCACGCAGCAACATTTTTATTGACATGTTCCCTAAAGCAATGGACATAAAGGAAAGAATAAACAAATGGGATCTCATAAAATAAAAAGCTTCTGCATGGCTAAAGAAAACAGTATTAAAATAAAAAGACAACCGACTGTATGGGAAAGCATATTTTCCAATGATGCCTCAGACAAGGGTTTAATCTCCAAAATATATAAAGGACTTACACAACTCCACTCTAAGAAGACAAGCAACCCAATTAAAAAATGGGCAAAGGACTTGAACAGACACTTCTCCAAGGAGGACATACAGAGGATCCAGAGACACATGAATAGATGCTCAGTATCGCTAGCTATCAGAGAGATGCAAATTAAAACCACAATGAGATACCACTTCACACCAGTCAGAATGGCCATCATAAACAAAGCAACAAACAACAAGTGTTGGAGAGGTTGTGGAGAAAAGGGGACCCTAGTGCACTGTTGGTGGGATTGCAGACTGGTACAACCACTATGGAAAACAGTATGGAATTTTCTAAGAAAATTAAAAATGGATCTACCTTTTGATCCAGCAATTCCACTGCTAGGATTATATCCTAAGAACCCTGAAACACCAGTCCAAAAGAACCTATGCACCCCTATGTTCATAGCAGCACAATTTACAATAGCCAAGTGTTGGAAGCAACCTAGGTGCCCATCAGTAAATGAATGGATCAAGAAACTATGGTACATTTACACAATGGAATTCTATGCAGCAGAAAGAAAGAAGGAGCTCCTACCCTTTGCAACAGCATGGATGGAAATGGAGAGCATCATGCTAAGTGAAGTAACCCAGGCAGTGAAAGACAAATACCATATGATCTCACCTTTAACAGGAACCTAATCAAGAAAACAAACAAACAAGCAAAATATAACCAAAGACACTGAAATTGAGAACAGGCTGACAGTCACCAGAGGGGAGAGAGGAGGGAATTCCAGGGGAAAAGGGGAAGGGTTTACAGTAACAAGTATAAAGGAGACATGGATAAAAACTAGGGGGGTGGGGAGGGCTGGGGCAGTGGGCTGGATTGGGAGTAAAAGACAGAAAACTGTACAAGAACAACAATTAAAATAAATTTTAAAAATTAAAATTAAAAAAAAAAAAGAATCGCAACTTAGAAGCATTTAAAACAAACAACACAAGAAAACCTACTTTGGGTATATACATGGATGGGTGCAAAGCCAACTCTTTTTGTTTTACACCAGGTTGTTTAAAGTAACCAATAGTCCAGAGTACAAGAGACATCAGAGTGGAGATTTCCCTGGACTTGACCAGAGTCCACATTTCCCCCTCTGTGTACTCATTTAACACACATTATAGAGTATAATGATCACCTCCGTGGTACCCACATCAGGCTCCGTGTGGGCAGCTTGGACAGAGAGAAAGGTGAGTCTTAAGAAATTAGAGGCTGACGACACTCAGAAAATCAACACCTTATCCTGTTTTCATAGGGGTGACTTCTCACCTCCATGGCTCCCCGCCCATCACCCTTCACATACTTGCTCCCAAAAGTCGACTTGCTCTTTATGAAATCTTTACCACAGGGCTGCCCAGGATGTGACTGAGGAGAAGGGGGAGAGAGAGGAGGAAGAAGGTAAAAAGAGACAAGAAGCTCTCATGTAAAAAACATTTGCTTTCCAGACCCATCATAAGTCACTTCTTTGGTGACATTTTCAATCTTTAAAGGATAAGTAGTGATTAAAAAAAAAATAAAAAAAAAGAAAAGAAAAGAATGACCAGAGGAATTATTTTTAAAACTTTGGGTTGGTACAAGGCATTTACAAAAGAAAGAAGCTATCAGTTCAAACCCACCTAGATATTTCTTAACAGTCCTGAACTATCACCCCAAAATTCTTTAAATGTTAGGAAGCCAAGCAAAACTACCAGTTATTTAAATTCTTATCAGAGCAAGTGTGTCACTTTCCAATAATAATTTATTTACAATAAATCAGAGCTGGTGAGTTTAACATAGATCTTTAGAGTACATGGAAGGCTCTGGAAAGGCAATGTTTATAGACTATTAGGAATAAGGCATTTTTTAATAAGACATAGTAAGGTTAAAAAGGAATAATAAAAAGGAAAGAAGAAAGAAAGATGGGAGGAATAGTGAATGGCAGTGCCCTAGAGTGGATAAGCATGCATTCCCTGTACTGAGAATATCCGGAGTCCTGTGTGATCTTGGGTAAGTTACTGTGTCCGCGCCTCAGTGTCCTCCTCAGTAAAATATAGTATAGAGTCAATTATAGTCCTACATCATGGGGCAAGGCTCAAAAAAAAAAAAAAAAAAGATGCATGTAAAATATTTAGTATGTGTGTCAGAAACACTCAAGTATTCAGGAATTGTCATTCTGGGATGAGTTTCAGTTCCAACCCTACTAACAATTAGCTGGGCGATCTTGGGCAAGTCAACACATCTAAGCGCTGGCTTATTCACCACAAAACGAGTCCAGATTAAATGACCTCTCAGTTTCTATGGCTTCTCCAAGCTCGAGCCCCCCTAACAACACAATATAGTTTATAACTTCAAATTAATTTCAATTTCTGGTTTTCACACCTTTTTTGTGACTTATTGGTCACGGCCAAGATTTATTTGATACAAGTGTGCGGTCACAAGCACTGCTAATTATGAGGCTGTGCCTACAAGAATCCTGGAACCTGCTATATGACGATCCTTTTCACAGTGTGGTTTCCAGGAACACGCTGGGCCCAAGGAAGGCCTGCCTGTGGTAGGACGAACCAATTCCATCCCAGTGAACTTCAAATGTTAAGGTTGTCCCCAGGTCAGGTGTACTCCATTCCTGTGCAGCCCAGCAACGATGGGGCATACATAAGTTCACTTGCTATCACCACCCCCTTTGAAAGGGACTCCCAATTACTTCCTGACGGGAACACTGCAATAATCTACCTTGGCAGAACAGAAACCAAACTATTTCAGATTTACCATTTATCGTTCTCCTCTTGCATTTTTAAACTCATCAATGACTTACTTTTTCTTTTATAAGAAGAGAGAACATAAAAGTCCCTACAAATCAGAAAATTTTAAATTATTACTGAAAAAAAACAATCTATTATGGTTAGCACCATCACATGGAATTTCATCTCAAAACCCCAGGTCCAATCTCTTAATTTAGGTGGGTGCCAGGCATCCATGTTCTGTAAGCAATAAAATTAGCATATACAGACAGAATTTAACGTCCCGGCTAAATGAGTCAATAAAATTGTGATAGTTGCTCACAGCACAAATGTACTAAAAATGATGGAACTATCCATATAGAAGGGGTGAACCGTATAGTACTCATAAAGCAGTACTTTAAAAAAAAAAAAAAGGATGTGTTTTGGAAGTGTTCACACAGCTCCTTTCACTGCAATCTGTTATGACAACAAATTCAAACATTTTCCACAGTATAGCAAAAACAGTTGAGAACAAGAGGCTTGAGCAAGAACCAGACTTCAGTCCTAATCCTGACTTCCTTCCTCAGTCAAACTTCTTTACTTCTCTGACTCTCAGTTTCCACATCTGAGAAATGGAAATCATAACAGCATTAATGTCAGAGGCTGCTGTGAGCACTATATAACCTTCCCCCCGGCTTCCCGTCAGTCAGTAGCACCACCCATCAGGTGCCAAGGCTAAAAATGTAGATGCCACTCCCAATTGCTTTCCTTCTTGCATATTAGCTCCAATCCTTAGCAAGTGCTGATCGCCCCATCATCCAAATATATCAGGCATCCAAACACCTCTCCCCAGCTGCACCCCAGGCCTGACAACATCCCCAGGGACTCACAAGAGCTTACTGTAGGTCCTCCTGCTTCCATTCTGACCACTCTGTAGAGATCACTACAATCCAGGACAAAGGGTTATTTACAACCTGCATGGTGGATCCGATCTCCACCATCCCCTACTCAGAACCATCCCACAGCCTCCCCACCAGCCAAGACCAGACCACATGCAACAGGTCCCACATGATCTGGCCCCAACTCGGACCTCATCTGACAACCCTCCCTGAAAACTAGCTCTACCCACATGGGCTTTCCTGACATTTTTCAAGATGGAGCTCCTCCTCCAATCTCTGGGCCGTTATTTGCCCTTGCCTCTGCACAGACAGAAGAAAGCAAGGCTCACCCCTTCCTCCATTCAGAGCTCCAATTCTCCTCATCAGAGGGGCCTCGCCCCATTAAAAACACCACCTCTTCTCCCACCAGACTCTAGCCCCTTCACCTGATGCACTTTTCTTATAGCACTGACATTACCTGGCATCACATTATCTATGTAGCTATTTACATTCTGTCTTTCCGTGAAAATAAGCTCCATGCAGGCAGGGATTTTCTCAGTCCTACCCCCTGCCCTATCCACATAGCCCCAGCATCTAGCACAGCACCTGGCATACAAGAAAATGTGTTTTAAACAGTTGCTAAATGAATGAAGAAATTTCGCAAAGTACTGAGCTCAATGCCTGCAGGCAGGAAGTACTCAAGAACTGTTAGTTGGTAACAATAAAAATAATATTATTACATTTATTATTATTATATTTCACAGATAAGAATACGGAAGACCTTATAGGTTACATGACTAACCCAGGTTGAAACCCTAAGTCTGACAGTCTAGAATTTCCCAGATGCTTATTTTCATTCCTTGAGTGCAGAATAACTGCTGTTCCCACCACAGCAGGAATCTAAAGGATGATAAGGCCAGTTCTCCTTACCATTCTGTGCCCTGCCTCCTGTCACCTTCAAAGAGTCACCCTTATCTTGGAGGGGTGCCCCTCATACAGTAGAATCCTAGGGCAGTCCCAACAATGACAACTTAGCATCACGGGGTGCTCCACCAGATGTCAAGAATAAGGCTTTCATGTCACTCTCAAGCACTCTAAGAGGCAGGCAGGTATGATCATCTCCATTTTACAGATGAAGAAATAAACAAACAGTCTGCTCAAAAACCATATACTAATAAGTGGGGAGCTTGGGCCTAGGATTCTGAAAGTTAAAAAGACCACAACTCTCTCTTTCCAATACACCACAGTACTCTAAGACTCTGTTAAAAAAAAGAAAGGGAAAAAAATGACCCTGGCCACAACTTTACCTATTTTAAATAATATTAAGTTATAAGGGAAAGAATATTATTTTAAAAGTCCCTCTACATATCCCTATCCACAATGACATTCTTAACTTCCCCTAGGACATGGGAATTTTAATACACCTACATCAAATACTCATAAACTGCTAATTATGTACACTGCAGGAGTTATAATATGGCTGTAGGATTTTGTAAACTCATTAGCATGCATCAGGCCCAGAGGCCTGACAAACTTGGATAAAATGTGAGTTTTAACTTTACTTCTTGCAGAATGTGCACGTTTCGTGTATTAATAATGACACGGAAAAGCTCACACCACTGTCAGAGCCCTCTCTCCCATATGCTTCATTATGACACAACTTGTATCCCAGGACTGAATAAAACCTGCCATTTCTAATATCAAAGCCAGGTTGTCTTTACCACACTCCTGAAGGCACAAAGGCATGCTGAGGAGCCCAGTGAAGACAGAAGGGAGAAAGTCTCTTACCCTCCCCATTCGTCCCTCATCAGTATCATAGCATCACCGCTGCTAGGTTACTAAAAATCTGAGTCAAAACTGGCCTGACAGCCTAAACACCACAGCTGGCCACATCAGGGACCACATGCTCAGGGCATCCGTGACCCTGCGTGGCCCTCACCTTGCTGTGGGAGGTGTGTCTGACTAAGTTCACCTCACAGTTGAGAGCACCAGAGCTGCCAGGGGTCTGTGACTTACTAGACGTCACAATACTGGGGCCTAGATCCTAACTCAGATGTGTCTGGCTTCAAAGGTTCCAATCGTTCCCCTACACCACACTAAAAAATGTACCCCGTTCCCAATCCCGCCCTTTTAGTCCAGGGCTGGCACCGAGGAGGTGCTCCAATGTAACTTTAGTTAGCATGGACGACAAAAAGGACAACAGAGAATGAGGTGACAAAATCTTCCAGGCTATACATAACTACAACCAGCCAAGGTGTGGCTAACTGGTCTACCTGTATTTTTTTTTTTTTTTTCCCTATCTTGTTTTTAGAGACTTCCCAACACATATTCAACCCAAATAGCTGTCTGGGGTTGGCATTCCCCGCTTAAGACTTCTCCTGCTAAGGACTGCTAAGGATTCATGACTGGGTGGCAGGAAAGAGCATTAGAGACAGCCCGGGGCTCCTGCATTTCATGGTATCTAAAGGGGATTTTCTTCACACCCCTGAACCCCAAGACTTTGCCATGCACAGGGAACACTACTGTCCCCAAACCGTGCTTCCAGCCCACCTCCCCACGCACACACAACACTACGGAGCACAGGGAATGGCTATGCTCTGCACCAGCTGCTTCCCGGTCCATGAAATCTGTGACAGAACCGCACTCTGCTGAAGAGCTCACCCAGTGTTAACACAACACTCCCTGTTTCTACACCTTTCCTGTTTCCCTTCCTATAGTCCACCTGAGTTTGAAAAACGTTATTAAGTAAGTCTCCCCACAATTTCCCCACAAACCCATGTCAAATCTCTGGTGGCCACAGGGGTAGTCAGTTCCCCCCTGCATAACACTAGTCTCCAATTTCCGGGAATTCCTCAGAATAGCTCAGGACCCCACGTCCCCACAACTGCCTTGAGGTTCACCTTTGGTGAGAACACTGGAACAATACCATAGTTCCCCTCCTCTAGACAAAATCGAACAGCCAAGATCCCACCACCACGCTCTTAAATTGATCAGCCCTGAGACCCCGAATCTGGGTCCTGAACTATCTGGAACCTGTCCTTCACCTTATCATCAGGAACCCGAATCCAAGGCCTTAGCTGTAATTCACATCATTCTTTCCAAGTTATCTTAATTCACAAAGAGCTACTTTCTCCTCAGAGCTCTTAACATAACTTTCATTAAACATGCTTTGTGTAATATGGTGCAATTCTTTAACTGTCTCCCTTGCCTGTCCTGCCATGAGGGACCGCATCAGTCCTGTCACCTACAGTTTACCCTGTGGTTGGCCAGTGCTGGCACCTGAGCAGCTCTAAGTAGGCGTCTACCAAAGGAGTGAATGAAAAGCAAGAAACAGCCTGAGTAACAGCCTGCTGACTTACTTGGACTAAATGGCAACCTACGCCAGTTTGCCAAATGAGTTTCTTTCTTTCTTTTTTTTTTTTTATGTATACTTTTTTTCCATTTTTTAAATTTTATTGCTGTTCAAGTACAATTTTCTGCCTTTCCCCTCCACCTGTCTCCTCACCCCAGCCATCCCCACCTCCTGCCTCTTGGTTTTGTCCATGTGTCCTTTATAGTTGTTCCTGAAAACCCTTCACCTCCCCCCTCCCATTATCCCCTCCCACCTCCCCTCTGGTTACTGTCTGTTTGTTCTTAATTTCAATGTCTCTGATTATGTTTTGCTTGCTTGTTTGTTTTGCTGAGTTTCTTTCTTTATTGACAAGGTACTGGAGTCAATATCAGATGGGTAAAGTACAAATGCCTTTTGGCTGAGTTTTAAGTACTTAGGATAAGGAAAAAGTTCAGATGGAAAAGGCCCAGCACTTCTTGCACTAGAAAGGAAAAGGGAAGAAAAATGTTTTGCTTCAAGAAAGAAAAGCAAAAATAGGCCTAGATGAGCGAAGGAAGTGAAGTGAAGTCTCACCCAGTCATCCCAGCCCCGCACAGCCCAGCGCTGTGAGCACAGGCTTCCCACTGGCACAGCAGCTTTCCCCGAGGCAACGCATGCCCAAAGCCAGATGCAAAGTGGGCCGGTGCCCATGGCTGCTTTCTCAAGACTTAGAGAATAGTCACAACTCCCGCAAGATACCTGGAGACTTCTAGAAGTGCCTACAATCTAGCTCTCATATAACCAAACTTCCTGACCCACAGAAAATTCTGGACGGGGAGGCAGACAGGACGTTAATAACAACAATAAGCCATAGTACTAATCTACTACATTTCCTCTTTCAGAGAAAAGTCTTCCACCCCCTCGACCACCCCCAAAGAAAATCAGTAAAAATCTCTTCCACCTTTACTTGTGATATTTTAAACAATTAAGAAGTCAAAGGAAAAAAGAAAGGAAGGGAGGGAGGAAGGGAGGACACTGTCTATCCTACTGCAGTGCAGGAACAGGGTTTCTCATTGGACTGCTCTCAAGCACAAAGCAAATCTACTTTTCAATATCCCAGGTATGGACTTTCCAGTCCGTAGGGATATGAGGCTGGCCATTGCAAATAACCATAGCAAGGCCATCACACTGGACTACTCCCAAACTTCTCTCCTTCCTGCAAAGGCAACATTCCAGAAAAAAAGTAAAGCTACTGAACTCTGACCTCAGATCCAGCTTGGTTACGCTGCTTACATTGCCCAAGGCCACAGGAGGGTTGAAAAAAATAAGATTTAGAGATTCTGATATTTTTCCATTTGAGTTTCTTTTTTGACTTTAGTATGGAGAAAGGTACCATTATTTCAGAAGGAATGTTGATCACTACAGCAGATTACATACTTCACACGTTCATTTACAGGTCACTACTGCACTGCAAAATACCCTAGTGCATGCAGATTAAGACTCCCCAAATAAGGAACAGTGACAAAGATTGCACCTGACAGTATACATAACCACAACTTCCCTCTTTTCTCCTAGCTTCAAAAAGTATTGCATCATCCTAATGATCAACTTACTTCTAAACAGTTGTCTCCAAGACCATTTTTTCATTTTGCACATTGGAGAAATGAAATGTCCAAAATTTTACAAGTGGAAAATAGAAGTATGTAAAGGACAAAAGCATACAGTGGCTAAACCTAAGGCTGCACAATGTGTTGTTTTTTGTTTTTGTTTTCATAAAACACACTCAAAACTACTCAGGACTCATAGGGAAATCCCTTATTTATTTTCTCAATGCAAAGACTTCCAGAACCACCCAGCTCTAAAACCACTGCTACTCCCTGTGCTACAAAGAGTTCCTTTCCAACTTATATTTCTCATGAATCTCAATTTTAATTTTTAAATATTTTGAAAACTGAAAGATTGACTTTTCTGTCACTCTACTCTTCAAGAGTGGAAATTGCATTGCTTTTCCTTTCTTCCCTCCCCTTTCTGTACAGGTGGTTATTTGCAAGGGTTTAAGAAAACCAGTTTGTATTTATCTTATGTGGAAGTGGCAAACCACCGCTGTACAACTGGCTGTGCCATGTACTTTAGTCTGATGTGCCCGGTAAAGGTGAAGAATCAGTAACTCCCCCATTTTCACACACACACCCCACCCATGGCTGTCAAGTCAAAAATCAAGCAAACATGCCTTCATCCTCAGGGTGCATCTTGGTGCTGAGTACATGAGTGACTTTTCCTTTCTATATTTTTTTCAATTTTTAATAAATGCATATAATTTTATGCTTAAAAGTTTCTAACTTTAAACTACTAACACTAAGAAATATCTAGACAGGCATGCTGGATACTATTTCAACTTAAAGCAACTTGGACACCTGAAATCTCCAAAGCAGTGTAGGAAGAACATGAACAGAGGAGAAAGAAATTCCTCAAGTTTAAGAATGTAAATGTAGCAGGCCTCATGTGGTTTTTCTGTACTTCCCTTGACTATCCACTCATTCTAACCAAATGATTGCTCTATTGGCATTGATTAAGGTCTTGTAGGGGAAGGAAGACCACGGTACCTTGTTGCAGACAGCAAGATCTAAAATTTATCCTCTCAAGAGGATCCCTGTCCAGATTAAAGAAGGGGCTTCACCATCCCCTACCCATTATTTTAAAACTCAGCCATCAGCATCCATGCCATTCCCGAGGGACCTGGAGATGCTTGGGGAGAAATTCGGAACCCAAATTTTAGGACTTCTTAGGTGCAGACGCCACCCAAGATACTGGTTTCACTGGAGCGGTAGGAGAGATGTGTCAAAATGAAAAAGTTACTTAGAGACTGGAAATAGTACCGATGTCACCTTTAAACCAACCGGGCAAACCCCACGGCCCCTCCTTTGTTTGCCCAGGCTGCGGCTCCGCTGGGCCCCAGAACCGCATCCGGATGCCCCGGGCAGTGAGGGGCGCGCCCAGGGCTCGGCATCTGGCCGCGCGTGGCGCACCCCAGGTGGGAAGCGCATCCCCACTCCAGGCGGGGTCTCTTCATTTTCAGGGCTGAAGAAGCAACAATAAGGCGACCGGAGCAGCAGTCCGGGCTCCCTCCTTCGCGGCGCCCACCGCCTCCCCAGGACCCCTCGGGCCTGGGATCACTGCGCCTTGTCCCCGCAGAGCCCGGCCCTGCGCCCTCCCCGGGAACTACGCGGGGTGACCAGCGCACCCCGCAAGTCCACCTCCCTGAGCTTCGCCGTCTGGCGCTCGCAGCGACCCCCGCCTCACCGCCCGCGCTGCTCTGACCGCCGGCCACGGAGAGGAGAAGCCCGGCGGCTCCAGCCGCCCGGGGGTCCCTGGAGCCGGGGTCGGAGCAGGGTGGGGGCCGCACAGTCTCCTTGCGGGCACAACGCCTCCGCCTCCCTGGAGCTCCCAGTCTTTGTGTGCAAAGTAAGTGCAGGAGGCGAACCTACCTCCGCGCGCGCACAAAGGCGCTTGGCTCCCTCCTCGGATCTCGCTCGGGGCGGCTGCAGCAGCGCTCAGAGGCCCCGCGACTCCAGGCAACGGACTCTGCGCTGGAGGCGGCTCAGAAGGTGGCTGCTGCCCGACCGACGTAGGGCGGCTCTTTCACACCCCGGGCCCAGCGCGCGTCCGAATTAAGCGGCAGGGCGGGATGGGGGCGGGGCGGGGCGAAGCTACTGAGACCCCGCCCCGGCCCCGCCCCGCCCCGCGGCGCTGGCCTCGAGCCCCGCTTTCCCGCTGCAGTCTCCGGAGCCGACTGCCCCGGGAGACGCGGGAGCTCCCAGAAAAGTATGGGGATTTGGTTCAGGGAGGTTTTTCTTCTATTGCTTTAGTTTGTTTGGCTTCGGAAACTCTCGAAAGAGGAGAGGGAATGTTGTAATAAAAAAACCAAGTGTCACCAGATGAGAAAAATGTGGGAAATCGAAGGCAGCTGCTGAGTGTCTGGCCTCCATCTCCACTCCACGTCTGTGACGTTCAGAGATGACTGTCCCATTGAAATCCTGCTTATAAATCCCGGAGGAAAACGCCAAAGGAATCAGGGAGGAAAAGAAAACAGATTTGCTGTAATTCTACAAACTTCAAGCTGGAGCTTGAAATCTGGTGACCTGGGAATTTACTCATATTCCTCTCCCCCTGATTCTCTCCCTCCCTGCCAAAAAGTAACTGGAGATTTTAATTTGTGCACAAGGAAAAAAACGTTGTTCCACTTCTTTTTTCTCTCCGATTTTCTTTTTTTCCCCTCAGCTCTCTTACAGTAAATTACTTCTCTGCCCAACCCTAAAATTCTTAGATTACCATCCACCTGAATCTTAATAGATATAAAAATGGGAGATACCTGTTTCAGAGTCACAAGCAAGGACATCAAGTTGATGGATTTTAGATCAAAAGTGATTTAATTTTCTTGGAAACAGATGAGTAAGTGCTTATTTATTGGGAAGCTTTTCTGACTAAAACAGCTTGGGTCATGATCACACAGAAAAGTCATATCAATTATGGATTTCAATAAACACATTACTCCAAAGATACTCTAAAGCCACAACCCTTGAAGGTTCTGGCCATCCTTAGTTCCCTGAAGCCGAATGAAGGGTGGAATCACTAGCCACAGGATTCAGAGAAGAAGCAGCTCCTTCTTAGCCTGAGAACCTGCCCCTTATAAACTTCATCCATGGTGTTCCCCACCAGTCTTCCTTCTTTCCCCTCCTCGAATTGTGCTGTTTCTATTCTTGACACTGGGTCCACGAGTCACCAAACCAGAACCTGGGATCCAGCCTACATTTTCCCCTCACTCCTCACATGGAATTCAATTCCAAGTCCTACACATTCTACAGGATGCCTAGATTGTCCCATCCCCATCCCACTGGTACTGCCACAGTTGACCTTTGGGGTCTGTCACCACTGTGGCACTGATCTCCCAACTGTCCCTAGCCTTCAATGTCACATTCTTTTACTCCAAACTGCTCCCCCAGTGAACTTTCCAAGTGCAAATATGCCCAGGTTCATCCTCTCCTTAAAGGAGGATGCCCAATTTCTATTACATGATCAAGTCCAAGCTCCTTAGTACAGAACACCAAAGGCCAGCATACTTCTTGATATCACTTTTAACCACTTCCATGAGCTCTTCCTACATCCCCCAAACACCCAGGGCTTCACTCAGCCACAGTGCTGTATGTGCTAAATGGCCCTGCTCTATTAGTATGAGGCTGGATGAAAGAATCTGTCACCTGTTATGCTCTTCCTCATGCCTCCCCTCTGCCTGGCATACCTTAACCTCACCTCCCAAGAGCTTCTCTCCGCTCTGAGACCCAGGTCCTCTGAAAAGACTTCCCTCTCCTGCTCAAACTGGGTGTACTTTTCCTGCCTTCCCAATACCTACCACAGTTTTGTTATTATCATATCGTATTGTAAATGTGTGCCGTCCCAGAGCAGAGATGGTGCTTGATGTATATACAATATCTTTACATCCTTGCACTTAACCCAGTGTCTGGTATAGGAAAAGTATTAGGTACTAAATTGTGTTGTCCCCCACCCAAATTCATTTGTTGAAACTCCAACCCTCAATGTGATTATTTGGAGATAGGACCTTTAGAGAGATAGTTAAGGTTAAATGATGTCATAAGGGTAGGGCCCTAATCCTGTAGGACTGATGACCTTAAAAGAAGAGGAAGAGACTCCAGAGATTTCACTCAGTCTGTGCATACACAGAGAAGAGGCCATGTGAGGACACAGCTAGAAAGCCACCTGGCATCTATAAGCCAGGAAGAGGTCTCACCAGAAACCAACCCTGCTGGCACCTTGATTTTGGACTTCCAGAACTGTGACAACACAAAGGCCTGTTGTGTAAGCTGCTGTTATGGCAGCCCAAATAGATTAACACACACAAAAAAACATGCATTAGATTCCAGACTCTAAACTTAGAAAAGCACTAACCTGCCAGTGAGCCTGTAATGCCCGCCCCCCCACCCCCCTGCCCCAAAGCAGCCTGCACAAACTTCTATGATGCCAGGACAGTAGCCAGAGTGTCTGGAAGTGATAAGTGACCACGCAGCTTTTTCCTCACTCTGTGAGAGAGATAGAAACATGCAGCTTATGCCATAGCCTGAGGTATAAATGTCCATGGGCTCTTAGCCATGGCCCTTCTCTGGTATCAAGAACTATAATTTCTCTTAAACCAAAAACAATAAGAGGAGATCAAACATGACTTTGAACTTCTTGCACCAAAGCTTCATTAGGAGACAAGATGCCAACACTGATTTATTAATGACCCCATTAATGACTCATTAAGACCCCAACACTGTTTGAGGCCTGAATATTTCACATTGTTCAGGAATCTTAGGGGGATGTTAATCCACATAGGATCAAGTATTTAACTGGGTTTGGGGTGCCTGGAGTCACTATGGGTAGACCCCAGAAACAAGACCTTTACAGTTATGGACTAGAGTGATATTTATTTTTGTATCCATACCATATACCAACAGCATCTGGAACACGGTGGGTACGTGACTGATGCTTGTCAAATGAATATACCTAGATTTTCAGGGCACAGCTAGACTCCCCAGAATTACACCAAATGACAACAGACTCTCAGCCAGATTCTGAGGTTCCGTGGATTTTATATTCTGGATGAGGACAGGACTCCAGAAAGGTCAGATGAGCCAGTGGCCCAGGCACCTAGGCCACTGGCACCTCTACATGGGTTTCTGCTCGCAGGATTACACAGTTTATCAGGTACATGGAGGGCCTTTGTGACTTGCTTTCTCCAAATACAAGACAAAGAAAATACTGCTCTAGATGATTTTTCAGACATTTAACCCATCATCGGTGGGAGATTCTCTAATCTCACATTACTGGAAAACATACACAATAATTTTCCATCCTACAACCCTCACCCACAAGGTCCCACATGCACTTAGTTTTAACCTCACCCTTTAGCTTTGATGTCTAGGGGCCTTTTAAATTCATTCCTAAGGAAAACAGAAGAAAGCAGAGACAAACATTTGAGGGCATAAAGTAGAGCAAAGCAAATCAATTAGGAATGTTACATTTTTTTTTTCAATCTTCTACTTTGATCATTTTCCCAATGATCAATCTTGAAATTGTTGCACTATACCCTATCATCCTAAAGAGCTCCAACGAGATGAGAAAAGCTTAACAAAGCCATAAGTAAGGGAAATTTATTTTTGTATGTATACTCTTTTGTATCTTAAATTTCGCACCGTGTACATGGACTTTGAATGAAATACAATTTTAATTTTAAAAACATACTTAAAGTCATGTTGTTTAATATCTGTATCAGTTATCTTTTACTGCATAACAAATCACTTCAAAACATAATGGCTTGAAATTAGAACTAATGGTCTGCTCACAATGCTGTGGGTTGGCAATGCAGGTAATGGTAAACTGGGGCAACTCGGTTTTTTGCTCCATTTGGTCTTAGCTAGGCTCTGTCATGCATCTGCAGTCAGTTTAGAGGTCAACCAGGAACCAGCTTGTCATGCATAGCCTCGAAGTCCAGAAGTCACCTGGAGCTGTCTGCTTGGGTGCCTCAGGTGCCACTCATGCAGCTGTCAGCAGGCTCACTGTGATCTCCTCACAGGGCAGCAGGGCCCAAGAGGGTGAAAGAGGAAGCTGTGAGTCTTCACAAGGTCTAGCCTCAAGGTCATTCTGCTTCATTCTGCCACTCAAAAATATCACAGAGCCATCCCAAATTCAAGGTTTGGGGAAATGGACTCTGCCCCTCGATGGTACTCGTGTTACAAAGGGACCTGAGTACTGAAATAGGAGAAATTGTTGTGACCATCTTTGCAAATAATCTTTCCCTGAATCAGTTGTGCAGGCACACAGTGGGGTAACCATGACAGGTGGACAACAGTCGTCTCAAGGGAAATCATTCTGATTATAAACAAACCAAGAACCCTTTGCAATTGAACATAAAACCTACAACAGATTCAATAAAGAACTAAGGCTTTAGAACTCTAAAGAAGCTAAGGCTGATCAGGTTCTAAATGGGAGTATTATTTATTGCTACATAACAAATTACATAGACTTAGCAGCTTAAGCTCATCCATGCTTTTGTTCACACATTTCCTGGCTGGATTCTTTGATCAAGTCCCCCAAATTAGAAATCAAGATCTTCGCAGAACTCATAGCTCATCTCATGTAGAGCTCAAGATCCTGTTGGCTGAATTCAGTTCCTTGTGGTTGTAGGACTGAGGTCCCTGTTTCCCTATTGGCTATCAACTGGGAGCCGCTCTCAGCTCCTAAAGGCTGTCCACATACCTTAGTGTGTGGCCCTCTCCATCATCAAGTCAGCAATGGCACAAGAAATCCTTCCAGTGCTTCCAATCTCCACTTCCCTTCATCTGTGAGGAGGTAAGGCCCATCTAGATCATCTGTCTTAAAGTCAACTAATTTGAGACCTTCCTTACATCAGCAAAGCCTCTTCACAGCAGTACCTAGATTATTGTATGATTGAAAATTGGGAGAAGGTATGTGTACATGAAGGTCCAGAAATCTTGGAGCCTAGCTTAAAATTCTGCCCACACCATCAGAAATATACCTTATTTTTCGGAATATGAGATGTACCTTTTCGCCACCAAATTTGGGAGGAATAATGGTTGTTAATGCTGCTATTGAGTTCTGTTTACATTTACATTGGTGAAATATTACGTTATTCACGTTATTAAATATTTTACCACATTTTTTGCTTCAAATTTTTTTTTTTTTTGCCTATTTTCCTCCTCTAAAACCTAGATGTGTCTTATGGTCCAAAAAATACAGTAGACAGATAGATGGATAGGCAGGCAGACAGACAAATGCTCCTTAGTATAAAACATAAAATGTGAGGGCAGGCAGAAGACGGGAGCCCGGGGGAGATAGCACATATAAGCTCATCAGTTACTTAGGTAAATCAGAAGCCAGGCCTAAGAAGAAATTCTGATTAGGTAATAATCTAGCTCCCACACAGCTCAATAGGTAGTTTTCATTAAATCCTGATGAACTGATTACTAAAAAAAAATAAAGACAAAATTAAGAATATTAACTAATTTTATCACTTAAATAGCATAATATGAATATAATACTATTTTCTTTATTTTGCACTGTCGTGAACATAATACAATACACAATGTTCTATACCCCATGAAGACAATGCTTTTCAGTGAAAAAATGTATAGAACTCATTTGTGGAAAATGTTTGTGAAAAAAATGTATGACTTGCCAAACAAATATAGTAAGTATGTACCTTTTAAAATTAGTAGTACTTTGAAAGGATCAAAATGATGTACCCAAATCAAAAAGAATGTGCTATAAGCAATATCATGAGCTGTTATGTTAAAAATAGCCTTTTTGCATGAGTATTTGTGAGCAAAGGAATGGAATAACTTCATTAAATACGCTAATAGCACCAATAATAAAACCGAATATCCTCCTCTTTAATACTTATCCACTCAACATCAGAGCCAGATTCTATAATGTAACTGAACACTACTATTTCTAGAGAGTTTAAAGTTTAGGAGTTTTAATTTAAAAACCTTTAATGTATTTGTTGTCTAAAATGCTTAATTTAGTTTTAACAAAACATTTGCTCTTTGTTCATAATTTTAAAATTAAAGGGACTGTAAAATGGTGATTCAAACTTGTAACTAAATATCACTTAAGAATCAAGAGAAACAGCTGTTAATCATATAAACAACTACTGAATGATGCAAAGACCTGAGTTTTACATCTTTTTCTTTACATAAATCAAAAACCAGAAAAAAAGGATTTCCTGAGAGTCTTCCTGTATATTAAAACTAAAATTTCCAAAAAGCAGTGAGGGGGAAAAACATTCAAACTCTCATCCTGTCAAAAATATTAAAATATTTTAAGTATATTTTATTGATTATGCTATTACAGTTGTCCCATTTTTTTCTCCCCTTTATTCTCCTTTGTCCTGCACCACCCCCTCCCACTAGCGTTCCCCCCTGTTCATGTCTATGGGTCATACATATAAGTTCCTTGGCTTCTCCATTTCCCATACTATTCTTAACCTCCCCCTGTCTATTTTGTTCCTACCATTTATGCTTCTTATCCCCTGTACCTTTTCCCCCATCTCCCTCCACTCCTCCCCACTGATAACCCTCCATGTGATCTCCATTTCAGTGATTCTGTTCCTGTTCCAGTTTTTTGCTTAGTTTGTTTTTGTTTTTGTTTTTAGGTTCAGTTGTTGATAGTTGTGAGTTTGTTGTCATTTTACTGTTCATATTTTTGATCATCTTCTTTTTCTTAGTTAAATCCCTTTAACATTTCATATAATAAGGGCTTGGTGATAATGAACTCATTTAACTTGACCTTCTCTGGAAAGCACTTGATCTGCCCTTCCATTCTAAATGACAGCTTTGCTGGATAGAGTAATTTTAGATGTAGGTCCTTGTCTTTCATGACTTTGAATATTTCTTTCCAGTCCCACGTTGCCTGCAAGATTTCTTTTGAGAAACCAACTGGTAGTCTTATGGGAACTACTTTATAGGTAACTGTCTCCTTTTCTCTTATTGCTTTTAAGATTCTCTCCTTATCTTTAATCTTAGGTAATGGAATTACAATGTGCCTTGGTGTGTTGTTCCTTGGGATCAATTTCTTTGGGACTCTGAGCTTCCTGGACTTCCTAGAAGTCTATTTCCTTTGTCAGATTGGGGAAGTTTTCCTTCATTATTTTTTCAAATAAGTTTTCAATTTCTCACTCTTCCTCCTCTCCTTCTGGTGCCCCTATGATTCGGATGTTGGAACATTTAAGGTTGTCCCAGAGGTTCCTAAGCTTCTCCTCATTTTTTTTGAATTCTTGTTTCTTCATTCTGTTCCGGTTGAATGTTTATTTCTTCCTTCTGCTCCAAAACAATGATTTGAGTCCTGATTTCCTTCCCTTCACTCTTGGTTTCCTGTATATTTTTCTTTATTTCAATTTCACAGCCTTTACTTTTTCCCCTACTTTGAGACCATACTCAATCATTTCTGTGAGCATCCTGATTACCAGTGTTTTGAACTGTGCATCTGATAGGTTGGCTATCTCTTCTTCCCATAGTTCTATTTTTGGAGCTTTGATCTGTTCTCTCATTTGGGCCATATTTCTTTGTCTTGGTGCACCTGTTACATTGTAAGAGGCAGAGCCTTAGGTATTCGCCAGCGTTGGGGTGGGGCGGGGGGGCAACCCACGTTGTTGTGTTGTGGTGATGTATGTGGGAGAGGGGTCAGAGAGGAAACAATACTGCTTGCTTGGCTTTCGGTAGGTTTCAGTCACTTCCCCTTCTACCCACCAGTAAAATGGGACCTTTCCAGTGCTGATTCCTGGATAGGTGGGTCCTTGCATGTTCTAGGACCCTGTGGGTCTCTCCAACGAACCCTCCTGTGAGGCTGGGAGTTTCTCGTGCTGCCACAACCTCCACAGGTTTTTTCAGTGAGAGGTTTGAGGTTTTCTTTCCGATGCTGGAACCCTGTGTTGTGCAGTCTGTCTCACTCCCAGGTTGTTCCTTCTGGTTTATGTGCACACAAATGTGGGACCACCAGCTGCCACTTTACCATACGTCCTCTCCACCCCGGCTGCCCATCTCCACCCCTCCTATGGGTCTGGGTGAATGTTTCTTCTTTAACTTCTTGGTTGTCAGACTTCCATACAGTGTGATTTTTTCTGGCAGTTCTGGTTAATCTTTGTTTTTAAATTTGTTGTTGTCCTTCTCTTGGTTAGGTGTAGAGGCAAAGTGTATCTACCTATGCCTCCATCTTGGCCAGAAGTTGCTGATCTTAAGATATTTTAATACCAGCTAATAATGAGTAAACAAACCATTTCTGCATTTAAGCATATTAAAGATAATTTCTGTATGTTTCCTTATTCAAATAACTAACATATAAAACAAATGGCCAATTCATTGAGAATATTTTTGCTCCAACACTTTTTTTCTTTCTGATATACTTTCCAGATACACACATTTCTATTAACAGGAAGTATCTCTTGAAACTCTTGCACCGGTAATAAACAATTAAATGCCATTTATATATACTCGTGTACTTTTTAAGCAATGCAATAAATAAGTGTATGGAGCAGTGAAATGAAGACTAGACTAGGTTGGAAGAGATGTCAGTCCTGGCTCTGCCACCACCTAGCTTTGAGACTTAGGACAAGATACTTAACTCAGTGGCAGCTGTTTGCTCTGGATTTAATTCTTAATGATTCTATAGCAAAATATAAATATAGACATGATCTTCTGTATAAAAATTGAAGCACTCTAATAAACATATATGTATATACACATGTATGTGTGTGTGCATGTATACATACATGTATCTACATGTGTGTATATGTATGAGGGAGAACCCAAAGTTTAAACTTGTCACCTTCAAAGTACTCTCCATTTGATGCAATATATATATTGAGACATTTTTCCTACCGTACAAAACAGTTTTTGAACTCATTGATTTTAATGCCTTTTAGTGTTTTCACTACTTTTCATTTTACCTGTTCTACATCTGCAAAACGTTTCCATTTAAGGACTTTTTTCCTTTGGGGAAATTTTTAAAAAGTCAGAAGAATAGGGAGGGTAGAGCACAGGGGTCATGCCATTTTTTATGAAAAACTGCTAAACAGCTCAGTGAGGGCAGGTGTGCTTGGAAATCGCCCATCATGAAATCGGCAAATGCATTGACAGAGTCTTGCAGAGCCACATGCAGCCTCTCACTACAACCCCAGCTGGTGCACTGATACAGATGGGTTGCTAGATACACTCACCTAGTAGGGTAAGCCTGTGCTAGAAGGTAATTCCAGATTTTGGGGGGATTCCCCCTCGTGTGTGTGTGTGTGTGTGTGTGTGTGTATGTGTGTGTGTGTGTGTATTACAGCACTGATGGTGTTTCTGTTGCTGCCTAGGCTCGGCTGGAAAGGGGTTCTGCTCAATCCAATTTTAGTTTAAAAGTAAAGTCCAAACTGCAGTGAAAGTTAAATTTTGCAAGAGAAAGTTTGTTTATTAACTTTGCTTACAGAACTGGATCACCCAGACATTGACATACGAATTCCACGCAAAAGCGTGGTAACAGTCTTCTATTTGTTCCACCCAAACTTAACATGAATTAAAAGTCTACTCAATGTTAGCTTTAACGGGATAATGTTAATATTAATAAAGATTTGCACTTTATAAGGAAAAAGAATGAATGAGAAGAGACTAGAGTCTACTAGGGCACCTAAAGGCAATTTATAGAGATGTTTTGTAATTCTCCCTGTTTACCTCACAGACAGCCACGGTCCTTGTTCAGAACAACCTGCCTTGCTCCGATGACCTCACTTTTGCAAGTCAACAGCTGAGACACGTAGCAGGACACCATACTTTGACACGCACCTGCTTTCCCCAGATCATTTTTGACTATGACAACTGGCTAAACCATCTGCTGTCGTCTACATCAGTGCATAAAGGACTACTTAAAAGGATAAAAGAAGGAAAGAGATGCAAAAGCATAATGGAAATTAACCTTTTTTCTCTAAAAAAGCCAGTAAAATTGACAAACTTTTGTCTAAAATAATGAGAAACAGAGAAAGACACACAGAAGAGGACAAGTAAAACAATATTAGAAATGAAAATGCAGACCTAATTACAGATATACAAAGGCTAAAAAGAGAATACAAAAATACTGTGAACAATTAACAATTTTATTTGAAAATTTAGATGAAATGGAAAAAACTATTACAACTGACTTGGGATTAAATAAGAAAATGGAATGTTTCATAAGCTTTCAATGAATTGCATCAACAATTAAAATTTTCTCATAAAATAGGAAAAACTTAGTACTGTGGACATTGATTTTTAAGAACGATTTGCTAATGGCAATTCTTAGCTTGGCTAGACATATTCTTAATCTTTTTGAGAGATAATTTACCACCATGACTAACAAAAAACAGAACTTCTCTTTCCACTCTTAGCTTCTCTACTTATCCATATACCCCTTTTCAGGAAGACTCCTAATAATTGTGGCCTCACAACTTTAAGATAATCTTCATTTCCTCTCTCAGGCTCCAGATCAACTTAAGTCACAAAACCAAGCCATTACTTTCTCTATTATTTCTCAAATCCTCCTCTATCAAATTCTACCTGAACCATGGAAACTTAGTCCTCACTGAACGGACATCCCCTGGAAGGAATACTGCTTTCCTTCCAACTGACCCACGCAGTATATACTCTTGCCCAAGCCGTAGCACCAGCAAGCCACATCCACCAGGCTAATCCTGTACAAACCGTACAATACTTCTCCTCTCCGGAGATCCAGAGAAGCGGCTTTTATTTTATTTTTTTTCTTTTATTAAAATTCAAAATTGCTTCTTCCTTTAAGACTTTTTTTTCTTCAAAAAAAAAAAAAATACAACTGCCATATGACCCAACATTCTTTCTTCTGGGTGTATACCCAAAAGAAATGAAATCAGTGCTTCCAGAAGATTTCAGCACTATCTCCTCACTGCAGCGTTGTGCACAACAGCCAAGACATGGAAACAACCCGAGTGTCCGTTGATGGATGAGTGGATAAAGATTTTATGATATATGTATGCAATGGAATATTATCCAGTTTTTAAAAAGGAGATCCTGCCATTTGCAACAAAATGGATGAAGAACATTATACTAAGTGAAATAAGCCAAATGTAAGAAAAGAATTGCATGATCTCATTTATAAGCAGAATCTAAAAATGTAAAATACATAGAAACAGAGGGTAGAATGGTGGTTACCAAAGGTGGGGAGGTGGGGAAGATTGGGTGATGTTGTTATGCAGGATGAATGAGTCTGGAGACCTAATGGACAGCATGATGACTACAGTTATCAATACTGTATTGTACACTGGAAATTTGCTAGGTGAGTGGATTTTAGATGCTCTCACCACAGAAAATGGTAGCTGTGTCGGGAGATAATATGTTAATTAGCTTGGCTGTGGTAATCATTTTACTATGTATGAATATCAAATCAGCATGCTATACATTTTAAATATAACCATTTTTATTTAAAAAATGATTTTCTTTCCCCCTAAACAGTTATCCTAAGGAGCCGATACTAATGTATTCAACTGAGCTAAATATATAAAGGCTGAGGAAATTTATTCCTATAAAATAATGCATCTTCTTATGAATTACAGTTGCTGATCAGAATTATTACTTTGAAGAAAGAATTTTACACACATTCAGAAATAGTAGACTCTTAAGGATTTAGAAAGAGCTGGGTCTTAAATATTATTATATATAAATAATATCAAAATGTGTGTCTAGATAATTATTTCCTAATCAGCTATTTCCTTTGTATATTTAGCATGAAAATGTTAACATGATAAGCCACATTAGGAAGGATTCTGAATATTTCTTCTGCCATGAAATGTTTCAACCTACTTTACTATTCTGGATAATACATTTAATTCAATTTCTCATTTTTTCCTATCTTCTCAAAATACAGATGAATTCTAAAATAAAACCTTTAGCAATCTATAAATCGACATGTGGATTTGGAATTAAGATGTTCTTTTACCGTTATTTATTTATTTATTTTAATCTTCTTAATCTTAATTAGGTTAATACAATACTGCTCTCTTTACATATTGCTACGGATTATCAAGGGAGTTTAAAACATAAACATGAAGATGCTGCATATGTATGACAGAACTGCTGAATGGTATCGAACGATGCTGCTATTGTGTTGCTATATATTTTCTTACTTTTTTCTTTCAAATTTTATTTTGTATTGTTTTCAGGTGTAGATCTTAGTGGTTAGATAATCATATACTTTACATAGTGTTCCCCTTGATATTTCCAGCACTGCAACTATAAAAAAAGCTGTGATACAAATATATGCAATGGAATGTTACTCAGCCATAAAAAAGAACAAAATATTGCCATCTGTGACAGCATCGATGACCTAGAGGCTGTCATTATGCTCAGTGACATGGCAGGCAGAGAAAGACAAATACTATTCTTATTTATTTTTGAGCAAGTGGTGACTTCCAATAATGGGGAAAATATCAAATTTTTCATGTTATGGAGAAGTCATCATAACATAACAAAAAATGCCTTGAAAAACAGCATCATGCCTTGTGTAAAATAAAGAATGGTTGCTTTGCTGATCAAAAAACCCCATTTCATAATGATAATGTCCACAGTCCAACTGATGTGAGTTTGCTTCTGAAAGCTCCAGCTTACCAGCTGAGTGAGCTTGGCTGTTATTCAACTTCTCTAAGACTCAATTTTCTCATCAGTAAAATGGGGGTTTATTCACTCTTTTGTTTAACAAGTGTTTCTCAAGCACATTCTTTGTTCCAGGCACTGTTCTAGTTGCTGAGAATACAACAATGAACAATACAGAAAAATAATCCCTGCCATTATGGGATGTATATTGTATTGTAGAAGAGGGAATCAAACAGGAAAGGGAGAAGGAAGGAAGGAAGGCTGGAAGGAAGGGAGAAAGGAAGGAAAGGGAAGAAGGTAAGAAAAACAAAGGCATATACTTTGTCGGACAGCCTTCATTATTGCTACACTATAGAAAAATAACAATAAAGCTGGGCAGGCAATGCAAAGTGGTGGCAGGAATGTATAATTTTAAACAGGGCGGCAAGACAAGTTTTCTCTGCCAAAGTGTTATTGAGCAAACACCCAAAGACATGAGGAAGTGCCTTTTGCCGGCATCTGGAGGACAAGCTCTCTGAGCAGCTAGGATAGCAAGTGCAGAGGTCTTGAGGCTAGTCCACATGGCAAATTCAGGGCACAACAAGAGTCCAGCGTGGCCAGAGAATACGAACAGGAAAAATGATAGATGATGGGGTCAGAGAGGTCATGGGGGGAAGGCAAAACAAATTCCAAAGGCCCTATTGTAAGCTACTGTAGTAGGGAGTCTGGCTTTTACTCTGAGCAAACCGGGAAGCCACTAGAGGGTTTTGGACAGAGGATAGACCTGGTCGGATGTACATTTTAAGTAGATTGCCTGGCGATGGGTTGAAAATAGACTCTAGGAGAACAGAGGTACACTCAGAAAGAACATTTAGAAGGCTGTTTCATTGATCCAGGAGAATGAAGGTGGTGCTTTGAACCAGAAGTGATAAGAAACAATTACATTATGGATATTTTGGAGGTAGAATCAACAGGAGTTGTAACTGGATTAGATGTGGAATGGTAGAAAAAGAGATTCAAGGGTGACTTCAATTTGGGGGCCTGAGGCCCTGAAAGGATGGATTTCCTTTTTCTGAGGGGGAGGAGGCTATGAGAGGAAGTGCTTTTAGAGAGAACACAGGAAGTTCAGCTTTGGGTATGTTGAGTCTGAGATGCCCTTTGTGATCCAAACAAAGATATCAAGTAAGTTGTCGGATACGAGTGTAGAGTTACAAGGAGAGGTCGCAGCTGAAGCTAAAATTTAAGAGTCATCAGAGGGTATGTGATACTGAATGCCAGGAAACTGCATGTATCACCAAGTACGTAACTGAGGTCTAGGCCCTGGCTTACCCCAACTTAGAGAGGTCAGGAGATGAGTGGCAACTGGAAAAGCAGACTGAGAATGAATGGCCAGTGAAAGAATGAGAACCAAGACAGTACGGGTCCTGGAGGCCAAGTGGGTCCAGTGTTTCAAGGAGCAGAGAGTGGTCAACAGTGTCTTGCAGGTCCAGTCAGATGGCAACTGAGAGCTGACTGTCGGATTTACCCCCTCGAATGTCACTGGGGGAACAGCAGGGCTGGAAACCTGGCTGGGACAGCTCTGAGAAAGAATGGGAGGAGGGGTGCTGGAGGCAGCTGGTTTAGGCAACTTTCTCAAGGGCAGTAGATAAAGGAGAATAGAGCCAAGAAAGGTTCTGTTTAATTGTTTAGTTTGGTTTTCAAATGGAAAAAAATTAATGGCATATTGAGATCTCCATGTAATTCTTGTTAGGTTCTTTGTAAGCTGGTGGGAATGATCCTGTTTGAGAGAATTAGTGATTATCCTTACTGGCCTTTTAAATAGTAAACCCTGACCTAGCTAACATGAACACTGCTCCAGCCAATTTTCCTCAGTCTGGCATGAGCACACTTGCTCCCCCCTCTGAACTCTGTTTATGCTGTTTTCTCTGGCAAGAATGCTATTCCTCCCCCTTTTAACAGGTTCAAATTCTACCCATATGTTACGTTTCAGCTCACATTGTACCTCCACCAGGAGGCTTTTCTAACTCTTATAATCTAGATTAATTGCTTCCTTTATTTTACTTTTATAACACTCAATACCTCTAAAACACTTATCAGGTATCTCTGTGTACAAAGGAGTGAGCTAGATTTGGGAGGTGAGTTAAGTAAGAAGCATAGTGCCCATACTCAAGAAGCTAATAAACTTGTTATCTGTTGTGCATTATAACTTTTTGTACATAACTTTTTCCCCTAATTACCTTGTAAATCTTGAAGGCAGACAAGAGTCAATGTTTTCATCTTTTCAGTGTTTAGCACAAGGAAAGAACTATCAGTATGATAATATTATTTAAATTATTTAAAACATTACTTTCCAATAATATAAAATAATTACCCCCAAAACCTTTGCCTAACAGTTTATTCCTTCAAATACTTTTATTACAGTTATTTTAAGTCTTTCTAAAAGACGATAGACATTTCCCTGCAGTGTTTTATAAAGGTTCTTAGAGATGATATTTTCAAAAATGGTTCTATCTCCTTGTGAAAGGCCAAACTGAGTATCTTTATTGGGAATTTTGATAAAGCTGAACTTAGGGCACATTGCCCATTTGCTAGAATAACGTTCTTAAGACTCAGGTTTATATGTAGGAAAAGAATCTGATAAACAGCTCTGTGGGGAGATTGGAAACGGTGCTCCCAAAAATATCAAAGCAAATGAAAAGACAAGGGGCATTGTCTTAGCTGAGATTTCCACAATTCCCAGTGCTCTCCTGATGACTCAGAGTAAGCCCGGGGGACTACTAATGAGGTAGGAAATATGAATATGCATGAGCTGGAATCACACCAAGAAGCTGATAAAGGGTATTGTTCCTCGCCTAGGTCTGCCTGGTACAAAAAAAGTGGAAGGATCCAGTGAGTGTATGGTTGGTAAGTTGCAGCAGATTTTCTCCTAAGCTTATTGGAAACACAAAACTTTATTAAATAAAAGCAGCAATAATGAAAGATACATGTTGAGTCCCTTATAATAGCCTCTTAAAAAGAGTAAGGAGTAGGAAAACTTAAGTAAAAATTAGATGAGCAGGTGAGCAGATGAAAGCAGAAGGAGGAAAAGAAGGAAGGGGAGAGGGAGCAATAAGAGAAAAAGAGAAGAAGGAAAACGAAGAGGAAGAACTGACCAGGGACAGGAGTGAGGCAGGAGGAAGAAGAGGAAATAAAAAGGCCAGAAAGGAAAAGGAAGTTAGCAGGGAGAAAGACATCAGATATTTTAAGATTTTTTTCTTAAAGTTCATGCCCTAGTTTTCACTGTGAATTAAAGATTCAGGAAACAAACTTTCCTGTTGCATGTGTGTTATTCTTGTTATGTTCCTTATAAGTGCTTCTTGCGCATTAAGATAAGAATATCTGAAAATTTTGAAAAGGGGGGTGCACCTGAAGGCTGGGGCCCTTTCCTTGGAGGAGATACAGGTCTGTTGGTCTTACACAAGAAGGACTCAAGCCATACAAGGGACATAGTCTAAATAAAAGGTATACCTACATTAATATGATTTAACATAACATTGTGTGTTCTGTCATTGAAGCTTAGTATATCATAACTTCACAATTGATGGCTTCTTCAAATTGAAACATAGAAGTACAAGGTAGGGCAAAAGTAAGTTTATAGTTGTGAGTATGCAAAACAGAGTTTATTGTATTATTATTAATTATTGTTTTATTTTTCTTTAAGATTTTATTTATTTATTTTTTTAGAAAGGGGAAGGGAGGGAGAAAGAAAGGGAGAGAAACATCAATGTGTGGTTACCTCTTGAGCCTCCTCCACTAGGGACCTGGCCTGCAACCCAGCCATGTGCCCTGACTGAGAATCGAACCGGTGACCCTTTGGTTCACAGGCCAGCACCCAATTCACTGAGCCACACCAGCCACGGCTTATTGTATTATTTTTCATAAGAACAACTGTAAACCTACTTTTGCCCCACCCTGTATGTGGTTTTCTTTAGTTGAGTTCAGATAAAAGTAGAATGCCAAGTCCAAAGCCAGGACAGATGAAAACCAAGAGCAAGTTGTCCTGGCAGGGAAGACAGAACACAGCCACATCTGGGGAAGGGCTGTCAGGGGAACAGAGCATTCAGGGAGATACCAAAGAAATAGCCTGGGGCACACCCAAGAGCCAGGCTGGGGGCTTCATTGCTGCTTACCATTTAGGTTTTCTAAGTCTCAGGTTGTCTTAAGGGCTGCTCTCTGTAATTATTAGAAGCCCATTCCCCCAAAGTATGCACTGTGACTCTTTAGAGGTTTCCTTTCTTGATTTCCAGCCAAAGGAATCTACAATGGTATTTACTAATTCTCATTAACCTTAATATGTCTAACAATCTTTGTTAGAAAACTTAATTTCTCAAATTATAATAGTTTATATACACTTAACCCTTGAATAAAAAAAAAAACATGATTTGAACTTCATGGATCTACCTATATGTGGATTTTTTTTTTCAATAAATACCTGCACTGTTTTCTATCTACAGTAGGGATCCTCAGATGTGGAGGCTGACTGTAGGCATTGGTTCTACACCATTTTATATAAGGGACTTGAGCACCCATGGAGTTTATGATCTGCAAGGGTCCTGGAACCAATCCGGGTACCAAGGGACAACCAAGTTTTGCAGAGTCAAAAGTTATATGTGAATTTTCAGCTGCATGGGTTGGGGCAGCAGGGGGAGGGGGGGTTGTCAGGGCCTCCCCGCATTGTTCTGGGATCAACTATGTAGATTGCCCACGGTAAGATCTCAAAGAACCTTGGGTTCTATTTTTTTTAAGTACTTTTGATTTTCAAATTGTAGTACCTAGAATTTTTGTGAAAGTTTTATTAAGGTATAATTTTTATACAGTAAAATTTACTCTTTATAATTAATGCATAGTTCTATGAATTTTGACAAGGTATATATATGGCTGTATAGTCACTACAACAGAAAGAGAATATTTTCTTCACCTGATAAAGTTGCCTTCTGCTCCTTTGTGACCAGTACTGTCCTCCCACCTCCAGTCCCTACTAAGGGTTACTCCTCTGATTTTTACCCCTTAGTGTTGACTTTTCCAGAATGTTGAATAAATGGTATTATATGGTTTTTATTCTTTTTTATATAACTTTTTTCACTTAACATATTGCTTTGAGATTCCTTCACGTTTCTTGGATGTATTAATAATTTGGTTCTTTTATTGCCATGTGGTAAAATGGTATCTCATTGTACAGGTGTTTGGACCACAGTTTATCCATTTACAGTTGCTAGATGTTTAGACTGTTTCCAGTTTTGGGTGACTCTGAATAAAGCTTTTGTGAACATCTCACACAGGTACTTTATAAAGACATATGTTTTCATTTCTCCTGGGTTAATACCTAGCAGTGAGATTGTTGGTGTGTATGATGCTACGAGTTGAAATGTATTCCCCAAAAAAGATAGGTTAAAGTCTTCACCACCCCTTCCCAGTACTTAAGAATATAATCTGATATGGAGATAAAGTCATTGCAGATATAATTAGTTGATGAGGTCATACTAGAGTAGGGTGGTGTCCTTATAAGGAGAAGGGAAGAGACACAAAAACAGAGACATGTAAAAAGAATATAGCCATGTGACAACAGAGGCAGAGACTGGAGTGATATATCCATAAGCCAAGGAATGCCAAGGACTACTGGTAATACATCTCTTTCTGGACTTTCTATTCTTTCCCATGTGTTTATCTATCTATCCTTTCATCAACACCACACTGTATTATTTGTTTTGCTTTATATAGTACAGTTATACCTCCAATGCATATGGAATATATTCCAAGAACCCCAGTGGATGCCTGCAACTTTTGATAGTACCATATGTATAGGAAAGTACCATACATAGTACCATATGTATAGGAAAGTACCATACATAGTACCATATGTATAGGAAAACACATGTATACCATATATACATACATTTTTACTTAAAGGAAACAGTTTATGTCTCTTCTTCAGCATACCTGAATTGCCAGCATCACTACTCTGGCATTTTAGGGCCATTGTTCAGTAAAATAACCGTGACTTGAACACAAGCACTCCGATACTGTGGCAGTAGATCTGATGACCAAGATGGCTACTAAGGCCTAATGCATGCAGAGCATCAACAGTGTGGAGAAGCTGGACAAAGGGATGATTCACGCCCTGCATGGGGCAGAGCAGGACATTGGAAGATTTCATCACGCTACTATGAATTGTTTATTTCTGGAAATTTCCACTTAATATTTTCAGACTGCAGTTGACCAAGGGTAACTGAAAGCACAGGAAGCCAAATTGCACAGAAGGCAGGGACAGATATAGCGCTTACAATCAGGCACTGTGGGTCGGTCCACTTTGTTCTTCAAAATGATTTTGGTTATGCTAGGTCTTCTGCTTTTCCATACATATTTTAGAATCAACATGCCAATGCTTTTCAAAAAATTTGTTGGAATCTTAATTGCGATTGTCTTAAATCTATAGATAAATTTGGGGAGAACTGATGTCTTAATATTTAGTCTTCTAAAGCATAAATGTGCTGTATCTTTCTATTTATTCTTTTAAAATTTCTCCCACCAAAGTTTTATAGTTTTTGGCATACAAACCTTGCAAATATTTTGTTACAGTTATTCATGCATATTTCATGGTTTTGATGCGATTGTAAAGGAAAATTTTAAAATTTTAATTTTCAATTATTTATTTCAATATATAGAAATAAAATTGATTCCCATAGGTTGACCTTATATCCTATGAACTTGATAAATTCTCACGCTACTTCTAGTAGTTCATTTCAAGAACCCTTTGGGATTTTTAATAGAGATAAGCATGTCATTTTCAATAAAGAGAGTTTTATTTCTTAGGTTCCCTCTTTTTTTAATTTGGCATTCCTTTCAGGGGACTCCAGAAAAGAGGCAAGCTTATAGCAAATGAGAAGCATCAGATTCAGTATTTACATGCTTACAAAACCCACATTAAACTGCTGCTTATCATAAATTTGCTGTTAAACTGTGCCTGTGTCATCTGTGTTCTGTGACTGACTCCTGCTGCAGACCATTTGGTTCTAAACTTTTAGGTGTCCAAATAATAATGTTCACTTTGGATGAAATATTTCCTGTTGCGGGCCACTTTTTAAAATGTGTACAAAATGGAACCTTTTGTGGCTACACATAAACCAAATGCCACAGGGCAAGGGAAAATTAAAGCAAGACATTTGATTAAAGAGTTAAGACCAGGGAATTAAAGAATGTAAAAGACGAGAAGGAAGCTAACACTTAGCCTGGAAATCTATTAAAGGAAACAGGATACATGGCCTTAAGAACTCCTCTAGATTCCCAGACTAGAAGCATATGTCGACTGAGACTGGGGAAGAGAGGAAGAAGAATAAACAAGACTTGAAACAGAAGGATTCAGATTCTTTGAGGCTTTCCCAGCCAATGTAGGGTGGAACCAGCCCCGGTCCACAGCTTGCTTGTTAGCCGTTAGAAACAGAGCACAGCATGCAGAGAGCAAAAAAACAGGGGAAGGAAAATTCTGCAGGGTGGAAAAGACCCACAAAAATATCTTGCAGTTAGAATATGCGTCACAACAATGCAAACAATAAAATATATTTGAGTTGCTCTGTGACCCCCAACTAGTTTCTCTTTAAGTTCATGACATACCACATCTTAAATAAGAGAAATGACCTGCATACCAACAAAGTTTTTCCACGGTCTTTCCACAAAGCAACATATCTGGTATTTTTAATCTCGGTTATTCCATCAACACTTTTAATGAAGTCTGTCCACCAACATTCATTCAGCGAGCATTTGTACATCCACCCTGGGGCCAGGCAGTATCTTAGGATCTAAAACCATGGAGATTATAACAGAGTTCCCTGCCTCAGCAAGGTAACAGCCCAGTGGAGGAGACAACAAAGCAAACAGTTATGGCCCCATGAAACGCTGTGATGGGCAAACAGCCAGGAGCCAGGATGAGGGATTCTTCACCCAGGCTGGAGAGGAAAGTCAGAGAAAACTTCCTGGAGGAAACTGCACCTAGGAAGTATGTTAAAGGGTCTGTACATTGGAAATCCTCTTATCAGCTATTGGTTCAGATAGATGGGCAGTTAATCAGAGCAGTAAATTATGTAAAAATAATGGATACCTGAAACACTTAATTTAAACAGTAACATATATTGAGCATTTGTGCACCAGTTTATTTGATTGTAGAATCGGTTTTCTTTTAAGCATAAGCCTTGTAACTGGAGTTCCCTTGTTTTCTTTCCTATACAGATCACACCCATAACCCATTAACTATTCAATTTCCAGTTTCTTTAAACAGGAGCCAGAATGTGGAGAAAATTGTAAAGCAATCTGAGCAGAGAATTCTTCTTGATTTTTAGTACTTTATTTGTCTTATATAATTTTTTGCCCACACCTAATTTGACAGCATTTGTCTTAAGATGCCTATTTACATTCTTTTCCAAGCATTTGATTTTCATAGTAATGACCTTCTTTCCTTTGGCATTCAAATTTTGTTGGCTCATTTAATGCTTAATTATTTTACAGTATTACAATAACAACTGGTGTAAACAAGTTTGAAGCAAACACATCTTATTTTCAGTTATCAAACCACTCAGTCAGTAAAAGCAAAAGTGTGTAGGGGTAGGCACCAGCTGCAAGGATCTAGCATGTCCTGAGACTCACCCTGCACATCTCACAGGGAGAACTTAGAGTGACAGTTGGTCCAGGAGGTAGCTAAGTGGAGGTCTCTTAAAAGGACATCCACTACAGCAAGGGCACAGACATTCCAAGGAGAGTGAGCAGCACGCAGATATGGAGATGGGCACAAACACACAATTTTGGAGGAGGTGGATGAGTTTAGACTTTGAGCTAAATAGGTCACAGTTAGACTTTGCATTTTAAAGGCATAAGAAACAGTCCATTTTCCCTTAATTTTCCATTGTTTAACAAAGATGTCAAACTCATCTTTCTCAACATGAACAGTAAACGTTGCTGAGGACCCCACACTTGAATGAACTTGCCAACGTCAGTTACAGGGCATTCTTCTGAATAACGGAGCATTGTAACATGTCAGTTGTCTGTGCCATCAACTTCCATGGTACACGCCCTCAGACAGTTCCCAGCAAACATAAAACAATGTAAGCAGGTGAGGTTGGGGGCCCAACTCAGAAAACACATGCAGGGCAATTAAAGAACCACTGGAAGCTCTGACCGAGACCTATTAACAATGTAAACAATCTAGTGGTCAAAAGAACAATAAATAAAACCATGAAGTTCTTCAGAAGAGGTGAGAAACGTGGAAGGTATTCCAACATTGGTGGGAAAGGCAGGGGGAGGAGTGGCAGAGCCAGTTCCCGCAGGCCCACAGTTTGGTTTGGCCGGCTTTATCTCCAAGCGCAAAGAACTTGGGGTCAGTTCCCAAGGAGCTTGAAGGTCCCTGAGTAGCTTTCCATATTTGGGCACTTCAAGCTTCGCCTATGACAAATGCAGTAAAATAACTCCAGCAGCTGACAAATGTAGGGAAATGTAGGCAGTGGAACTATTACATCACTAATACAGAGGTCTTATAAACCAAAACACATACGTAAAGTTTATTTATCTTGATCAGTAAGTATTCAAGAAGGAAGAAACACTTGTACTTCTCGTGGTCCATTGACCTAGTTGCATTTCAATAATTCTATTGATCAGAATGTCGTGTGTGTGTGTGTGTGTGTGTGTGTGTGTGTGTGTAAGAGAGATAGAGAGAGAGACAAAGAGACAGAGAGAGAGGATCCCATCCAGCCCTGCCAATTTTTCAACTTGTCAGTAAATCTCTGCCCTGTCTCAGGGTCATCCTTCATTCCTTCCTCTTTGACCTTCAGCAAAGCCTCATCTAGTCCTTACATGCCTTCCCAGGACAGTGAGCAGAGCTGGCCCCTACTCTGTCATTGCTCCTGCTAGGGTCTGACAGTCATGAATGTGACTCTTCTGGCAGCTCTGCAGGGAGCTTACAAGAACAGGCAAACAGGAGGGACCAACCCTGCTTTGCAGCTGTGACATGACGTGCCAAAATAGGCATTAATGTCGCGTGGAAGAGAAACAGGCATAAGGGACAGAAAGAATTTGTCTTGTATTAGAACTGAGCTGTGGTTTACAATCCAGATCACATTTCTTGGTCATTTTTATGGTGAAATTTGAGTGGTTTTAGAGTCTAATGCTATTGCTTAGAAAGAATAAGAAAAACATGACACAGAGGAATAATTGAGTTAAATAAGTATTCAGGAGTGCTCCAGCCCAGACCCACTCAGTTTGATACTACAAGCAAAACTGTCCAACCCTGCACGCAGCTGCTCATGGATAAATGAACAGCTAATTTCAACAGGGCTGCTGAATAATCAAGGCTTAAAAGGAGACATCCTAATGGAATCTAATCTCTTGCCTACCTCATTAGAAAACCTATAGCTGTACATCAAAGCCAAGCACATTCTCCTCCTTCATTAGGGCCAGAGGGAGGCTGGGACTCTGGGTGCCCCCAAAGTACACTTGGGACTCTTTTAAGACAGCAGTTGTTTTGAAGCTGCCAAAGCAAAAGAGAAGAAAAAAGCCGTCTCCTGTTATGGTGATGATTTTATTTAGATTTCTGAGGGCTGGTCACGGCTGGCCACTGCTGGCCACTGCCAGTCCCTGACTGGCCTTGGGTTTACACAAGACCTTTCTTGTAGCATGAATCAACTGAGATCCCCTCCCCTCTCCTCTGTCTCCAACATACAATTCATTAGTGGAACAATAAAAACAATACTGTTTTATATTTGAATGGTAATTTATAATTTTCCATTCAAAGTGTACCACACAATTGTCCAAGAGTTGAAGATCTTGGAAGTTAGATGCAAAAGAGCATATTCTCCCCTCCCACTTCTGCTTTTCAGTTCCTCATTCGGGGTAACAGCGTTCACAGGAACTAACTTTCACAGAAAGATTGGGGTGTTTGATACGGACTGTTTCATAGCTTTAGGTGTCGTATAAGTCTCCCTGTATCTCAGCGCAGCTCTTGGGCCATACATAAAAAGTACCACTAAGGGCACAGTCAATGGCCTCCCAACTAGTTTCTGGTCCGCCCCCATCTGAGCCGTTTGTATCTCACTCTACCTCTTGACCATCACATATAAACCCTGCGGGTGGGCTTGGGAAAGGACGCACCAGTTCGCCTGCTTCCTCCCACATGTCAATTACCACCAGCGCAATTTAGGCAAATCACCATTGCTCTGACAGCATAGTCTAAATTGTGGTCATATGATTAAAAAGGAAAATTTCTGAAATGAGTGGTTATTAATTCTTAATGTACTGCAGCCTGATTCCATCAAAACATACTTCTCTCACAGTCCAAAATGTCCTACTTCCCCATATGTTTAATGTTAATTTAGAATATTATCATTAGAATGACTTTAGAGACTGACCATGCTGCTGAACGGTCAGGAAAGACACACAGAATCTAAAGGGTGTCATCCAAATATCTGTTTAAAGTAGCAGCTCTGTGAGGTAGAAAGAATGCAATGGAGAATTCAGAGGAGGAACAAACATTTAACATATTGGTTGAATTCAATGAAGTTCCAGAGCAAAGATAGGGAATAAATTTGGGTTTTGGAAGGGAATTAACATGATATAATCTTCCCTAATCAGAAGACACAATTGAGAGTGATTAGAAAAAATTAGCATGAATTCAGGGGCTCTGGGTGTCGGACAGGAGTCCCCTGTTAGCATAATCTGTTAATTAAAAAGTCTCAAACATCGTTAGTCATTAGGGAAATGCAAATTGAAGTAGGTGTGAAATACCACTTCACACCTACTAGGGATTACTAAAAATTTTTTTAAATGGAAGAAAGCAAGTGTTAGTGAGGATGTGCAGAAATTAAAACCCTTATACATTGTTAATGGGGGTGAAAAATGGCTCAGGTACTGTGGAAACACAGTTTGTCAGTTCCTTGGAAAGCTGAACCTAGAATTACCACACGACCCAGCAATGCTTGGTATGTACAGATGCTCACACAAACCCATGCATGGGCATGTTCATAGCAGCATTACTCACAATATTGGAAAGTTAGGAATCCCAAATGCCCATCAATGGATGAATGTAGTACATCCATACAATGAAATATTATTCAGCCCTAAAAAGGAATAAAGTACTGCTACACACTATGCAACGGATAGACCTTAAAAACACTATTTTGAGAGAAAGAAGCCAGCTATGAATGTTTACTTATTGTACGTTTCCATTTATATGAAGTATCCAGAACAGGTAGCTCTGTAGAAATGAGAAGCAGGTTTGTGGTTACCTAGAGCTGGGGGCAGTGAACGACGGGGAGCCACTGCTCAGCGGGTGCCGAGCTTTAGTCTGGGGTGATGGAAATATTCTAAAACTAAATAAAGGGATGAGTGCACAACATTGCAAATGTACTAAAAGCCATTGAATTTTTTTATTTTAAAATGGGTAATTTTTTAAAGGTCAGGAAGGCAGTCTATTAGTGAAAAAAAATTATACTGGATGTCTGCCCCTCTTCGTTTCACCCAGGCCAGTCTCTGGCTTACGTGCACCTCAGTCTCACTGAAGGTCTCTGGCACTTGCTGTGGAAATCCCACTTCCTTAGCAGAGTTTACCAAAAATACTAGGAGGGAAAAATGAAATTAATGTGGGGTACCGTTACTGGTTCCTTGGTGGGTATGTTTATTTTAACTCTAACCAGCTTAAAACTAAATCTAAAGATGATTAAATAAATGCAGTACATAGTATTCATACTTTTTGTGATATATATATTGTTTGTGTCTTGTATTTGAAATGTTTATATTGTCTAAATTAATCATTGATATGGATAATTGATTCAGACTCATGATCATTAAGTTGACAAAGTAAAACATAGTTTGTAAACAGTACCAAAAAATTTAGGAGAATTTAGCACTATATTTAAGTTGGCATGTGTAATTTATATAGTATCATATTATATATATTAGATTCATATTAAGTAAGTTTTGGTGTTAGAGAGACAATTGAAGGACTTGAAAATAAAGCTAAATATATAAACTACATACATATACATGTATTTAAAATGTTTAAAGGAGCTTAGGTTTTAAATGGGACCAAAGATTAATCAAAGAACTTTTAAAGTGATTTTTAAAAAAATATACTGGTGTTATATACAGCAAAATAAGATTTATAAATTAGGGAAAAATTGTGACTTTTAATATTTTTAAAAATCAAGTATTAATGTTAAAAAACACATAAGTCACAGAAGTGTAAACAAGCTTTCAATCTAAAGTAATGAAAATATACGTGTGCTCCTTAGGTCACACGAGTGAACAGCATGTGTCACAGTAAATATCTCTAAGAGAGCTTTGTCTTCTTGCACAGGATGCTGTGCATGGATAGGGGTTTCCTTGGCTGCAGAATTTCCTGTCCTCTGTACCTCAAGTTCAGTGTGATAATCAAGACTTTAAAGAAAGCACCCAAAATGTAATTCTCTTACTTGCTTCAGCAGTTTGTATTAAAGTAAACACTTTAAGCCCCATACCCAATGTTAAAACTTGGTTGTTAGTTCAATGTACCCTCACTTCTCCCTCAGGGTTAAAACACACCATGGAAATAGACTTGCACAAAAATATCTGAATGCATGATTGAGCATGATAATCAGCAGCAAAATATATGATGGCCTGCAAATACCCACTGCTCCCAAAGAATGCCTGCAAATAAGACACAAAACAATGCACCTGGTAGAGTTGAATTTTACATATATATTTTACTTAGTTCTCATTTTCAAAATCGTGTTTTGAAATGAACTCTCTTTAAGAGTGGTCAATTCTGTGTATTGAAAGCATTTCAGCAAAGGGTCTTCAAATGCTATTGTTTGAAATTCCATGAATTATAATGGGATCTAGTTTGTTTGAAATAGTTTACCTAATGGATTTTTATTATTATTTTGCATTTACTGAAAGCCAACAAAACAATGAACACAAGCAAACAGATTTGCAATCTCAACTATGCCTCTGTTATTATCATGTAGATCATTATAAAAACCATTCTATTTAAATTGATGAGACAGGTTTTTTATTTTCTGGACAGGTTGCAATTACCTGGCACATTTTTCTTTGTTTCTTTCTCACACACAAATTTCACTGTTTTTCCCCTGAAGCTCTACCTGAACACCGTTCTAGCACCTCTCTGGCAAAGTCTCCCCATCCAAGTTTCCTCTCCCAGGATTTCTTTTCTGAACCTCTACCATAATATTTCATATCCAACATCCACTAAAAGAGTGCCGCACTGCCACTTCTAAGTTGTTCATGGCTTTTCTGGGATAAACTTGTCTTTTATATTAGATTACCTGTTTAGGTGAAAGAGATGTTTAAATTCCAAGACAGAACTATTAGAATCAATATTTATTTATTTATTTATTACTTTTTTTAATCGTTACACGAGGATATGTTTATTGATTTTAGAGAGAGAGGAAGGGAGAGAGAGAGAGAGAGAGAGAGAGAGAGGAACATCCATCAGTTGCCTCCCATATATGCCCTGACTGGGGATCAAACCCACAACCTTTGGTGTACAGTATGATTGTCCAACCAACTGAGCCAACCAGCCAGGGCTAGAATCAATCTTTTAGCGATAAAGTCCTTTTCTAGATTATGGCAGTGATTCCTCAGGAACAGGCTAAAATTGACTATGATCAAAATAATCCCTGGTTGATTTAAAAGGAGACTACCACCAGGCCTTCAACCCCAGCCTGCGCTTTAAGGAAATTCCCAGAGGAAAGAGAGCACCGGTGAAAGGAGATCCCATCTCCCCTCCTCTAACCTCCCTGACCTCCCCATCCCCCACGCCAATGATGTAATAAACAGTCCTGACTGTTCCTTTTTCCTAGTGCATTGCACGACTCTTGACCCTTTGAGAACACTCCGTGCTACAGGACTAGCTACATAGCTCATGGGGCCCAGCACAAAATGAAAATGTGTGGCCCCTTGTGAGAAAAACTGATTGAGCATTTCAAGATGGTGATAACATAGCATTGAGCCCAACGCAGGGCCCTCCTAAGTTCAGGTCCCTGTGTCCAGGAAAAAAAAGTCCAAACGCCTGACCATCAGAATCAAAATCTTCTTCCACAGGATTCAGAAATCTGCATAGAAAAAGTATTACGTAAAAGATATCCAAAAGTAACTTTTCCTTAGGGAAAGGGTGGGTGTGAAGAAAAGCCAGGAAAGAGAAGATAAGTGCGATGTGAGATAGGGAAGCAGAAACACAGGCATGGCAGAGGGATTGAGAGGCTGACCTGCAGATGAGAGAGAAGACGGGGTTCCGGACAAAAAGTGCCAGAGAGGAAAGGGGTTCATAGGTTAGCTGGAGGCCTATATAGAAATAAACAACCAATGTAAAATCGTGCAGCTAGTCAAAAGCATCTCCTTGAATGGGGGACCCCTTCAGGATATCACGGCTAATTTACATAGGTCTTTCATTATGAAACTGACAAATAGAGAACCTTCACATAATACTTTGAGAGAACCTATACATATACTACATAGGGACTCCTGGTTTTCAAATAATAATGTAAGAAGGTATAAATGATGTTAGAATTATCCTGAGCAAGTCTTAATCAATGTGATACTTCAGAGAGCATCTCAGAAACTTGCAGTGCCTTGGAATAAACATTAAGAATTCAAGTGACCAGAGGGGAGAGGGGAGGGAATTTCAGGGGAAAAGGGGAAGGGTTTGCAGGAACAAGTATAAAGGACACATGGGCAATAACAAGGGAGGGGGTATAAATGGGAGGGAGGTGGGGAGGATTAGGGGGGTGGGCTGGGATGGGGGTAAAAGGCAGAAAACTGTACTAGAACAACAATTAAAATAAAAAAGAAAAAGAAAAACTTTGACTCAAACAAACAAAAAAAAGGAATTCAAGGATGAATTAAATTACTTCAGTGATTTATTCAAAAATTATCTAAATTAAATTCATAAAATAAATTAATTTATTGATGAATAAAAGCATGAGCAGGCCAGCTAATCCTTAAGTCACAAATTACTAAATTATCTTTCATTAAACAAAGTTAAATAATACATAAGAGGGGCCTAACAAATATTTGTTGAGCAAATGAATAAATAGATGAATGCAAACTAATTCTTTATTAGTCCCCAAATCTTGGAATTATAATTTACCAATCTGCAATCTGACAAATTTTATTAACAAAGTGACCAGAGAAAATATTGATTCAATAAACATTTGATGGGCATGATTAACCTGGTACTTGTCCTACTTCCCACAAAAAAATTTAAGACACTTCTGGTCATTTTTTGCGCCACTTTGTGAAGCATAGCTAAAATTACGGAAAGGCGGAAATGAGTTGCAACAACGAGGCCCAGCTCACAGTAGAGGACTGTGCGGCCATTGCACGCAGTGCAATGCTTAGCCCTAGGCAGTGGACTGGGGTGCGGTTTCTCTGTCTTTGCGTTATGCGTTTAAGACATCGTGTCTAATCCTCATATTTTTATTTACTTACGTTCTTTATCACTTCTAACATTCTTATTTTTTTAGCCTTTTCCATATTGTATTAGTTTGCTAGGGCTGCCATACTAAAATACCACAGACTGGGCAGTGTAAACAACAGAAACGGAATTTCTCACAGTTCTACAGGCCAGACGTCCGAAACCAAGGTGCTGACAGAGTTGGATTCCTCTGCAGCCTCTCTCCTTGGCTTGTAGGTGACCATCTTCTGTCTGTGTCTCACATGGTCTTCCCTGTGTATGTGTCTGTTTCTTAATCTTGTCTTCTTATAAGGGCACAGTCAGATTGGATGGGGGCCTACCATGAAGGCTTCATTTTAACTTCATCACCTGATTATAGGCTCTAACTCCAAATGTGTCTGTTACATTTTGAGGTGGGGGCTAGGGCTTCAACATATGAATTTGGAGGGGACACAATTTAGCCCATAATACATATCATTTTCTATTAAGTTCTTGGAGATTTACTCCTGCTTCTTGAGACTGCTGCCTCTAACTCACAATGAATCAGCTCCTCATAAGTTTCACAATTTGGAATTGTGATCTTTGCCTTCGATGGAGCTTTATCTGTGGGTATTCTTTCAAAGGACGTGAGCACATCCTTCCAAAGAGGTTTTCCATAGTTTTTGAGAATTTACTGATCTGGAGAATTTTGTACATTTGTGTTTCAACTTGGAGAATCACAGGACTCCACAATAAGCTTTAATCTCTAACCCATGCATCCTATAGACTTCGATCATGAATATTCACGAGAGAGATTGCCCCCCACCCCACCCCACCCCCGGCCCATAGTCTATGCTGAGACAGAGAAGTTTCCTTGATATCTCACTTTAAATGAGGGTGTAGTTCCTCAAGATCCTGGCTTAATGAAGGGGTCTCATTTACAACACCATGCCTCTCACAGGACCCTGTGGCAGTCAGATTCTTGGGGTGGTCCCCCATGATCTCTGTCTCCTGGTGATCTTGCCCTTGTGGGATCTTCTGTAACTGCTTCTAAACAACAGACCATCACAAGGATGATGGCATGTACATGATTATATATGATTCTAGTACCCATCCTTCTGGAGCACTCACTTCCTGCAAAGAAAGCTGTCCTGTTGAGGCTGCTGTTTTTAGGAAGCTCACCTGGCACTGAGGGCAGCCTTTGGCCAAAAACAGGGAAAAAATAGAAGCTCTCATTCCTACAACCATGCAGAATCTAATTCTGCCGACAAATGCGGCTCCTTCGTCAGTGGAGACCTCGGCCCAGCTGACATTTTAATTGAGGCGATGGGGACACTGTGCAGTGTCACTAAGCCGTCCATGTTCACACTCCTGACGCGTAGAAACTGCGAGATGACAAATCTCTGTTGTTTCCAGCCAAATCTGTGTAATGTGTTGCACAGAAAAAGATAGCTAACATTCTCCCACAGCTCACATGAGCACCAAACCTAAGACCAAAGATTTCCAAGACATCCTGCCAAGGCCCTAATTTACAAGATTACTAGTTGGTTTTTAGTTGCCTCTTTGATTTTGGCCCCTAGGAATTTCCATGATTTCTTTAACAATTAAAACATTCACAGAAAAATTTGTTGATGTTTATGTAACATATTTAAACTGCTTTTTATTTCTTTATTTTTTGTCAAACCAATGTTTTTCAGTTTATAAAGTCCTCCATATTGTTAGAAATGGAAGAACTTGTTAAAAGTTTCCAAACTGGAAGCATTATGTTCTTTTCTCTTTATATTCTTCCTACAGAAAATTTATCTCCTTACAAAGTTCAAATAAAACCTCTCTATAGATGACATTCAAATCTTTGAAATGTTAAAATAGGGCAAAATAACCTTTGGATTGGGCCTAAGCAATCTTGTTTCCCAAAGAACTGTTTGCAAAGATAACAAGAAAACAGTTATTATGATTATTGTTATCTTATCCATAGTGACATCTCCGAGTTCCTATTTACATCTAACAGAGAGCTTGACCGCAGTAACACACACGACACTTAATGAATGACTTCTATGTGCTGGGCATTGTTATCAATATTTTACATGTGTTACCTTATTTATCCTTCATAACAAGTCTTTGAGATGAAAACTGTAGATGAGGAAACAAAAATTAAGTAGCTTGCTCAAGGTCTCAAAGTACATAAGTAGTAGAACTTGGATTTGAACCCAGGGTATCTAACTCCAGAGCTTAAAACATTTAAACATATGCTATATTGTTTTTAAATAAATGTCAGTTAAATGAATGTGTGCATGAATGGTTTCTCCAGAAGGATAGGAAGTAATCAACCATCTTTTTCATTTGCTTCCACTGCTCACTTTCCCACATCCTAGGTGAACTCTCTTTGGATTCACATCTCTCAAGGGAGATTTTTGTCTGCTCTAGTTCCCTTGGAACTTGCAACAGTAGAGCTCTCACATGAACCTAATATGACCAGTCTGGGTGGCAGATACTGGATAATAAGGGGGTGCTTTCCTCCAAGTTAAATAAAACCAGCAAGTTTTCTTTTCACTTTCTGGATTTCCTAGGATAGTACCTTGCCTAAATGTTAGCTAACACTACAGAATTTTAGAGCTAGAAGGGCCTTAGAGATAATGCAATGTATTCCAATCCCTCCCTCCCTCCCTCCCTTCCTTCCTTCCTTCCTTCCTTCCTTGCTTTCTTCTGTTTGTTTGTTTATTTTTTATCTTCACCCAAGGACACGCTTATTGACTTTAGAGAAAGGGGAAGGGAGGGGGGGAGGGAGGGAGAGAGAGAAACGTTAACATGAGAAACATCGATCAGTTGCCTCTTACACATTCCCTGACTAGGGACCAAACTCGCAACCCAGACATGCGTCCTGACCAGGAATCGAACTGGAGAACTTTCAGTTCAAGGGACAATGCTCCAGCCAGCTGAACCACACCAGCCAGAGCCCCGATTCCTTAATTTAATGATAAGGGAGACTGAGGCTCCAATCACCAAAGTTGTCAAACTTCCCCTGACCTCAGAGATAGTGATTCCTAGGCCAGAGGCCAGAGGACACAGAATAACCCAAAATCTATTGGTGCATCCTTTACCTCCAAAGGAAATGCCCCATTCTGACATTTTTCCCAATCTTTTTTTAAATAGAAAATTTGCTTGAAAGGCCTTATAATCCAATTACAATGATTTCACCCTTTTCCTAGTATAATTTTCTTCCACTTTCAAGGGGGCTTAGATTGAAAGGATTTATGCAGGTTCTGTTATATCCCACCAGATGAATGTTCTTTTGCCTCACAAATGAAGAGACTGCTTTCCTTACCAGAAGCTTTAGCAGAAGGATAAAATGTGCTTTAACCAAATGTGTTTGCTTAAATAATATAATTGATCATCAACAAAGTCCTACACACTATGTAGTTTTTTCCTAGGTAGATAAAAAACCAATTTGAAACTTTCTAATGGACTCAGTTGTATTATGCATATTATATATACATAATATATATAATGTATTTTAATGATATATATATAATACCAATTTTGCTAGATAAACAGATAAAACACATGTTGGGAGTTTGGGGCCCTCTGCCACATGAGACTTCTGAATAATTCAAGCTGACATTGGATTGGGAAAATACAAGGTGCTGCACTGAGCACAATACTTGGGTTTCATAAACTGATGCAAAGGTAAGTCAGGCCAGGTTCAGATGATGGACCCTCAGGTACAGAACCTCAGCAGCCATTTCGGGCAGCCAGGCAATCATTCCAGAGGCCAATTTAAAGTCCCTTTGGGCAAAGACATAAAACAACAATTGTTCACTATAACATTTTTTAAAACTATTATCATATTATTTATTTGGGAATGACCGAATGGTGCCAATAACAAGGAGGAGAGCTCAAGTGCAAGGAGGAAGGACATGTCCTTTCCCCCTGTGATGTCTTAGTCTCTCTCTATCCACTGAATCCTGTTACTGCCGGAAGATGGCAGAGCTGTGGAGGAGGCCAGCGTACCCGGGAATCTGCGACAGCAAGGCAACAACAGCAATGATGATGGCTAACATTTATTGAATACTCACTATGTTGCAAGTGCTCTTCTCATTTAATTTTCATTTACTTCTGTACTGTGTACTTGACACTGTGCATTTTCCATAAATTACATTGTGTTAATCTTTACACCTAGCTAAGAGATAGGTCTTCTTAACCTATTTTACAGCTAAGAAAATTTCCCAAAGTCAAACAACAAACCAGAGCTTGACTTTCTTGGAACGTCATGATCTCTCCCACTTATGCCACCTGCCACTGCTGAGGCCCCTCAGCACCATGTACAGTGGCAGACATAATTACTACAATGGCTGATGTTTTCCTCTGCGCTAGGAGCCAGTAAATGTAAGGGTCTCATCTTGGTTTTGTTTTCAATTTGCCACGTGATCTTAACAAGTCATTTACTTTCTCTATGATTCAGTTTCTTTATTTGTAAAGTGAAAGTTATTATCTGTTCCTCCCTATGACAAGATATTTTAATAACATATTTGATAAAATGATTGTGAAAGCATTACAAAGGATGCTGTACAAACGTGGGCATTGGTATGAGGGTGTTTACAAAATGCAGAAATCTTTCTTCTTCTTTGCCAGACAGGAGAAGTCTTTCTTTATACTATATCCTGTGTGTCCTAGGATAAAAATCACTTATTTGGCTACAGAAAAGCTCCTTTATTGCCTGTCTCATATTCTCCACTTCATCAACTTTAATAGGTGTCTACTCTGCAGAAGGTAGTAGACTATTTCAGTAAGCTAAAATGATCCCCAAATATTCGTTACCTGGACACATTAACATGACTTCTCCGTCCCCCTTTAGTCTCAGGCAGCCTGAGAAAGAGCACGCTGTGGCTGTCTGACTTTGGTTGGCGCTTTCTTCCCCACATCTCCATTGATTTATAACTCGATTTGTCTGGTTGACCGTGACCAGGGTGGTGACAGTGCGCACTACCCTGGGTAGACTCCTCAGTTTGTGGGGGGACACGCCTATTAAAGGGAGAGCCTGGCTCCCTGAGGATTTGTCTCCTGAGATGCATTTTTCTTCCTTTCTCATTTACTAGGAGAAAATAAGCCTGGGAGGAAACTAAGATAAACAGTGGTGATTCAAATGTCCCCTTAGCTAGGATTTATTTTTATTTTTTTGCTTTTTCCCAGATCCCAGATAAGTTCTCTTCCTGGTTTCTGTTTTATGTCACTTTGGCTCACATATGTCAAGCTCTTAACATTGACTAAAAATAGCCCATTTAGATGCAAACAGAATATCATGACACAGGGGATTCTGCTGTTCCATTTTGTTATTTTAATCAACATAAGAGCTAAAAGAATAGTCTCGGAGACCAAGTCTTCCATTTACTTATAGAACAGATGTAACTTCTCAGTCCTCCTCCCTCACACTCACTCTGCTGGATTACTCAGAAAGTAGGGGTTCACCCTACCTGCCACTGCTGCCCCCTTAGATAGAGCTGATTAAAGAGAACATCTATCATTGCATCATTATCTTTGTTGAGGCTATAATCCTGCTTGATAGTTATGTGGGTATAAATCTTACCTCCCCTTTTAAATTGAGACCTCCCTAAGAGTTCAGATTATGTCATTCATGTTTTCCCAAGATGCAGCATGATGCCTTCCACAGAGGACACACTCAATTACAAATACTTGCTGGTTAAATAAATAAGTGAACTAAAATATTTTAAAATGTATAGATGACAAGAATTCTAGAAGCTGTTCGGCTCAGTCATAATTCGCCACATGCTGTCATGCACCACCAGCAGCCTTGGGTGGACGTTCAACACTACCAATCAATACTGGCCAATTGGTAGCTAAAAATGGATAACCATCTCCTATAAGATTGTTGTTCTCATGCAGATTATTATTTGAAGATGAAACAAGGCATTTCCAGTCAGCAACTCTGAACCCAGGCTAGAGCTATGTGCTGTGGGCTGTACAGATTTACACTTTAAAATAGGTTACTGGGGCTAGAACAAGAACAGGATCCGTGCCCCCAGTCAAGGAGGATGGTCCCTAGAAGCTGTTTCGCTAGACTGAGGTGATGCTGTAAAAAGATACTTTATTGTGTCCCCAGCCATTTTGTGTATGAAACTGTACATTGAGATGTTGACAATATAAGGAATGAAGAATTTGTTTGGTTTCTGTGGAAAAACAAAGAATGGGGTAAGAATAAACCCTCCAGGAAAAAGTCTTTAACTTTTTCTGAAGAGATTTAGCTCTTTTGAAAAAGGTACAAAAATAGTTTTTTTCTATTAGAAAACCCCATCAATTAAAATTTTCTTTGAGCACCTCAGTATTTCCCATTTCTGGTCAAAATCTGAAAAACAAAAACAGAAGTATGATCTGAGGTAATTATCGTCTAACCAGGAGCAAAACAGGCCCCAGACCTCATGAAGAAGCTTAGCCAAAAGAGGAACAAGGCCCTCCAACTTAGTAAAACTGAACTGCATGAGTTTAACTGACCAGCCCTAATTCAGAGCAGGTGCAGTCACTGCCTTTTGCTGACGGGCAATATTGCAAGAGAGAAAAGACAAAGCAGGGAGAAGCACAGCGTTAAGAGGCTTTCAGAGGCTCCTGTTGCTAGGGAACCACTTCCTCTGTGCTCATACACAGCTAACTCAAGCTATTCAGATATCACTAGAATAATCTTTCTTAGGCTTAGGAGGAAAGGAAACAGCTCTCAAAGCTCAGACGTCATGGTAACACGAGGCAAGACTCAGCTTTTCCAGCGGACACCACAGAGCCAAGGATGCCAGGAGAGAACCAGAAGTGAATGGACATCTTGTTTTCATTCAGACAGATGGAGGGGTGACCCTTTACCTACCCAGGTGTGTCAGTTGCAAACAGTAACAACACATGTGTGCACACACATGCAATTTTATTATCAGTTACCTGAGAGCAGAGACAATGTTTTATTCATCTTCAGATGTTCAAATCATTCAACGTGGTGCTTCACACTTAGTTCTCCAAGTTTGTTACATTTAACTGCTTCATTTCACAAAGATTTAATCAGGATTTTGTTCTTTGTGCACTGTGTGGAGTGCCATGATGGAGACAAAAATGCACAGATGTAATCCTCACTCTAAGAAGTTTCCTGATCTTATAAGAGAAACGTTAAGAGAGGATTAGGTTTGGTTGCAAAAATAGCTTATATATGTGATTGGCAGGGATGGTGGTGTACAGGATGTATAATAGCAGGTAAAGCCTGGATGCAAAAATACCAGTTAGGAGACTATTAAAATACATTCCATCCTTGAACAATGCAGGTATTAGGGACATCAACCTCTTACACAGTTGAAAATCTGCACAGAACTTTTGACTCACCCAAAACTTTACATCCTACTGTTAATAAGCCTTCTGGAAGCCTTATCAATAACATAAATAGTGAATTAACATGTATTTTGTGTGTTTATGTGTTATATACTATATTCTTATAATAAAGTAAGCTAGAAAAAAGCATTATTAATAAAACCTTCAGGAGGAGAAAATATATTTATAGTATTTATCGAAAACGTCTGTGTATAAGTGGACCCATGCAGTTCAAGCCATGTTTTTGAAGGGTCAGCTGTAGATTGGGTATCAGGGAATAATGACCTAGATTGGAGAGTGACAGCAGGACTGAAAAAGCTGACATAGATATGAGAAATACTGCAAAGAGACTCAGTGAGAGTGATTTGGAGGTTAAGCAGAAGGAAGGAATCAAACATGACCTTGAAGCTTGAAGCCAAGATGGATGTTGACACTGTAAACAGAAATTGTACAAATTGTACAATTGGAAAAAAAGAGCCAAGTTTGGGGTAAATTTGTTGTCTTTGATTCTACCAGATTTAAATATAATGTCCCACAGAGTGAAACAGATTTAAAAAGGAGATACTCAGCATCACCAAATCTTTTTTTGTTGTTTAAATGAGGATTCTCATTTCTATTCTTTATCTCAATCAAAGTGTAACTTTATATGCCCAGGGCAAATTCCAAGAACTCACCCTACCCCAGCACTTACTTCTTAAAGGAAACCAGTAGGGTTAGGCTTTCTAAAGAACACCGTATCTAAGATCCCTGCTGATAAACTTGCTCAATTCAGGGAGATGAAATCAACCCTCTCAGTATGGTAGAGGATTTTTTGCAGATTTGCTGAAATGGCTAGGAGTATAGGGCTGTGGACTGAACCAGGACTATATTGGGATACATTAGCATTTTAAGCTTGAGTTTCCTTATCTGCAAAGTGGAGACACATAGTACCTATTCATAGAGTTGTCAAGAGGATTAAAGAAGAAATCATGTAAAGCACTTAGCACGGTGCCTAATGCATTGCAAGTACTTAAATAATGTTAGCTAGTGTTATTGTTGAGTGCCAGGCAAGTGTAGTTACCAGATGTTTTGTGTTCAGTTGTTAGGAAAGAACCATTCAGATAACGTGACCCTGATTGTGCACAAATTAAAAATAGCAGCTGGACCAGATTAACTCATATACAATTAACAGGTTGTAAGTGGCAAGGAACAGAGAAAGTCATAGTTACCTAAACTGATGCAATTATTCATTTTCTTTAAGCCTTTTTAAATTGTTGGATGGAATTACATACTGCGGACCTACTTAGGGCAGGAAAGCCATGAAAATAATTCATGGCACAGAAAAAATGGTAAAGCATAAACTCTGGAAACATGGCTATTAGGGTTGAGGGCAGTAATAGGCTCCAGATGAATGAAAAACCAAGAAGATGAAACTTAAGGCCTTTTTCTCAGTGCCCAGCATAGAGGACAGGCTCTATAGACACTTACTGAACACCTGAACAAATTAACCATGTGACCAAATGAATGGATGCCACAGTATTTACAATTGTGGCCAACTACTGGAATTGGGCTTTGTAAAACATGCCCTGACTTTTTGGGTCCTTGATCTGTTCTGCTACTATGGCTCAGAAAAAGCCAAATGCAATTTGTCCCTTTTGTCAGTTTCTCGTTGGATAGGAAAGCTGAAATTTTCTGTGATGATTACACATACTAGAGCCATGCTTGATTGACATGCATCTAGAAGATGCCAGGCACACAGCCAGATGGGAAAGTGCTCGCAAAGGGAATTTTATATATCAGTCTTGCTGAACAAAAGCAGAAACAGAAGGCCTTCGCTATAGCCCTGTCAGTTCCTATGATTGGAGAAGGCTCAGAGGAAAAGTTTGTGGCCCTGTAGCTTTTCTGGAGACCTCAATGTCCTACGTCACCAAGGTGCCAGCTGGAACTACACTTCTAGCTATTTAGCCACACCCATCCATTAAGTGATTCTGTTTCCTTGTGGTACCCTAACTAGTTGTGAAATGTTTGTCATCCTCCATTACTGAAATGAGAAGCCTCTGAATAGTGTAGTATTAGCCTCTTACACAGAAGAAAAGGTAACTGCCGGAGCTTTGGGGAATTGTGTAAAGATCACTGGCTAAGGTAGTGCTCCCCAGCTTGATGTTAGCATTTCCTCCCTGTTTCCATAGCAATGGCCCCCACACAATCTTATCTGCTCTGCAGACCACAGGCAGAATGAGAAGGAACCTCAAGCAAATGCAACACCAGCTGGGTTTTTTTTTTTTAACCATTTAGGAATGCAGGTCTGGGTTGGCCGGTTCTTACAATTTCTCAAGAGAAATTGGAACCTATATTGTTTACAGGAACTTTTCCAGTTTTTGAACATTGGCAAACCATTTTTAAAAATTTTAAGAATTGCAGGCCAAACAAAACACATCTACAAGCTGAGTTGGCCCTGTTTGCAACCTTAGTCATAAGCAGTTAAAATCACCTTTCAGGTTTTCAGAATTACTCACCCTGTTTAAATACTTGTGTGGAATGTAGATTGCATATCAACCCTCAGCCACAACTTGTTGGAGACCAGTCTTCATTAACATTTTACTCTTGCCTTTTATTGCCTCTTTCTCTTATTCTTTCTCTGTGCTGAAAAATAAGGAACTTGAGATGTTCTTTTCTAAGCTGTTTTAAAAATCAGGCTCAAAACAGGATAAATGAATACTCAAGTTCACACAGATCCAATCAGAAATTAAGTTGAACTTTCAGGCCCACGTTTGGAACTCAAGAATAAATGACTTTATGATGCAAATCCACTCTTAAACTGAAATCAAGCAAGCTCCAATTGAGCAAAAATATGGCAGTATCTAAACAAATGTTTTGTGTGATTGTTAACTTCCAGATAGAAAAAAACCCATTCCTTCCTACATTAAATGTCCCCAATGGACATGTAAGGAACACATAAGCCATTCAGAAAAGGTCAGAGAATTTTAGGAAACTTAAGAATGCTGTCATTTTCACCAGGTAATATAGTAGTAATCAAAGTAGCTATTTTGCATTTAGGGTTTTTTTTTTTTTTTAATCTCTGTCAGGATTATTGACACTTTTAAATATGTTATAGTGTGTTCAATGCAGTGACTACACCAAGGGTCCCTCTTAGTTTGGGTTTCCTCCGAAGCAAATTATTGAGTTGGTCAAAATGTCCGTTTAGTTTTTTCCGTAAAATGAAAGATACTTTTTTCATTTTCACCAATAACTTTATTGATTTGGATACTTCAGGTATGTCGGCTATCTCCCATGTGGTGTAACATCACTTGCTCTTGATTAATGTCTTGATTTGATGGCTGTCAACTTCAACTGGTCTACCCAACTGTGGAGCGTTGTCCAGTGAGAAATCTCCAGCACGAAACTTTGCAATCCACTTCTGACACATTCTGTCAGTCACAGCACCTTCTCCGTACACTGCACAAAATTTTTTTTGCATTTTGGTTGCCTTTTTACCTTTCTCGAAATTATAAAGCATAAATAATATGCCAAAAATGTTGCATAATTTCTTCCATTTTCAAAATTAAAATGGTTACATAAAAATTCACCACTTTGATTTTTTTTAAATGCACACTGATCTGACAGCAGTCACAATACAATCTAACAAAATTGTTTTGAATGAAGTTAAAGACAACTAAGTGCTACTACAGCCATCTTAATGGGGAAAAAAAAAAAACCCAAACAAACTTTTTTGGCCAACCCAGTATGTGGAGGTGAAGGGAACACCAGGAGGGGAGAAGGGTAGTGAGACAGGCTCCATCCAGCCAGCTACTTCTGTGGGCGACCGGGGTTTCGCCATATTGGGGCAACTCCAAGAGCCTGTGCAGACTCTGCTCCGTAGCTGTTCTCCCGGAGAGGCCAGTGAGCAGGGTATTTCATCAGCCAGTTCCATCAGCGATTATTTTGAGGGCTACTCCTGAGGGGCACTAGAACAGCTTCTGGAAGAAAATGCCTCAGGCAGAGACGTGGGGGTGCCGGAAGTAAGGCCGTGTGCGCTGATGTGAAAGGCAGGGGGCCAGCAAGGATGGGGCACTGAGTGTTGTTTGCACTATGCCCCCCAACGTCATCAGTCCCGCCTCCTCCATCTTTGATACAGACAATGACATTTTTTTCAATATTATATGAAGTGTTGAAAGGTTGAAAAGCAACCTTAGGACAAATCCCTTACTGTCTTTTCAATATCGCTTAACCTGGTGCCCCTCCCGTGCACAGAATCCGGAGCAGTGGCTGATCCATCAGGAAATGTTTAAGTGTGTAGTAAGGTATGGTTCCCACCAAGCCAAGTTAAACTGCATTGTGGAGTGTGCAGGGAAATAAAGAAGCTGACTTCAGAAAACCCTAGGACCGAAAGTGCCACTTCATTTAAATGCTTGCAGGAATACATGGGTACATAGCAACAACAATGGCAACAATCTTTGAGATTTAAAACTTCACGTTATCTCCCCTAAGAGCATCTGTGACAATAATCATCTGGAATTTCTAGATGGCAATTTCCACTCTCCATATACTGCAAATGAGAGGAAAGGTATATTCCAAGGGCAGAGACGGTTGGGCATCTGAATGCATAGCATTCAATACAAGTTCCTCCTTCTTATTCATGTGCAGGGAAAGGAAGTGAGAAGCAGGTAGGGAGATGCTTCCAGGATGGACACATTTAAAGACCATCACTTTACAGGTTGAGCTGTTTAATATATGTGCTACTTCAATCATTGCTGCTTTTTATATTAATGTCACTTTCCCAATTCTTTCTCCCCTAAGGGATTCTTTTTTTTATCTTCACCTGAAGACATGCTTGTTGATTTTAGAGAGAGCGGAAGGGAAAAAGAGAGAGAAAGGAACATTGATTTGAGAGAGAAATATGTATCAGTTGCCTCTTGTATGCACACCAATCAGGGACCAAACTCACAACCTAGGCATGTGCCCTGATTCGGAATCGAACCCACAATCTTTCGGTTTACAGCATGACACTCCAAACACCTGAGCCACACCCACCAGGGCATCCACCAGGGCATTCTTACAAAGGCCCAATAACAACTTTAAAAAAAAAATAAACAAGAAAATAAAGTGAAATAGCATAGAAATTAGGTAAGTCTGCTCCAAGTATTACCACACTAACAGTTTCATTCCTGGTAACTTTATGACCTAGAGAAACTTCTAGAAAATTCCATACCTCCATCTTCACTGTGCTAAGGAGACATAGGATTGGATAGAGAACAGTAGGTGATAAAACTACTGAGGTGTCTCATGGGGTGTAAGGGCACAGTATCAAAACAAAACATTCACTGTACAGGTTCATTTCAGCTCCTCTTCAAGGCACAAGTGCAATCGATCAACAATGCATCAAGTATACCTGAACACAGAGGGCTAAACCAAACCCTAATTTTTATTCACATTTGTGTTTTCCCATTTATGAACAATAAGTGGTCTGTTGAATTTCCATAATAAAAAAATCTGGAAACAATTAGCTCTCTGCCCATGGAAATGGGAGAAAAAGCAGAGTCTGATCTCTGGAGACTCTGAGGAGAAAGGATGCTGTGGTTCGGAGCAATGGGTGTAATGTCACTTCATAGATTTTGCCTAGGAAATGCCGAGAATGTGAAAAGCAAATTTTATTAGTCTGACACCCTCTCAATGCAAAATAAAGTGAGCTGGGAGCAGGGTGCTCCATCTGTAGTCGGCAGGCCAGGAAGTCTCTCCTCACCTGAGTCCAGAAGCATGACCTTGCTCCTTTCCTGCTTACAACAGACAATACCACCCCCCCCATGTCCTCCCATCCCTGTCACCAGAGAAACATCTTAGATTTTAAGGCAAGCTCCCTAATTTCACAGGTGAAGAAAATCTATACAAAAAAAAAAAAAAAAGATTTTTTCTACTCATGCTGATAATGCAGGATCTTAACTAAATTCTGAAAACATCTTGCTCTTGATGAATGTAGTGCCCATGGCCTCCAGCCCAGTGGTGTCTTATTCTTGGAATAGGGAATATATTACCTTCAAGATCTGTGTTCCTCTGGTAAACCTCTTACGAGTATGTTGCTGCCTTCCTTCCTCGGGAAGAATGCATGTGATAGTGAACCTCCAATCAGTGTCATTTAAAGTCGAGACAAAATAGTGGGATTCCTTCAACTAAAATAAAACGATAAGAGCTAAGTCCCATAAAGGGATTTAAGGGTCAGAACTTTGCTGAGAGTTATCTACAATCCCACTAGCATTTTCTCTAACAAAAGGCCTCCCAGGACCTCAGACTATTCTACTGTTAAGGGAATGGAAAGAAGAAAAACTCAGGTTAAAGGAAGTACATTTGGTACCTTGAGAGCAAAAACATGTCATCACATCTTCGACTGCTCTGTGGATTAGCATGCTTCACTTCATGTTTGTTAAATCCTCCCTCAATTAAATAGCAGTTTTCACATCAAAAGTTGTGTTTTAAACCAGACTCAATCATTCATGCGTGCATGTAAACTTTATTGAAACAATCATTTACTTTGAGTTCTTCCACATTTCAGGCATTGTGCTAGGAGCTGAGGGAAAAACAAGTAGGAGACACTCTGTGTTCAGTTTCTGATCGATCTAATTGCTTCAGTGAGAGTTTAATAGAAAAAAAGCAAGCATTAATTTTTCATCCAACAAACATTGACTGAGTGTCCCATAAGTCAGGCTCTGTACTAGGCATTCATTCTGAATGTTGCAGCAGCAGCAGCAGCAGCATCACATAAAAGGTTTAAACATCCTGCTTTCATGGAGCTTATATTTTGGAAGGGAAGACACACAAAGAGCGAGTCAAGGAGATGGCGTGTCAGAGAGTGAAAAGTGGTTTGCAGACAACAGGCAAGGCGGGCAAGGAGTTAAGAGATGAAGGTTGCAGTTCTGCTCAAGGCCGTCAGGAAAAGCCTTCCTGAGAGCAAAGGCCCGGCAGGAGGTGGGGATGTGAGCTCTGCAGACCGAACATCCCACACAGGAATTGAATAATCAGGTCTTAGCTGAAAGCTGTCTACAACCCAGCGATGCTGTCTCCAGTGGAAGACCTCCCGGAACCCTCAGACTGTCTGTTCCAAGGTTAAGGGAATGGAAAGAAAGTACATTAGGAAAAAGGAAGTATACCACCCTTCTGTTTTCTAACTTTCCTACCTGAACAGTTTTCTATTCATTCTTTGGCTGGAGCCTCAGAAAAATCAGTAAAGAAGATAACTTTTTTGCACAAGCAGAGCAGGGTCTGACTAAAATATAGCTGTTTGGGCCAGAAACCTCATTTTGACTTTTGTATGATATGCAAGTAAAAGCAGACACTTTGTCTGAGTTATCAGAGAATGGGTCTCACTTTGTCACCTCCCAAGGCCCTGAAACAGAAAGTCTGACCTCTGAGTACCGGCAGCTGGCCTCACACATAGTAACACCATGTTGCTCATTGCAACCCTGGTCTCACTTCTGCATAAAGGTTACAAAAATACATATATTTTCCTCACTGAATCCATTTTTAGTTGAAGAATTTTAACTGTTTGAGGTTCATTACTTCACACTTGAGAAACCTACAAACCACAGGAAACGAAAACTTGACTAAATGCAGATGACACAAACAGCCAACCCTGAAAATGTGCCAGGCCCTGCTCAGCACCGGGTGACCTTTAGCAGAAGGAGAATGTTCTAACAAAACTCCTTCAGTGTCATAAAATGGCTGCAACTTACAGGATTCTCCCCTCTTTTGATCAAAATGTTGCAATCTTGGAGTCTTTTTTAAAAGATTTTATTTATTTATTTTTAGAGAGAGGGGAAGGGAGGAAAAAAGAGAGGGAGAGAAACATCAGCAATATGTGGTTGCCTCTCACATGCTCCCTGCTGGGGACCTGGCCTACAAGCCAGGCATGTGCACTGACTGGGAATCAAACTGGTGACCCTTTGGTTTGCAGCCCACACTCATTCCACTGAGCCATACCAGCCAGGGCCAGTCTTAAAGTCTTGACAGCACAAGTTGAGTGCAACCCAAAAGATAATAAGGGTTCTGCAAAATCTTCTTGAATTTTCAACACATTTAAGGTTGTTTCAGCATTCAAAAATACTTCGCCTGCTTCTAAAGCAATGCATGGGCAAGAAAAATGGCAAGATCCAACTAACACTTTAAAACTATGTTTTACTTATTTATTTTTTTTTTTAAAGGCACCAGAAAGGACACAATTCATTTTTAAAAAGAATTTTCTCCAGAAAGCATAACTGGCCCATTCATTGGTCTTCCTGCCTGCAAGGGAATAAATGAACAAATTAAGATACAATGTGACATCTCTGAAAGGTTGCTCATCCCTATCTCTCCTGGAAAATTGGTATGACATTTCTACTCATTTGGCTACAAATAAGACTGGTAAAGACAAGCTCTGTAGTTTCTTTATGTGATCTATAAACCTGAGTTTCTGTACTAAGAAAGAATGTTCCATTTTAATCTTATTCAATGTGATGATTTCATAAGCTGTTGTATGTATGTATGTTTGTTCCAAGGGCCTTTCAGTGGAATAGAAAGAAATTCAATGAAGATGCATCATAAAACTTCTTCTCTAAAATAAAAACCAGAGCAACCATAGAAGAGTCTGGAAAAGGAACACATTCCATGGAAAGGCAAAAAAGAGAGACTGACTACCTATGGAAAGAAAGACCAGAGAGGAGATGGGGCCAGGAGCCACGAGGACCAGAAAGTCTTACCGCTTTGATACAGCAGTCACTGAAAAATCAGGCATAAACCCACACGAGAACATGCAAACTGGTTTCTTCCTCTGTCCTTGGCTGCTTCTAATAACTGGGTTATCTTCAGAGGGTTATGGTAACAGGCTCCAAATCGTGCCTTCATACTTACATGCTGTTCTCTCTGTTTGGAATCATAACCTCTCCCTTGTAACTATTAGTAAAGTGTCTTTGCTTTTTCTCTATTATACAAACAACATCATGGTCACATCAAAGGAGCTCTGAAGCATGGGCATCTTTCTTCTGCAATACCTCCACTCACATCGCCATTTTTCATGGATCCATTACCTCATTCTTCCTTTACCTCATGCAGAGCCCAGGTTCAGTCTTTAATCCATTTCTTTATTTTTACATTGAATGTTACACCAGATGCACTGCATCTGTAAAACACCACCTTTTGGTAAAGGATATGATGTCACTCACAAACGGACACAGGAACTTAGAAACACACTGTCTGATGGGAACTTCATTGACTGTCCCATGATTCAGGGCCTTGCTAGGTTCAGGTCAAGAAAGTGGCTAACCATGCATTGTGATTGTAGCCAGACATGCTCCCCTCCACCTTCTTTACCTGTTTGCTGATGTTTTAAATCCCTTTAGCAGCTATCAAATTTTTCTATTCCATAGGTAGATTTACAACTTAAAATACCAATAGGCTGAAGAACAGGCAACACAGTGGTGTTAATTAGCGTGTGCTGATTGCATGTCCTCCTGATGGAGAGAAACTGGGGACCAGAAGTAGTGAGGAGGGAATTCCACTGAGGGGGGCAGGGCGCAAGAGAGCAGGCTGGAGGCAAATGTGCACTTGGTCCATCTGCTGAAGCTGCCCCACACTGGTCTTGCAGAGATGGAGCAGCCGCTGATGGCAACCCACATGGCATCATATTAAAAAGGACTTATTATAAATGGGCTACCCTATCCACTCAGTCAATATGTCCATGAAGTCAAGAACAATTACCATCTGATTCTGAGTAGGCATTAGGCTCTGTCTGTTACAGGCAGGCCACTTGCAAAACAAAACAAAACAAAACAAAACAAAACCCAACAACCCTCAAATATACGTAGACACTGAATTATTGGAGAGAAAAAAAACAGGTAATGAGGGTGGCAACGTTTAATGCACTCCTAATCAACCTGTCATTATCCCCTGGGCAGGCCCTGCAGGTATAAATTACAGACCTCAGGATAAAGTGACAGATGCCTTAGGATTAAGTCACCAACAAAAAATAGGTGGAACTCCAAATAGGTATCATTTTGCATACCTTTTAGTAACAGTATTTGGTTTTCACTTTATAAATACCCTGGCTAATGGGTCTCCTTTCACAAATGGATTTCATATCTATCCTTCAAAAGTCAGCTCATGCCGCAATCTCTCAGATAACTTCCTGGACCCCCCAAATGCAATTTCTCCCACCTCTTTAGCACTCCCACCCCCCACTCCTATCTTTCTTTTAACCTGTACTGGATCCTACATTTCTGTGTCCATGTTTTATGGGCCCCATTTCACTACAAGCTCTGTGAAGGCTAGAATTTCACAGCAACCTGCCTTATCTGCAACTTACATTTTACTTGTTTAAAGGCTACAATTTCCCTCTAATTTACATTTTTTATGTGCATAATGGCTACATTTCTCATTTTCCCATAAGCTCCATGAAGCATGGAGGCATGTCTGTTCTATCTACCACTCTAAACACTGCACAGTTCCCAGCACAGTGCGTAGCATATAGTAGTAAACATTTCTGAGTCAATGTGTTTTATGTCCATACTTTTCAAATAACCAACCTAGCAGACACAAGTTATACCAAACAGGATTTCGAATAATGGCTCAGTATATTTGAATTGAATGGACTAAGACCTGAGACACAATCCAGTAAAGCCACATCATAAAAACACACGTTTGGAGTAAATCCTGAGTAAAGAAGAAGGGCTCTGCAGCAAGCCCCAAAGTCAGTGGACACAAGTATTTTTTAGGAAATAGTGAGAAACATTGCATTCTCTGCTTGAAATTCTAGTTAGAGAATAGGGTTATTAGGTGTTTTTCTTTTTTAAGAAAACAGTGAAATGATCCATTTATTTATAATCCAAAATCTAAAAACCATATAATCTGGTCACAAAGAAACTAGGATTATAGCTTTCTAACTAAACCGTGCCCCTCCTGTTCTGTGGGATGATGTTCCATGGAGATCTCTGACTCAACATGTATTAGCTGAGGGAAATCTTTATCCCTACACTAGATTTCTAGTAAAGTATGCTGAGGCTCTAATGACCTAGGAACTAGCAGGCTTGTGAAACTGGAATCTCTGGTTTCTCACCCTGAGGTGTCACAGTAGAACTCACTAGAATCAACTGGTCTTAGAAAAGCCTCGATGAGTAGTGGTCCCTACACAATGCATGGAGTGATCAAGGCTCTGGATGTGAACAAATGTCCTCTGTTTAGAGTGGACACTATGCCAGGAATGCAAATAATATCACTTATATCAGCAGCTGAGAAACAAAGTCTCTTGGTTGGCCCATTTGAACTGAGCCAACACTGGCCATCACTCCAGCCTTCTTCTCTAGCTGGGGAACTAAAGATCAGTAGTAAGTGTGCAAAAAGCGGCACTTGGGACAGTTTTCAGGGCTATAACAGCACACTCTAACTCTGCTCTCCAATACCTGCCTTCAAATTCCAAAATTTGGTCCAAGAACACTTTTGCAAATGTAACCCCGGGGGACTCCTTAGATGCTGCTTCCCCAATGCAACTGTATTTGCCCCTTCCTCAGTGCTTCCAGTAACGCTTTAATTGGATCGACCTTTTTAAGTTACTTCTCATGTGCTAACTTCATCTGTCTCTTAGATGTGGTTTCCTAGAAGTCAAGAATCATGTCTTATTCTCTTTTATACCCCAGAAATCCAAAGCAGGCATGGAGTTGGCTCACGTCAAGCCCACCCCGTTTTACATCTCCATCACAGGGGGAAAAAGAATGCCTCTCACATAGTAGACATAAGAACCTCAGTAAGAATTTAGTGACTGATTACTATGTGCCAGGCACTGTCCAGCATGCCAGGGATACCATTAAACAAGTAGGTGAGCACTGACCGGTGTGGCTCAGTTGGTTGGGGGTCATCCTGAAGAGCGAAATGTTGCCAGTTCAATTCCCAGTCAGGGCACATGCTTAGGTTTCAAGTTCAGCCCCCGAATGGGGCATATGTAAGAGGCAACCAATCAATGTTCCTCTCTCACAAGGATGCTTCTCTCCCTCTTTGTCTCCCTCCCTTTCCCTCTCTCTAAAAAAATGAATAAATAAGATCTTTTATTTTAAAAAGTAGCTCTTACTCTTACTCTCTAGGGGACATTAAGTAGATAAACCAAACAACATAAAGATTATTTTGGACTATAACAGGTATTATGAAAACAATAAAAATGGGCAATGGGATGAAGAGTGATTTGGAGGAATGATAAGGTGGCCTAGGGCACTGAACCTTTCAGCTGAGACCTGATTGATGAAAGGGAGCCAGTCATGCAAGGATCTGCAAGGGGAGAATGTGCTAGAAAGAGGCACTAAACTAAAGCATTTTATGTTATCAGTGGGGGTAGACACTGGGAGGCATGTAGAGGGAGATGACTGAGCAGGTTAATTGCTGATTCTCTCTCCTCCATCTATGTCAGAGCAAGGCACCATCTTTCCCCTTCATTCCGCATGTTCTTTTCATTACCATTTCCATTTTCTTAATTCTGCCCCCCAATTTCCATTTAATTATAAGAACATGAGCCTCTGCCAGCAGGAAACACATCTGGAGCCCTCTTCTAACCTCTAATTATGTAAAACACCAAACAAAACACCATTGGTAAATAGAAGTTGGCAGTATTAAGAGTTAGTTTTTATTCCTATTAGGTCCATTCAACTAATGTTTATTTTTATCACCATTACATCTCATTATCAGTACTGATTATACTCAGAAACTAAATTATGAATTGCTCATCATTTGTTTCTTTCCATGTTATCGCATAGGAAGTCCTATTATGTGGTAAATATCTTTAGCAAAGCTGCACATCGAACTATATACAAACATAAAAAAACCCTAGCAAATGCATCCAAATAACATTTTCCAAGATAAGCATAAACATTTTAGTGAATAACTATGCTACTCATTTTAGTATTACTGATTTGAAGTTTCTTCATCATTATTATCATGTACTTCACTGCAAGTATTCATTCATCAAAAATGGTAATCAATAAAAGAAAGAAGGGGAGAAGAAGCTATTTTCTACATCATGACCAGATTGTTCAGATGTCGTGCCTGGAATACATCACAAGTGACATTTCTAGTCATGTTTCCAATTGTGTGGAGCATACAGATTTTCTGTTGCAATCTGAAAGCTGTGAGCCCTGCAGTCAGCAAAAGCAGCCCAGGGAAGGATGCATTGCACAGAATGTGCTCTACCTGATGTCGTCTTCTCTTCCAAATGGAGGCATGTAGGTTCTTCCTGGGATTCTTCTTCCTGAGTTCCAGCCCCACAAACCAAACAAACAAACAAACAGACAGACAAAAAACAAAACAAGGAGAAAGTCAAAATAATGCAATCATTACAGCAACACTTTTGCAAATCTAATTAACATGAGATGGAGATCTGAAAACATTATACCAAACCCTTTTAAAAACTGAGACTTTGGAGAAGCAACAATGCAACTCTACATGTTGAGTAGATAAATATGGGGGCTCTGCGTTACAAACTACAGGGTGCCCCCTACCTGGTTCCATCTATAAATGCTGCCCCTGAGTAGTACAACTGAAGGGCCTCTCTGACTAATACATTTGGGGACAGCAATTACTTAGACATACTAGGGATGGGTCTTTCCATAAGATAGCAATTCTGCCAGTGTGGTACAACACAAGAGAATCATGTTTTAGTTTTTATAATTCAAAGACCTGATTTCATGTACTTTTGAAAATGCTACCACTGTTTACAATGACTTTTTTGAGTGTTCACAGCAGCTTTATTAGCAATGGCCAAAAGCTGAAAATGACCCCAGTGTCCTTCAGTGGGTGAATGGTTAAGCAACCTATGGCACATCCATACCAGGAAATGCTGCTGAGCAATAAAAAGGAACAAACTATTGACACATGCAACAACTTGGATGGATTCCAAGGGCATTATGCTGAGTGAAAAAAGTTAATCTCAAGAGGTTACATACTATGTGGTTCCATTTATACAACAGTCTTGAAATGACAAAATTAGAGAGAGAGAGGACAAATTAGTGGTTGCTAGAGGTTGAGGTTTGGGGTCAAGGAAGGCAGGTGGCCGTGGCTATAAAAGGGAAGAAGAAGGGACCTGTGTGATGAACTGTTCTGTGTTTTGCGGTGGTCATCACATGAGTCTACGCACGCAAGGAAATTGCATAGAACTAAATACACTTCAATACCCCAAAAGAAAAAAAGTTCAAGCAGTTGAGCCCAAATATTTTAATTCTCTAAAACAGAATTTTCTTTAAAGAGCTATCTATAGTTCAAAGCTCATTTCTATGAGGTGTTACATCCATCACTCTTTTGAGAGACATAAAATTATGAAAAGATACCACCAGAAGCTACCAAAACTGTTCAGCTGAGGTGAAGATAAAGCTAAGGAAGTTTTCATACAGAAATCCAAAGAGGACAGTCTGAGTGAAACAAGTTCCCCATGGTCACACAAACCCTGGAAAAGGAACTAGAGGGGAAGCCCAAGCCGGCGAGCAAGTGGGAGAAGGAAAGAAAACATGGTTTTGCCAGACCACATAAGGAAACCCAGTACAGATGCTGGCTCCAGAATTATCTAAGTAACCCTTATTTTTCATCAGTCCTATTGTTGCAAAACCAGTCCCAAGTTTATCAAGTTAAAAAGAAGTTCCTCATTGACTTGTTGGGTATAGGTAGTAAGTAACCCATGTCCTCCCACACCAAGAGAAATCAGTTCTGGCAAGTCCCAACAAGCCTTGATGGTGCTGTTGGTAGGCCAGGCACGTCCCAGTGATGTTCTGCTGGCTGGAATAGAAGAGGGGTGGGGGAGAGCAAGCCTTATTACTCAGTCAACTTCTTGCCATTGAAAGAGCGATGAAGGTAAAATAAGGCCTTCCAAGTGGCTAATCCAATGAGGCAGAACATCAAAAAGATGCTGAAGTACAGGACCCGAGTGTTGACCCATTGGTATCATGCATTTTCTTCTCTGGCTTTTTCACAGAGGCAAAATCATTAACAAAAGACTCTGAAAGGTCTGTATGTGTCATACTTATGCCTTTAAATTTTTGAGCTTCTCAACTTTTGTGATCACTTCATAATTTTTTGCCTCCACTCCCCAGGGTCACAGATTGGTCAGGTATCTGTCCTGTTCCCTTGCTCTCAAAGCACACTTCCATTTATAATCTTCAGTGGTAAAGGCAAATTTCCCCTTGGTTGCAACCTCCTTGTAATATAGAATCTGGTGGCAGAATCTGTGATCTTGAGGTGGGTGCACAGGTCACTGGCAGGTCCCTGTGGATCTCCCCCTGGAAGGACTTGTGAGAGTTAATGGACATATGGAAGGAGATGGCAAGAACCATGGAGATGGGGCCAAGCAGAAGTAAAAGGAGCAACACTAACCAGCAAGGACCATGCTAGGGTTGTGGTCCAGACAAGACAGATCTGGTTCTGCACAGTCATTTTTACCTCTGGGAAGGTGGGCAAGCATATTCTCTGAGTCCTGGTATATTCTTTGAAGACAATTGTCACTGCTGTAGCATTAATATACAAGCAGACCCAGCTAGGAGTGAGGGAGATAAATCAAGAGGAATGTCTACATGGTACTTTTCTAGTTTTGTCTGCAAGATGGCTTTATGCCGATTCCTTCATTTATTTTTTTCTTTCATTGAGTAAATATTTGTTGAGTGCCTGTTATGGGGCTATTTCTGTGGGATCTTAATCTTTAGGCAGAATCCCTTCCAGCATCCTCTGAATTATACTGCAGGCAATTGCCTTCTCAGCTTCCTTCCCAGGCAGCACACTTTCTGTGCAAACTTGGTTCCACCTAACAGGTTAGTCTGATGGAATGTATTCTGGACCATAATAAACCATACGGGTACGGCTCCATGAATGATACCTGAAGCTATTCTTTAGCTAGCACGGAGCAATGGAACTCAAACACTGGTGTTATCCAGCAGAGGAGCACTCCCCAATTTGCTCTAAGTTTGCAATTCCTGGCCCATGTCTCATCACTGGTGATGAGAATCCACCATCTCTCAAGGCTGGTTATAAGATCTGAAAAAAAATGTTCTTTTCAATTTGTAAAGATTAGTTTCCTTAAATCACCATCAGTATCTGCTCATAAGGGAATCGATTTCACCTGTTTGGGAATAAATATTTTTCCTAGAGATCAAAAATTGTCTTCAAATGTTCATCATGAGGGACCAGTTCCAAAAATTTGTCCTGCTTTTAAAATCTATGAACTAGCACTCTCATGGGCAATTAGGGAAATAAGCCTTCAGTTCAATTATCTCAAATTTATGTGTTATAAGAAGTTTAATAAAAATTGCTTTCATAATTACATTTGTGAAAAGGATGTGAATTAATACTATACCAAAAGACACGTAAATGATTTTTAAAAGGCCCCCAACACACAGCAACTAAATGGAGCAAATAATTTCTTGTTTCATAAGGCCCAACAAGACAGTATACAATAAAAACATGAGGATCTATTTTATAATACAACTGCAGAGGAAGTCTCTTGAGAGGCCAAAACAACCCAAATAAAGTTGTTTCATAGTTGAAAGGATTCTCCTTCAAGCCACTAAGACTGTTTACTTTTTTATTGCTCTGAATTCCAGAATGGTGAAATAACTCAGCCCTTTAGCTTTCCTCCAAACATATTTATTACTTCATTTTAAATTGCCCCTCCTCCAATTTTCTCATAAACTAGTAAAAATTGCAAAGCCCTGGAATGATCTGCAGATGGAAGGATATTTGGAATACTTTTGACTGGAGAGCTTTCAGAATAGAATAAATAAGCATCTGTCTTCGATAGTATAAACTATGTTGTAGTCAGTGAAAAAAGGCTGAGCTCCTTAGATTCTTGTGTTTGTGCTCTTTAGTGCAAGTCTGTGATTTGCTGAATTTGTTCTTACTGGCTTTTTCCCAGCAGAGCTAGAATTAAGCGACAATAGTCCAACTGTAGCAGCCATCTGTTGATTTTGCTGCCTGGCATTCATGCACTCTGTCTAGTAAGTGTGTCCTGATTTCCTCTTTAAAGCCACTCTTTCCCACTCTTAATGAATTGTGATTTCTATAAAAACAACCCCATGCTCTGCACAGGCCCATTCTCATCCACCACACATGTGACTGAGGGCTAGGCCCATCAGTCCAGGGCATTTCCCTGTGGTTGGTACAGGATGGCCATGTGACCCAGAGCTACGTTTATCAATCCACTGCAATTTTCCCTGAGATTTAGAGTAGTCACGTGACACAGGGCTGTGCCCATTAGTCCACTTCATTTCCCTGTGGTTGGTTCACAGTGGTTACGTGACCCAGTCAGGGCTAGTGAGAGATACTCCTTGGACTTCTGAGAATATGACTTATTTTTACCCACTGATCCTGAAACCTGACAGAACTGTGAATGTTGGAGCTGCTGCTGTCACTTGAGGCTGAGACAAAAGTCCACACAAAGCAAGGCAGAGCCAAGGGAGAGACTGATGATACAAATTCCCCGTGATATAATTTGAGCCCCCAAGCCAGCCATGCCTGACGCAAGTTAACCCTGGACTTTTCGGCCTGCCAGAAATAATATTCCTTTTAATTTTTTTAATCTACATTGATTTTTTCAGTCAAAACCATTTCTATCAGGTTTTCCGTCACTTCTAATGGAGAAGATTCCAGCTGGTACTTTAGCTCTGTGAAGCCTGGGGTAGAATTTGTTGATTATTGATTTCTGGACCTCACACACCATCACACCATCATGTACTTCACAACCTAATTAAATGGAAGGTGACAGGAATGATGCACTGAGGAGCTGCTGTTAAAATTTGGCAGAGAATTGGACTTTTCATCTGTTTCCGAGGACTAATCCCAAGGTGTTTTATTGAGAGGCCACGTGACTTGTATACTTTAAGAGGTGGTCAGTGAGATGTGGCCCTAAGAAGAGACAAAGAAGAGGTTCAGGAAAAAACAAAGTTCATTATACTCATAGGTCCTAGAGAAGGAAGCATGACACCCCCCGCAGGGCCACAAAGAAAGGACACCAGGGTGGTCAGGAGCAGAAGACAGGAGCAAGGGGGACATTTAGGTCACAGACTTCACTGGGGTTTCGCAGGGTAAGGCATGGCAGGGAAAGCCCATCAGGTGATTGTAGATGTGGGGGAGCCCAAAAGATGGAAGGTGTTACTCCTGCTTTAACCACTTCAGCACCTCACTCTGGCCCCCTCTGAGTTCATTGAGGATACATTCTTCATGAGCAAAAACTGCAATTCACTAAACTACTCAAGACTGGGGAGACTGGGCCTTGACCAGAGGTTTGCTTCATTCACTTCCTATGTGGTGCCATAGAGCACTAAGTGCTATCTTCATCTCTGCTTGTAGGAAACCTAAGTAACTACAGCAAAAGAGGAGAGGCATCAATCTCATACTTGTAAAGCTGTAGTTCTTAAACCTGGGTGTGTATCCAAATCACCTGGAAGATGTGGCAGAAATACAGAGGACCATGCCCTTTCCAATTTCAACAAGCCTGGGCCTCTGGATTCCTTATTAGCTCTCCCAGCAGTGCAGATAAATGCCCAACTTTGAGAATCACTGTTATAAAGGATGGAAATTGGGTCTTGTATTCAGACACTACCATCCAGGCCTCTCTTTTTCTCAATATCTCCATTTGTCCATTTCAGTGAGTTTATCACTTCTCATTTGCTCTTTCATGGCATGGTCAAAGCCACATCCTCTCAGCTAGCTCACTGAGACATCATAGAAGTGTCTCTGAACCCCAGTATACAGAGAGCACCTTTCAAACAGAATAAGGAGTATCTCAGTCCCTGCATTCATATTCCAGAGTTCTAGGGGAAGACTCTGATTGGTCCATCTTGAGTCACATACTTACCCCTAGTCACAGGCACATCTTGGTGAGGGAATGGGGACTATAATTTTCCAAACCTACATCACTGCCCATCCCAAGAGCCACTGGACAGACAATGTTGCAATTGGAACCTCACCAGAATCTCAAAGAATAGGGAAGGTTCAGGTCCCTAAGGGAAGGAAGTCTATGTCCCAAAGCTGAGCAGGAAGAGGCAGGAAGGGATGCTGGCTACAGTACTGTTCAAAATGTATACTCCCAGGTAGACTGAATTCTCCAAAACCACAAGCATAGAAATGTCTGCTGACTATTTAGTGCCTAGCATGTGGCAGGAGCTTCATCTATGTTACAGATAAAATGGAATGATATTCAAAATATTAAACAGCATGGATGTTACAGGCCACCTAGTACTCAGAGTAGGAAGAGTCCTGGAGGTCCCTGGGGTACAGCTCTTAACACTTTAGTTCAGGGATCTGAAGGGGGGATAATGTGGGGCATGGGCCCTCAAGGGCTTGGTGAGCAGTTATTTACCAATCAATACAAAGGTGTTTTAATATTTTAACAGCCAATATGTTCTTAGTGATGCATGCCTGCTAAGTATTTTTAGTCCTGAGTATCATTTGAACAACCACACTTCTAAAAGATGGGTACGTCCTGGAAATACGCTGTAATATGCTAGAGGAATGGAAAGCCTCTCTTTGGAGCATCAATTTTACTCAAAGATATGGGAGGAAAAATATGATTTGTATATTTAAACAAATTTGAGTTCATTGTGGAAGGGTGTGTAGAACAGGTGTGAATGTTAAGGATGACCATGGAATGTCGAGGAAGTCTGGACATGGGGTCCCTGATACGGGGTATTCCTGTGGAGAAGACTGAAAAGCATTGTCACAGCTACTCAAAATTGGTATTTGTGACCCCATTTTACAGACGGAGCCCTGAAGGGGTGAAGACTTCATCCAAGCATGTGTGTTTTTAAGTGGGGCAAGATTCACACCATCTGCCTGGGTCAGAGCAAGCCCATATTTGCCTCTCACTGGTGTTATTTATAGAAAATTTAACCTTAAGTGGAAGGACAGTTAGTTATTAAATAGCTATATTTAGCAAAAGGACTAACCGAAGAGAACTCTGGGTAAGGAAGAGCATAGACCATATAGTTTTACAGAGGAATGAGTGATTGCTCCTTGGAGCTAGGGAAGGCCATTATAAAGACAGACCATTGTGTGTTTTGAGGTTTAGAGAGCCCCAGGCCAAGAAAACCACAGAACAAAACACTTATTATGCAGAAATTTCAGAACCAAGAACGTAGGAAAGTTTGACACAATTTTTAGGGCTGTAATTCAGCACGCTGGCCCTAAATTTAGAATTACATAATGATTGCAAAAATATTCAAATTAAAATAAACTCTTAAACTACTGGGGAATGGGTGGGGTGAGACTGGTGCCCATCCTGATTGCTATGGTCTGAGTGTTTGTGTCTCTCCAAAATTCATATGTTGAAATCCTGATCTCCAAGGTGATGGTGTTAGGCGGTACAGCTGTTGGGATGATTGGGTCATAAAGGTGGAGCCCTCATGAAAGGAATTAGCACCCTTACAAAAGAGTCCCCAGAGAGCTCCCTCTCCCCTTCCCCCATGTGAGGACACAGGAAGGAGATGGCTGCCATCTATGAACTGGGAAGCAAGATTCTCACAAGATGTCAAATCTGCCAGCACCTTGATCTTGGACTTCTTAACTGTTAGATTGTGAGAAATAAATCATTGTTGTTTAGGCCACCCAGTCTATGGTAGTTTGTTATAGCAGCCTGAACAGACTAAGATACTGATTTACTGCAGATTATTATACTCGTATATCCCATGTAAAGATTTGTGTTGCAGATCTTGAATGAGCGCTGAGAGAGAATCACTGCTCTCCAGCTACCTGTAGTTTACACTCCATAGGCACTCTATAAACACTTGCTGAATGAATATCTGTTTTACAGAAAAAATCCCCCCAAATATTTTTTCTTTCTTTTGCATAAAACTGAAGCTCCAGAAAACTATGCATACATAACCCAAGGCTTCAAGCTCTGCAAGGCACATAACCAAATGTCTCTGGAAGTCGGTGCAGGTTTCAGACACAATGAGCTGAAGGATTTCATACATTCATTGAGAACCAGAGAATAAGATTTTTTGCTGGAAATTTGGGTACCAGCTTTATTTCAGTCTCTCTGTTGGTTCGCAAAATTAGTAATACCTCATATTTACCTAGCACCTCTCAATTTATAAAGTGCTGCCCAATACATAGTTTTATTTGATTCTTTCAATACCTCTCCATGGTGGGCAGAGCAGGTATCTCCCTGTCTTTAAAAAAAATCATTATTTTCCTCTACTCACACTTATAAAACCAGATGTGTGGGGTTCTATCCCAGATAGAACAATTCTCTAACATTAGCCAGGTGTCCACAATTCAATCAATTCTGACACTAACTGTAGTTAGCAATGACCCCATAGGCTAAGGGCTCCGTCCCATAAGAATGCCCTTTCTTTCTTTCTTTCTTTCTTTCTTTCTTTCTTTCTTTCTTTCTTTCTTTCTTTCTCTTTCTTTCTTTCTTCCTTCCTTTCTTTCTTTCTTTCTTTTATTTTTTCCCATTTTTTTATTTTAATTGTTGTTCTTGTACAGTTTTCTGTCTTTTACTCCCAGCCCAGCCCACCGCCCCAGCCCTCCCCACCTCCCTCCCATGTCCACCCCCCCAGCTTTTGTCCATATGTCTTTCATACTTGTTGCTCTAAACCCTTCCCCTTTTCCCTTAAAATTCCTATCCCTCTCCTCTCTTGTTCTCAATTTCAGTGTCTTTGGTTATATTATGCTTGTTTGTTTGTTCTGTTGATTAGGTTCCTGTTAAAGGTGAGATCATATGGTATTTGTCTTTCACCTCCTGGCTTATTTTGCTTAGCATAATGCTCTCCAGTTCCATCCATGCTGTCACGAAGGATAGGAGCTCCTTCTTTCTTTCTGCTGCATAGAAGAATGCCCCTACTTTAGATACCAATCACAAGTAATAGGTCTCCAGGTTATCCATAATTTCTGTCCAACTTAGTTACAAATTGGAGGTCCCCTTGGTCCCCTCCTCAATTTCGATATTTTGCTAGCATATCTCCTAGGACCCAGGAAAACAGTTTAGTTTCTTTGACAATTTATTACAAAGGATATTTTTAAGGATATATATGAACAACCAGATTAAAAGGTACATAGGGAGAGAGGTCTGGAAGTTTTCAAAATATAGGAGCTTCTGTCCCCTTGGAGGAGGGGTGGGTAGATGTGTTCACCAACGCTGAAGCTTCATAAAACCCATACTTTTAGGATTATTATGGAGGCTTCCTAATGCATGCACAATCAATTGTTATCTCCAATTCTAGCCCCTCTTCCTTTTCTGGTGAATTGGGCAGGTGGTGGGGTTCAGAAATTTCTAAGGTTTTAACCATGGCTTGGTATTTCTAATCATGGTTTGGGTGCTCCAGTCCAGAAGCCCACACAGAGTTGCCTCATTAGAACAAGACACTCCTATCAACCAGGAAATTCCAAGGGATTTAGAATCCTTGTGTCAGATGCTCCTGTAACGTACAAAATTACAGGGTTTAAGAGCTCTGTGTCAAGAACTGGGTCAAGGACCTAATATTAGAACCATGATTCTCCTAGCACCCCTATTTACAAGGGTTTCAGGAGTCCTGTATCAGGAACTGGGGGCAAAGATTAATATAATATAATATAATATAATATAATATAATATAATATAATATAATATAAATATTCTTTACACCCTCATTTTCCACATGAGGAATTTGAAGAATTATAGTCACACAACTATCAAGAAAGGCAAGGCCAGACCCTCAGTTCACTAGCCATTGAAGGAACACTTCAATTTGCTCCCATCCATTTTTCAGAGTCCAGGTCGAGGGACCAGAAAGTAGGGAGTCTTCTATCAGGAATCAAAAAGTAGGGATGGATAAGAGATGCTATCAGAGACCCAAACAGCACCAGTGTGGACACTTTCTTAGAGCTTTTGGAAGAATTCTGGAGGTTACTTCTGAGGGCTGGTTTCCATGTCCTGATCAGTCTCACTTTCAGAACTTATTCTAAGCCATGACATTTGTGGAAGCTGGAATTATGTCTATGAGCAGAAGTTACACCCCTAGACAGTAATACCCAACAACTCTTTTGGTTTCCTGTAGAACTTTCCAGAATAAATGAAAATTGGAGGGTGGATTTTTTTTTTTTTTTTTTTTTGTATACCTAAATTTTCCTAGTCCTAGCCAAAGCTAAGCTATGGTAAAGGAAGTTTTAGACTCAAGTTCCAAAACTCAACCTCTTTTTTGAAGCTTGAATTGACATAAAGTACTACCATATTTTTCGGACTATAAGATGCACCCCCAAATTTGGGGGGAAATGGGCATGCATCTTATAGTCTGAATGTAGCTTACCTGGCTTGCTGTGGGGTGGGGTGGGGGGGCTGTGACAGTAGAGCAGGGTCAAAAGTTATTAAATATTTTACCACATTTTTTGCTTCAAAGTTTTTTTCTATTTTCCTCCTCTAAAACCTCGGTGCATCTTACAGTCCAGTGAGTCTTAAAGTCCTAAAAATACGGTATTTATTAATTGCCCACACAAACTTAAATATTGTCTGGATCCACCCTGGAAAAAAAAAATGCTGAACTGGAGTTCTCAATGCTGTCCTGCCCTCTCTCAGATTCCACCAATGTGCAGGATCCTGACCAAGCATACCTCTTAAAGGAACTTTCAAAACATCATTTGAGAATGTAGTTGTGTGGGCTCTTAATCATGGCTGTTCAAGAACTTCACTCACAGAAGCTTTATGCTCAAAAACCCTGGAAAGCCTGCCAGAGAGGACTCAGGATCTCCCTGGGTCAGTATACTGCCTTCATTTTTCAGGCTGTGTTACAAATAAAACAATTAAAAATAATGTCCTTTCACTACTTCTTGTTAACACTTTAGAGGGGCAATGATAGCTAATGAAAATGAGTCAGAAGAACCATCTTCCAACCCATATAATTATGGGAACCTGACCAAGTTCATAATGCCTGGACGTTATTTTCTCCTTAACAAAATGGAGAGAGCAGCAGCCCTTTGCAATGTCATGGCCATGTGTCCAGATCATAATAAGGGACGGAGCAGAAAAAGCACCCGAACTCTTTTAAATAACAGACAACATTCTTGATGTTTGCAAAAAGATCCTTATAAAGGTCAGCATTTATCTTTTCACTTCAATAGAACCCATTCAATACAAAATTAACACAATGAATAGAATCCTGTCACCTTGCACACAGTGATCACTTAGCAAGTATTTCCGGTTTGTAGGCTAACCTCACTGTGCAGACAATTAGCTGCGTGTGTTGGGGGCTGGGACAGTGTGGGAGGGGAGGCAGGTTATAATGGAAAGTGCTGCTGACAGTGATCTTCTGCCATTTTCATTCCCATTCTGCCTATAAATTCTTCTCTGTCCAATTATTACTTCTGGATGGAGCCTGATAGAACCACTCACTCCTAGATTATAAGGGTCAGGGTAACTTACACACATACACACAAACACACACACATAAACATACAGACACACATAACAAACACACAAAAGCACAAACATACACACACTCAAACACACACCTATACATACACTCAGAGGCACAAATACATGAACATGCATACAATTAAACACACATGCACATGTAAGCACACATACATGTGTGCACATGCACAAACACACATGCAAACATGGAGAGCACCAAAAGTAACCTGAACAACAATGAAGAAGTCTGGTAAAGAGGTTTTTCCATTGCTCAGACTCTCCAAGCCTGTCAATACCTCTGCCCTTCCTACCAGGATGCATGCTGTTGGTTTCAGAATCTCTTTTTGTCAGAGCTTCAAGAAAGAGAAGGGTAGTTATTGAAAATACGAGTGTTAACTTAAGCAATGCCCAAAGTTCCTGTACAAGGAATTAATGAACAGAGTTGCCTTTTCCAGACACTGCTCCGTGGTCTGAGCATGCTGAACCCACCTTCCTGCTGGCCCACTGCTTCCCACAGCGACTGCTGACACACTCCAGATGTTCAGGCTCCCCAGGACTTGCTCACCTCTTTCTGTGGGCCTTCTCTTGCCTCCTCCTCTAAGGAAGAAGAGAGATTCTTACTGGGGACGGGGTTCATTTTGGGCTTTAATCTAGCAAACCAACACAAATGGCAAGCCTGCTTTCTTTTCATGAGAAACTTAATCATTCAGCAAACAGTGACTGAGTACCTACTGTGTGCCTACCTGTTGCTAGTCTATGTATGGGAGAAATGAGGAGGACCAAAACACAGTCCTGACCCTCAAGGAGCACCTAGAGGAGAGAACCAGTCATTAGAATGTGAGGAGTGCACGGAGGGAGTTTAGAGAAGGGCATGCAGGCATCTGCAGGTGCTGACAGTTAAGGAGAAGGAAGACTTCTCAGGGGAGATAACACCCTGTTCCAAGAAAGGGGGGTTGGTGAGTATTCTAGGTAGGGAACAGATTCAAGAAACACAGCATCTGATAATGGTTTTCCATTTTAATTCCCTCTTTAAAATGTATCTTGCATCTCAGAGATAGCTGTGTCCCAGTACCTCCCATGTACCCCATCCTTCTTCCCAGCCTGCCCATTAATAAATACATGATGGGTTCTCTTGCTTCTGGCTTCCTACTGGGCTCAGTCCATGGCAATAATGAGCAGGAGATCTGAGGGAGGTAGGAGGGTGAGGTCAAGCTCCTAATTCCACTCTCCTATCAAGGCAGCCTTCTTAGGAAATGCTCTTTTTTCCAGATTCCTGTTGTGGCTTCCTCCACCCCTCATCCCTTTGGGCCTCTGAGTGGTAACAGCTCTTTTACTGTTAAGAGTATCCCTTGTAGTTCTTCTCCATTCCACCCACATTTTTGTAAACAGTGGCTTTATTAAGCTCTCCTTGAATTATTCCAATGTGAGGGCCATCTGTTTCCTGTTGGGACCTTGACTGACAGAACAAATAGCAAATATAGCATAAAGAACAGGATGCAAAAATGATATAAATATATATGTGTATTTGTGTGTGTGTGTGTCACATAGGCCAGTGATGGTAGTGACAATGTCTGATTGATTCATTCATTTATTCCGTAGACATTTATGAAGGTCAACTCTGCGAAAAGTACAATGGGTAAGGGAACTACACTTCCTGGATTTTATGAGACAGCATCAGTTACAACATTATTTGTTATGGTCAGACTATATATTTTAATTTGGGATTCATAAAATATGACTTAGATAGTTATGGGCAAAGGGAAAATGAGTACTCTTAGTTTATACTCTTATTTAGTTTAGTCCTCCAAAGTCCAAGTCTTTAAAAGAAAAAAAGCAAGGGGAGAAAGTCCTAGTCACAACCAAATAAGAGCTCTACATTCTGCAGGTTACGCTCCGGGCACAGCTCCCTTGCTTGCCCGCTGAGCACTGAGTCAGCTGCTTTGGGGTGAAAAGCATCGACAGTGATAATGAAGGCTCCTGATGGGCCAGGCAGTGAGATGAGAGCTTCACATACAATATTGAATTTATTCTTCACAAAAATTTCTGTAAAACATGCATGGATTTCCCTCATTTTGCAGAAAACTGAGGCTTAAAATGTTAAGCAGTTAGTAGTAGTTGTTAGCGTCTGCTAAACCAGGCCTATATTCAAGGTCCATTGATTTTAACTACTCTGCTGCAGTGTCTCTTCCAGGAACAGACAATTCACAGCCAAGACCGGAGGGTGTTTGGTGAATGAGACAATTACAGGTTTGGAGGCAAAGGGCTATCCTGCAATTTTGGCTTACTCTCTGTTATTATATCCACACAGTGAGAAACTGGCTGAGGAACCAACTTCACAGGAGTCTTTTGATTCATGTGGTAGAATTAGCCCTCAGCTACCAATTTTCTCAGATTAGATTAGAAAGATTAGAAAGAAGCTTTAGGAAGAAGGGCAGGGGCAAACCAAACAAGGTGTATGCAGGGGCACACCAAAGATTTGTTTCTGTGGAGGCTCTGACTCCCTTTGAACAATCAAATAATTATTGCTTTGGGGAGGTAGTGGGGATTAAAATGATAACGGGAGTTGTGGTAAGGTACACATTTGAAATTGAAGGCTTTTCTACTTGTGATTAGTCACATTGGGGCAGGGGTGGGCAGCTCGAACACACACTCTTTTGGGTACAAGGGCAGCCAACCTAACCACACAGGTGGATTTTATAAAGGCAAGCAATTCAAATGCTTGTAAATTTAAAGTACCCCATAGATCTTGAAGAATTTAAGTTTAAGACCTGTTGATGCCCTTATAAAAAATGCATCCTGCTTTTCCCCCACACCTAAAATACCCATATGTCATGGTCTATGCCTAATGTCCCAAATGATCATTAATCATGTCCCCTTTCACTCTCAAAAGTGTCAATTTAGATGATAAATTTTCACCCTACCTTTGATGTATGTAACTAATCAACAAAAGGTGAGACAAAGGGCCCCTGAGATTCAAATACCCCAACCCTGGTTTCAGAATGAACGTTGTCTTCTTATACGGGCCTAAGTGATGAAATTAACTCTCTGATCCTTTATGTGCCAAGTGAGAATAAAATATGTGGTCCTTAACTTTTATGAGCAACATAAATAGAAGTAGTTCATAGAGTTGTAGATCTTAGATATAGACACAACCTGGAGAGATCATTTAGCACGTGAGGCTATGGAGAAACATACAGAAGTCCTGATGATGTAATCAGCCTTCCCAACAACCCTCTGTTGTTTTGGAGAAATCTAGCGACATAACCCAGCCATGGTAAACTACATGACACAGAGCTGATGGCCTTTTATCAAGTGGAATTTTAACTGCCAATCAGCCTATGTCTGTTTGCCTATGCTTACCACAACAAAATATCCAGTGGTCCCCTTGCGCTGTTAACAAACCTCAGAAAGCTGTCCAACCTGGATTCAGCTCCTGGTTTTCAATGTGGATTGTACTTGCCAACTCATTGGTAGACATCATAGAGAAGGGTGGGATCAAAGGACCCAATGCCAAAGACCCATTGGCTGTGACCAGAGGCACTGTGTCTGGTCCCAGTGATTTGTTTCTTCAGTGTCTCTAAAGACTGTCACACTCTGCCCCTCTCTGTCCTGTTTACTCCTGGATGAATCCAGTGTGTCCCCAGTCTCCGCTATTCAACCAGGCCCTACAATTTTATTCAGATGATGGCTGATAAATTGGTGGTGCAGGAAGAAAAAAAGTCACCGAAGTGCATGATACTCAGCCCAAAGCCTGGAATGGTAGCCAATGCTATTCTTGGGCCTCTAGCTGAGGCTATGGATGGAAAGGATATTATAAATCAGTTTCCTAGAGAAGGAGCTGGAAAAGGCTGACTTGGTTCCTCTGTTCCTTCATCTGCTTGTAGCTAACTTTCCTTTCCTCCCCTCCACCCCACCCCACACCCCCAACCCTGCCTTCTCCAAACCCAAATGGGGTCCAGAAGTGGCAGTGGGCCCTTCCTTCAGACTTGGCATGCCCTAGAATCTAGAATCATTTCCAGGACAAGTACCACAGGCTTTTGAAATAACACAGGGTTTCATGCTTATGGATTTGAAAAGTTGGCCATAACTGCCCAGGAATTAATCATATGCCAAATTGAAATTTGGGTGCCAATGATTTATAAAGTATTGTATTTCAGAATCTGTTTTTTTTTTTTTCACTCTTACACTAGTCATATAGGACATGGGAAGGGGCAAATAAAAATAGTCACTTTCCAATGCCTTCAATTCTAGGGAAAGTGTGAGGGTGACCTTGAAAGCTACTTTATCCCTTTGAAAAAATGGGTTGCCCATGGGCTTTAGTGAAAGAATATTGTTTTCCTTTGTATACTCTTTGTGACACCCATCTCTATGCATCTCTACCTAGACTTCTTCTATAATTTTGCCCCTTTATTATTATGGGGCCACTTGCCACACATTGGTCCAGGTCCAGTTCAATTTCTGGTCTTGAAACACAAATACCAAGATTAAAAATAATATCCATGGTAATTGAAAAGCCCATAAAAACAAATCATTCATGCAGCAGTACTCCTTGGCCAAGTTGAATCATGGTGGATTTGCTTGGAGAGAGGTAGAAATCTACTGCGGGCAGTTCCCTCTGTCTTTTTAATTTAGCGATCAAAGGCCCAATTGAAAGAGATATTTGTGTAAAAGCAGAAAGAAGTTACACTAAGCATGGGTAGAGCTAATGCAAAACCTAAAGGGCTATTAGAATACCTGTGTCTTGGAGATTTTTGGAAACTATTTGCAAATTTCAAAATTTAATTCACAAAACATTTATAATTTACACCTATGTGTGCATTTTACTTTATAATTTTAAAAGATATTTTACATATGTTATCTCATATGAGCCATGCAGCAGCCCTTTGAGGAAAATACTACCATACTCACTTTACACATGGCTCAAAAAGGTCATATGATTTGACCTAGATCGTATGGCTAATACTCAACTCCAGATCTGTCCGATTTTCAGTGTGGGGTTCATTTTACCATGTCCCTGCTGACTTGTTTATGCTTACTGTATCCAAAGTAGCGTGCCAGGTTTCAGGAAACTACAGATTAGAATACATTGCCCTGCCATCTTTGAGGCTAAGACAGAAACACAAATAACTTGTAACACAAAGTAGATGTAATCACCATAAAACTTGCAGGAGCACACGCTGTGGAGATTCTGGGAAGGATAGAACCATATTTTGTAGGGGGGCTAGGAATACCTTGACAAAAATAAGTTTAAGTTGGAGCCTGGAAACTGGGCAGAGTGTAGCAGGTAGAGCTGGGAGGCGGGGATACATTGTGAACTAAGCAGACCATGTGAAGAAAGGAAGGGAAAGAATGGTGCATAATGAGAACAGTAAGACACAGGTTCTGGCCAAAGAAGGGGTATTTGTAGGGGAGAAGAAATAGGTTAAACACACAGTACAGTGTTTGAGGGCCATGGTAAGGGTTTTTACTCAATTTGCCCAGCTGTGGGAAGCCCTCAGTGGAGCGTAAAGATTGCCCATTGGGAAGATTTCCATTGGTCTGGAAACTGTGTGTAGACGGGATTGGCATGTGTACAGTTTTTGAGTAGGGAGGACAATGAAGAGTCCTTAGGGGGGAAAAAAAAAGAAGTTGTAATGACAATTGTGATTCAGGGAGAGTAGCTGAGAAAATGAGGTCAAGCAAAATCCAGAAGAAAATCAAGAGTCGAGAAATAATCCCCAGTGAAAAGACTATTCTTTGAAGGCAAGCCATTTCTTTTGGCAATTAATGAAGCTGGAGGGAAGCCCTGTCACATTAAAAGGCCATTAAACCTAGCATCCTCTAGGGCGCCTTGAGGGGATGAGAGAGCACCTGGCTCCACAACTGCTAACTTTCAGAACTCAAGAAAAATGGAGTGGATGGCTTTCTTCCATATGGAAGCCTTGGAGGCATTTCCGTGTTTGCAGTGAATTTAATGTAGGGAGAGTAATTAGTGCCGACATCAGACATCAGATGAGATCCAATAAAAGGATGAATGTCCTGATTCTAAAACAACAATAAAAATAGGAGGGGGGCCGGGGGGTGGGGGTGGAAGCTAAAAAACCCAGCCTGGGCTTGTCTCTGTATCCTGAACTGGATCTGTCATGCATAATCTGCTGTAGTTCCCAAGGCCTCCCTTTTTCTGCCACATACAGTGACACTCTCCTCCGCAGATGTTGAAACAGATTGATGCTGAGGTCTACCATCCACTGGCAGCTCTGACAGATGTTATTTGAAATCTCACTTGCTCTGGATGAACTACAGGCCTAACTGGTCTCTTGGATGCCATAAGCAAGAAGGGAAAAAATACCACTGACGGTGAGCAAAAATACAGCTGTGTTCACTAATAACCTTTTGGGTTACAGGTAAGCACCAACACAGTGACCGACACATGGGATGTACCCTGGGGCACGCACATAACCACATACGTTCACACACTCATGCACACGCACGCATGCACAAGCACCCACATCCAACTTCACCCCTGACATGGCCCCTCATGAGCTCCGAACTGGCAAGCACTTCATCTTGATGCCAGACTAGAACCCGAAGTGAAACCCAGTCAATGTTTTTCTTTAAAAATTCCTCCCTACTGCTGACTTCTTAAGGAAATAAGCATTGAGTTCATCTGATTTTAAGTCATGTCTATGAAAGCATTGTTTAATGTCCTAATTTAACCTCCTGTTTCCTGACATTGTGCTGAAATTCTAACAAAATTATTATTTTTTAAACATTAGTGCTAGGTAAGCCCTCCATCTATCTTTCTTTTCTTTCTTTGTTCCTTCCTTCCTTCCTTCTTTTTGCCATTTTAAATAGTCACAACAGCTCCAATTCTATTTTGCTCTCTCTCACAGAACTGTGGAACGTGAGAACAAAAAGGAATGCAAAGGCCATCTAGTCCATCCGCTGGAGTTCAACACTAGGAAGGAGGACCAGACAGAAGGCATGGCTGGCCCCAGGCAAGCAGTTTGGTTTTCTGTTTTCATTTGGTTTGGTTGGGTTGGGTTTGGTTTTCTGTAACAAAAAGGGTAAGAGAAGAGGGGATTGTGTGGTGTCATAGT
>PVKU01001056.1:0-264375 GCA_004027475.1 Anoura caudifer | reverse complement strand
TAATTATGATGTGCCTTGGTGTATTCCTCCTTGGGTCCACCTTGTTTGGGACTCTCTGAGCTTCCTGGACTTCCTGGAAGTCTATTTCTTTTGCCAGATTGGGGAAGTTCTCCTTTATTATTTATTCAAATAAGTTTTACACTTGTTGCTCTTCCTCTTCCCCTTCTGGTACCCCTATAATTCAGATGTTGGGACATTTAAAGATGTCCTGGATGTTCCTAAGCCTCTCCTCATTTTTTTGAATTCTTGTTTCTACATTCTTTTCTGTTTGGTTGTTTCTTTCTTCCTTTTGGTCCACTCCATTGATTTGAGTCCCAGTTTTTCTCCCATCACTATTGGTTCTCTGTGCATTTTTCATTTCACTTATTGTAGCCTCCATATGTTCCTCTAATTTGAGACCCAAATCAACCAATTCTGTGAGCTTCCTAATCACCAGTGCTTTGAGCTGTGCATCTGATAGTTTGGCTATCTCTTGGTCGCTTAGATGAATTAGCTCTGGGGCTTTGATCTGTTCTCCTGTTTGAGCCATTTTTGGTTTTATTTTGTTTTGTTTTGTTTTGTTTTTTTGGTCTGGTGATGGCTGTTATGTAGTGAGGGGCAGAGCTTTAGGTGCTCACCAGGGCGGGGCAACCCAGTCACTGGGTTGTGACGCCGTATGTGGGGGCGGGGTCCGAGAGGGAACAATGGTGCCTGCTCCACTCTCTTAGATTCCAGTCCGTTCCACCACTTTCCCCAAACAAATTGGGCCCTTCTGGTGCTGATTTCTGTGTGGGTGGGCTTGTGTTCTAGGACCCTGTGGGTCTCTCTAACAAACTTTCCTGTGAGGCTGGGATTCTCTCCTGGCACCTAAACTCCCAAAAGTGTTTTCTTTTTTTTTTTATCCTGTATCAGTAAAAATACCAGGTTTAACATGTACAAAGCCAAGAAAACCAACGATGCCAGATACCAAATTTATATCGCACTGTCCTTTGAACACCCAGCAGGACCCCCACAAATGTTTTCATTCGGTGCTTTTAGGCTTTATTTCCTGATGCTGGGGCCCTGTGTTGCGCAGTCTGTCTTGCTGCCCATTTTCGCCTGGTTTATCAGTCTGGGTGAATTGTTGTCGGACTTCCATACAATTCAATTTTCTATCTGTTCTAGTTGGGGTTTTTTGGTTCTATATTTTTGTTGTCCTTAATCTTGGTTTTGAGAGGAGGCACAGTGTGTCCACCTACGCCTCCATCTTGGCCAGAAGTCCATTCTTTTGTTTTTATCTATGAGTTTGTTTTAAAAAGTAACAAACTACTAAACGAACAAAAACTCTGGTGGCCTTTTGAGACCAGCAATGCTGCAGTTTCTTACTAATGGAGTACTGAAGAGATGTAAGATGTAGTTAAGCACACTCAAATGTACTTTTAAGCAAACAAAATAGAATAAAACAATTGTCACAATGTTAGCAATGTTTTAAAACAAACTTTTAGAGATTCAGGGTTCAGGTGGCTGGCAATAGCAGGCCTCCCTACTCCCCCAAATATTGCAGAAATATTTTTCTACTTTTTTTTCTAAATGAAAAATAGGGAATACTCTGATAACTAAATGCAGGATTTATGACAGTTTGTTCTACAAACAAGTGCATTTAATGAAATATTCTTAACAAAGAGAAATACATGGTTTATTCATGTATTTATTCATGGTTTATTCAATATTATATGCATAGGTTAAATATGTATGTGTATATCTAAAGGCTGTCTTCTGCTTAGCAATTTTCCTTGGCCAGATGTGATTAACTTTGTATTGAAATTTTGCTCCTTTTCATAAAGACTTTATTTTAATAATCAAACTTATTATCTTTCTAAAAATGCAGTAGAGGGACATGCATTTGATGCTTCACAGCTGGAAGACCAGCTCTCCCATAGCAGATTAAAGTTTGGATCTTTTTGAGTTTGAACAAAACACAAAAAAGTCTTTTAAAAATGACATTTTGACTGATTTCTGAGTCCTCTTTGTGTTCTAATGAAATGCAGTGACCAACTCTGCTTTTAGTGATCAGTAAGGAAGTGCTCCCACTTTCACACCTACATCAGGGTTTCATGTCAAGTTTGATCTCAAAGTCATCTTTTTTCAGAAATGTTGCCTCAATTTTTTTCGAAGGTTGTCATTCACAGTACTGGTCATCACAGATGGCAATGTCTGGTTTGTTTCCAGGTTCAGTAGCAACAGAGATGGTTGATTGGGGAATCAGGCATGACGATTTAAAGAAAAAAATATTCTTGAATGTTGGAGAGGAAAAATGCTAAAATGTTTGGACAGAAAACTAAGTTCTCTTCCCAGCAGGTGCTAAGTAAACTCTGTACATTCTGTGTAACCTGCCTCTGGACAGAAGCAACAGTTATGATGCCATTTTTTAGATGGTAGGAGTCACTCTTCTTTGCTTGGAGACAGCATGTGCACATGGCCTATGTGCGGGTCCTCAAAGACTGTTAGATGATTGAATGAAGTCCACCTCCCTGAATCAGGACTTAAGGATTTCAAGGCTTGAAAGGAAAACTTCAATCACTTTATTTTCTCTTATATGTGTAAATATTCTAAGAGGCTAATAGTAAAAGTGTGGGCCAATTGCTATGCAAAATAAATACAATAAATGACTAATCCAAACAAAAAGGAGCAGGTTTGAGCTGATAGCTCACAAGGTACTGGAAGTCATAGGAGAATTCACTAACAAATGATTTTCTACTGTTTACACTAAAAATGTTGAGAGGTTATAGCCCTTCCTCAAAAAGATGGGTCTATGCAGAGACAGGTCCCTGACAAAATCCAGAAAAAATAGAGGGGACATCTTGCCCAGTTGGGGTGGTTAAACATTAAACTGGATGTATCTGAGGGAAAATTAGGACAGAGTACAACTCAAAGAATGGAAGAAAGACATTTTCAGAGCATATATCTGATAAGAGGTTAATATCAAGAATATATAAAGAACTCTGACAACTCAAGGACAAGAACAAACAAAAACTAACAACCCAATTCAAAATGGGCAAAGAGTGTGAATAGACATTTCTCCCCCCATTCCCCCAAAATACAAATGGCCAATAAGCATGTGAAAAGATACTCAATCTCATTAAGGAAATGAAATCAAACCACAATGAGATTTCACTTCACACTCATTAGGATGGCTAGAATTTAAAAGAAAAACAAAAACAAAACAAGCGTTGGTGTGGATGTGCATTGCGGTAACGTAAAAGGGTGCAGTCACTGTGGAAAACAATATGGTAGTTCCTCAAAAGCTAAACATAGAATTACTATATGACCCAGCAATACTGCTTCTAATATATACCTAAAACAACTGAAAGCAGGGATTGAAACGAACATTTGCATTAAAAAGGGGTAAAGATGGTTTTAAATGGTCTAGCTCTGGTTCTGTCATAGCCACCTCTTAAGTGGGTTGAAAGCTGTCATAACCACATGTTATCCACTTCTCCTAATTGCTCCCACAGTGAGATTCTCCTCAAGGACACAGAGAGACGGGACCTCTGGGTCAGGGGATCATCACTCACAACAGCTCAGAGAGTTTGTTCTTCCAGGTACCTCCCAGAGATCTCTACTTAGAACCAGGATAAAAAGAATAATGATTACTAGCAGGCTGTCCCCAAAACTGAAAAAGGTGAACCCATTCCTGCCTCCATGGGCCAATATTGTAACTCGGCAAACTCCAGTTTTTTAAGAGACAAATGTTCCATTTCCCTCCAAGAGCTGTGGCTGCGGGGGTACTTTAAGGAGACATTACTGCTATAAATAGGAGGGTCCAAGTATTTATACTCCTTTTCTTTTCTATTCTTCATTCTGTAAATATCACTTTACTTTTGCCATTTATGCTCATGGTTCCCTACCCTCACTCTATATTTATTAATAGTGAAGTACTCATATATTTTGGATATTTAAAAAAGTAATTAGAAAGATGTCATTAGTCTCACAATGAATCTCATCTTGTGGAGGAGAAAGCAAGTTTATGAAGAAAAATAATAATGCAAATTCAGGTCAGGCTGTGAAAAGCACAACCCATGTTAATGGCTATTAATGGGAGAGTCTTCAGCCCCGAACATCGCTGGCAAACAGTACAGCCACAACATGCTGTCCCCACACTTTCCCTTCCATTTCCCATCTTGCTGTCACTTTGTGTGATTGTCCAATCTCTCCACCATAGGAGGTTTGAACTCTAGGTCAATGTGACAATTTCCCTTTCTTATGACTTCATGTGCATTTCTACAGACATCGGCAGAGAGGATATGACAGGATTGTATCCCACTTTTTTCGTAATCTGTGGAGCTGAATTTCCCAGGGAAACAGCCTTGAGATCAATGGGTAAGTAAAAATGTAGCCAGACCATATTTACTCCTTTCTTTGGTCATTGGATCTCAATCCTGGCAGTGTATTTGAAGGAAAAAATGGGTAGTTGGACTTTATTAAAATTAAAAATGCCTAATCTGCAAAAGGCACTATTAAGAGAATGAAAAGATAAGCAATAGCTTGGGGGAAAATATTTGCAAAACACATATATGATAAAGGACTTGTATTCAGAATATACAGAGAACTCTTAAAACTCAATAACAACAAAAAAAATTTTAAATGGACAAAATATCTGAACAGAAATCTCATCAAAGAATATATATAGATGGTAAAATAGCATATGAAAAGATACTTAACATAATATATTATTAGGGAATTGAAAATCAAAACAATTCAATACCACTATATGAAGATCTGCTTGGAAAAAGGCTAGCTATTGTTAATATAACAAGAACATTTTGTGCAACATCTGTGTAACCAGGCAGCCAAGGACAGTGGACTGGAATGCACATGCGTGGACAATGATGACTTCACTGTACTAGTACTCAGTGGGGAAGGTAGATGCTGTTGAGTGAGCCTGTGTACTGTGTGGCTATTGTATTCAAAATGATTGAGTGAGTACAGCAATGAACCTGCATCAAATGTGTTAAACTTGAACATTCCTCCATGGAAACTATTCAGATGATTCAAAAGGCCACAGTTACAGGCAACTGGTGATTGGCAGCTTTGTCACGACAATATACCTGCTCATACATCATGTCTAGGCAGAGGTTTTGGTGAACATCAAATTAACCAGGTGACTCAACCCCCCCACAGCCCAGATTTGGTACCCCGTGACTTCCGACTTTTCCCAAAACTAAAATTACTTTTGAAAGGAAAGAGATTTCAGACTATCGGTGAGATTCAGGAAAATAGATTGAGGCAGCTGATGGTGATTGGGAGAACTGCATGAGGTCCCAACGTGCCTGCTTTGAAGAGGACTGAGGTGTCATTGTTCTATATACTGTTTCTGGTATCTTGTATCTTATTCAATAGATGTCTCTATTTTCCACATTACATGGCTAGACACCTTCTGGACAGACCTCATACCCCTATCAGAATGGCTAAAATCCAAAACACTGACAACACCAAATGCTGACACGGATGTGGTACAATAAGAACTCTCATACTGCTGGGAATGAAAAATGGTACAGCCACTTTGGAAGATAATTTGGCAGTTTCTTACAAAATTAGACATAACTCCAACCACATGACCCAGCAGCTATACTCCAGCATTTACTCAAATGAATTGAAAATGTGTGTCTTCATAGAAACCTGCACATGAATGTTGATAGTAGTTTCATGAAGAATTGCTAAAACTTGGAAGTGACAAAGAGGCTTTCAATAGTGAATGGATAAACAAATTGTGGCACATCTGGACAATGGGATGTTATATTCAGATATAAAAAGAAATGTGCTACCAAGCCATGAAAAGACATAGAAGAACCTTAAACACTCATACATGTAGCTAAGTGAAAGATGGTAATTTGAAAAAGCTACATACTCTATGATACCAACAATGAAACATTCTGGAAAGGGAAAAAGTATGAAGATAGTAAAATGATCAGGGAATTAGGATGGGAAGAAGAAATAGGTAAAGAATAGGGAGTTTTTAGAGCAGTGAAACTATGTTGTATGATACTTTATTGATGGATATACATCATTATGCCTTTCTCAAAACCCATTAAAATATACAACACAGAGAGTAAGTCCTAATGTAAAGTATGGATTTGAGTTAATAATGATATGTCAATTTTGGCTCATCAATTGTTAACAGATGTATCACACACCAGCGCAAGATATTGATAATAGGGGAAACTTTGGGGAGGGAGCAGGTAGTATATGGGAACTGTCTGGATTTTCCACTCAATTTTTCTGTAAACCTAAAATTGCTTCAAAAAGGTTTATTAATTTAAAGATAGATAGATAGATAGATATTTAGAAATGCCAATGCCTAGGCACCACCCTAGAGGTTCTGATTTGATCAGTGTCCAGAGGCACATGTGGGATTCCCTGAGATTGTTGGGGGCTTACCTTCACAGCTTCTTGCCAAAGAGCGAGTTCACAAAGACAGAATTCTCAGCCCTATCCCATCAGCATCACTTAAGAAAAGTGCAGGTTTATTGCTATTTTAGGCAGTTACGAAACTGGGGGTGACTAACTGGAAGGCAAGACCATCTGTATAGAGAGTCTAGGACTTAAGGATTTACAGAAACCATCGCTGGGAAAAGATTTAAGAGACAAAATGGTCAGAGCTTCAGATGAGAAGTGTATTTTTTTTTCCTTAAGTTTTTTTTTTTTTCTTGAAAGTATGCAGGAAAGTTTTATTTAAAAAAAAAAAAAAGTCAATCACTTTGGGCTGTAGTTTCTGGCACTTTTCTTCGTGGTGACTAAGACTAAAAATGTGCCCGCTTTTCACTTCAGGGCTTCTGGTTTCCTTGAACTTCCGTTCCTAAACTTCAGGTTTCTGCTGTAGCCCCTGTCTCAGCTACTGAGCTTCAGGGCTTCAGGGTGGCCCTGACAACCCCCAGCCCCTGAGACTGAGCTCCTTGCACTCTTTGTTCTAGGTACAGGTTTGGAATCTTACTCAAATTCATGCTGCCTCCGGCTAAGCAGATTCAGTTAACCACGTTGTTGTAGCAGCAGATAACGGGTTATTCTGTTACTCCTTCTTAACAATTGACCATATGCACCAAAAGCCTCCACATTATTCATGGCCCTGGTCCAGCAATTTCCTAAATGTCAGCAAAGCATCATCCATAAGGATGTTCATTTTACAGCACGGATAATGTTACACAGAAAACATTTTGAAAATATGCGACAGGGGACTACTCTTCAAAAAGTGCTTGTAACATTCCCTGTTCCCACCCCACAGATTGTGGGGAGGTGATACCACCTAGGGTGGGAAGAATTTGTGAAACAGGGAAAGTCTGTGAGTAGGAAGAAATAATGCAATTCTCTTGCCATTTCTGGAGAATAGGGAAAAGGGTGGGGAGCTGAGCTGGGGAAATTGGCAGGCGCTGGTGTTTGGTTTTCCCTGTTCTGCACCAGAACTCTAGAACAGCATGTTAAATGGGTTGAGCAGAAACAGAACTTCAGGGTTCCTGGTTGCCTAGTATGGCAGCTCCTGCAAGCATCTGGGAGAAGGTTCTTATACAACCATGCCCCACATGGGGTTGAAGTGCTGCTAGCTCAGGATTGGTGGTAGGAAGGGGTCATTGAGCGGCTCTGGGGCCATGTAGCTGGACCCTCAGAGTCTCTGTTGGCTCAGGAACTTCACAGGTCTCTCTGTGTGCCTCAGTATGGGCACAGACAATGGGTGAGCTTGTGGCCGTAGCTCAGGACACAGAGATGACAGTGTGCTGGGACTTTAAAACAAGATATAAATGGCTACTACAATGAAATCCAGTAATAAGAGCCACATAGTGGCTCAAAAATGCCAGAAGAGACTGTCACTCCTCAGCAGACAGCAGTTCCAGGACAAATCCAGACATGCCAATCTTCATTTGAGGGCAGCGAGGGCTCAGATGGTAGCACAGGGTCCAATGCCTTTACCCAACACTGCCACCCCGCCTCCCGGAAATCCAGACTCACTCTCAGGAAGGTGCTGGGGAAGGGGCCCTGAAAACTGAACATTTATCCAAAGAAACCTACCCGATTAGGACTCCTTAACCTGAAAAAACTGAGAGAATTTTCATTTTCTTCCTACAATAATAGTGTTGGAAGCCAGAGAAGTAGGCTTGGATCAATGATGGAAAATAAACCAAACTTCTTCTCCCTCTGGGTAGTGCTGTGCTAAATTTTCAAACCACTGTATTTACCATATAGCCAGGTTACCCTCAAGGCAGAAGGTTGGAGGACCCTTCTTTAAATACTTCAGCCAGAGAAAAGTGCATTAGCTATTGATGTTGGGATGTTTACAATAAGAAACTGGTGATCCTCCTGTTGTTCTCCAGTGAAATCAGTAATGGCAACCTCCAGACCTCACGAAGACAGTTCCCGGAGTATCTGGTCCCCTATCTCCTTACCACCTCTTTTTAGAATGTGAATGGATAAGCAAGGCTGAGCAGACATTTGAGGACAACTTCCCATGCGAGAGAGACATGAATAAAAGGACTCAGAATAATCCAAGAGAACACAAAGGATAGAGGAGAAATATTTTAAAAATCATTAACATTTTCAAGAGAAAGGAGATCCTTATAATAATGACAGGTTATGTGCAAAAAAAAAAAAACAATCGATACAAGAAAGAACATTAGAAATTACAAACATGACAGCTAAAATTAAAAGAGAGGAAGATAAAATCAAGGAAATTTCTCAGGAAATAAATTTAAAAAGAAACAGGAAAAGTTCGGTAGGGTAGAAAAACGCAAGAAAATTAGCACATCAATTCAGAAGGTTGTATTAGTTATCCATTACTGTGTAAACAAATTGTTCCCTAGTTTGCTGGCTTAAAACAACAGTAAACATGATCTCACACAGTGTTTGCAAGTCACCCTGCACTTAGCTGAGTGGTTCTGGCTCAGAGTCTGTCCTAGGTTGTGGTCAACACCACAGTCACCTAAGGGCACGACCAGGCTGCAGGGTCACCTCCAGGATGACTCCCTCACAGGGTAGTTCCTTGCTGGCTGTTGGCAGCAGGCCCGGGTCCTCTTCATGTGGACCTCTGCCTGGAGCTGCTTGAGTATCCTCATGACATGGCAGCTGGCTTCTGCCAGAGCACGTAATCCAAGAGAAAGAACAAGTGGGAAGTTGCAATGCTTTTCAGAAGTAACAAACCCTTCCATCACATTCTTTTTACTAGCAGTAAGTCACTAAGTCTGGCTCAGGGAGAGGGAGCTCGAAAACGGCAATGGGCTGACTCACAGCAGTGTTGGGCAGTGGTACGGTGAGGTGGAAAGGACACAGGTTCTAATGTCAGATGGTCATGGGCTTGAATCTCGGCTCTTCCTCAAGCAAATCATTTAACCTCTCCTCAGTCTTCTTTTCTATGGGATGGGTATAATATTGCCACTACACAGGATTTTATAGAGTTGCCAATAAACTGTTTAAAGTGACTTGCACGTGGCAGGTACCAAATACATCAGTTATTATTATTACTCCTGAGATGCCTTTGGGTAAGACAGAAAGGGTATGGTCTGCTGCGAAGTCCTGGCTAAGTTCCAAACCAAAACCAGAGAGACAGCAAACCCCACACTGAGCAGCCTCAGTGACGGACAGCTAAGCAGTTGGCGTGCACTGCTCTGTCACTTTTGCATAATGTCAGGGATTCTGCTTAGAACCCAGAGAAATCATATGGGTCTTATGGATTTGGAGGAAACTTTTAGCTGATGACGGGTCATATTTTGGTTTTTAGTTCTTGGGAGGTCTTTGCCTAAACCAGGAGGAGAAACGTGTGTGAATCTCCAACCTCACAGATTCAATAACAGCACGGTTTCACGAGTAGCAGGAAGGAATCAAACATCCTTAAGTCAAAACTCCCCCAGTAAGACTAGCTTCCAATAGGCCTAATGGGTTCTCCACCTGCCCCTGAACGTACAAAGGCATCTCTATTTATAACCTACTTGGCTTTTGGGAAATAGGCAATGTAGGATACAGAAACACAAGACTGCTTTTTGTGGCGATGTTGGCCCACATTATCGCAGCAGATGAGGTCCATTAGTGATAACGCTAACTCTGGTTTGTATCTGCCTCCCCACTTTCCACAGCCGTTATTGTTTTTGATCCTCAACAACCTTGAGAGTTAAGAAAAAAATCAAAACTTTTATTTCCACTTCTACAAATAAGGAAACAGAGACTCAAAAAGATGAAGCAGCATTTCTGATATTGTACGTGTTTGTGCAGAGCTAAGACCAGAGTTCAGGTCTTCTTGGCGTCCGTTGCGGCTCCCATCACCTTGCTATCCCATGGCCCTTCGCCAGCGATAGGAGGGGATGAACCTTCACAGCCAGATGGTGGCGTCATAGCAGTGGCCCTCTAATTTGGGGTTCACTGGACAAAGCCTGCCCAAAGGACACACACTTAGGCCTGGGTCTCAGGCCTCAGAGTTCAGCAAGAGGCATATTCTGTCTTGGCCTATTTTCTTTCCTCTACAATAAAAATCCTGGCCTACTTTGTTAGACTTTGCTCAGTGAAGAGATCAACAATTTTAAATTAAATTATAAATGTATTTGTAAATGTCCTGATGCAACATAATAATTCTTTGCCTTCAATGATGCTTTTTTCCTTGAGAATCTAAAAGAAGATTATTTATATTATTTCAATTAATGCAAATATTTCATGGAAAATGAAAGTTACAGAAATATTAGTAATTTCCTCCAGGGAACCCACACAAGTCATTTGCCTATTTGATCTCAGATTCACACTCTGTACCTCTCCCCAGATGCTACATTTCCCAGGCTCTGTTGCTCACTGGCTTTCTGCTACAGATGGCCAATGGGAGGCATAGAGGAGTTTGGAAGTGGAGAGGAAGGGAGAAGCCAGAGTACGTATCACCCAGTTCCTATCTCCTTCAAGCATCATTCCCTACAGTGGCTGTGTCTCCTTTGTGGTTCTAGCTTCTGACAACAACCTTCTCTTCCATGGACTCACTCCTGCTGCTGGCCCCAGCCCACCAACTCTTTCGTTTGTCTTTGTAGCCCCAAGAGTAGTAGCTGCTTCTAGCTGTTGCTACTCTGAGTTGCCTCACCGTGCCCTGTAGGCTTTCCAGCTCTTATAACTTTGTCACAGGTTGTTTGTGTTAAATTCTACCTGTTGAACTCCATGGTACTGGCTCTGTTTTACTCATTGGGCCCCAGTTGTCTGGGTGCCCACAGAGAAAGTAGAGTAGGGGGATGCCTTCACCCAGAAGGAGATCTTGGCCTGTGTTGGGGTACTCTCTCTAACTAGTTTATGATTGTGGGCAAGTCACAGTCTCTTTGGACTTTGGTTTCCTTTTCTGAAAAATGAGATAGCTAAACTAGGTGATTCCTGCCATCAATTCTATAGTTAGCATTTATTTAATAGGTAGGTGATTCTCTGAATTTTCCGGAACACCCAGCTTCCACTCCTATTCCTAATAAGAAGATGTTTTATTAAAGTAAGATTAAAAAGTTATTGGGCCCTATGAAGGCCAATTCATCAATCAATGGGGCCATGTGGGGAATATGAGAAGGTGATAACAAACGGAATGTTTCCCTCAAAATTCTATCAGACACCAGTGTCTAAACAAATGTGAGTAGTCTTCAGGCAAGTATTTTAAGGAACAGAATAATCCAAAGAAATTAGAATTCATTGGCAAATACTGTTTACACCACCTTTTCCCTCCCTTATGGAATATCTAATGGTTTTAAAGGAAAATACTTTTTAAAATTTACTTTAAAAATTTTAAGTATATAATCAGTGGTTTTTAGTGTATTCACAAAGCTGTTCAAATATCACTACTAATTCCAGAACATTTTCATCACCCCCAAAAGAAAAGAAAACTCACACCTGTTAGCAGTCACTCCCCATTCCTCCTTTCCTCCAACCCCTGGCAAACATTAATCTACTTTCTGTCTTTATAGATTTGTCTACTCTCCATGTTTCCTAAAAATGAAACCACATAATATATGTGGTCTTTGTGCCTGGTTTCTTTTACTTGGCATAATTCAAAGTCAATCCATGTTGTAGCATGTTTCAGTTCTTCATTCTTTTTTTTAAAACCTTGACTTTTTAAAAAAGATTTTATTTATTTATTTTTAGAGAGGGGAAGGGAGGGAGAAAGAGAAGGAGAGAAACATCAATGTGTGATTGCCTGTCGTGCGCCTCCATCCAGGGACCTGACCCACAACCCAGGCACGTGCCCTGACTGGGAATCAAACTGGCGACCCTTTGGTTCACAGTCTGGCTCCCAATCCACTGAGCCACACCAGCCAGGGCTTCATTCCTTTTTACTGCCAAATAACATAACATTGCATACCATATATTGCTCATCCATTCATCAGGTAGACATTTGCGTTGTTTCCACTTTGGATTATTATTACTAATACTGCAACAATCACTCCTGTACAACTTTTATATAGACACAGCTAAGGATAGAATTGCTAGGTCATATGGTCAATCTATATTTAACATTGTGAGGAACTGTCAATCTGTTTCGCAAAGCAGCTCTACTATCTAACATGCCCACCATCAGTGTATGAGAGTCCCAGTTTCCCATATCTGTGTCTTTCTTGTTGTCTTTTTTATTACAGCCATCCTAATGGCTGTAAAGTGGTATCATAATATGATTTTGATTTATATTTCCCTAATGGCTAATATATTCGGCATCCTTTCAGATGTTTCTTGCCCATTGCTGGGTCTTCCTTGGAGAAATATTTAGTCAAATCCTTTGTCCATTTAAGAATTGGTTTATTTGTCTTTGTATTGTTACGTATCAAGAGTTCTTTACATATTCTGGATACAAGTCCCTTATCAGATATACAATTTGCAAATATTTTCTCCCAGCCTATGGGTTGTCTTTTCAACTTCTTCATGGAGTCTTTTGAAGTATAAAAATGTTTAATCTTGATAATGACAAATTATCTATTTTTCTTTTATAGCTTGTATTTTTTTATTGTCAGATCTGTAAGAAGCCATTGCTGTATCCAAGGTCATGAAAATTTACTTCTTTTTCTTCCACGAGTTTTATAATCTTGCTACTACGTTTAGGTCTTCGATCTATTTGGGGTCGATTTTTGTATGCAGTGTGAGGTAGAGGTTCAACGTCATCCTTTTGCCTGTGACTATCCATTTGTCCCAGTACCATTTATTGAAATAATTATTCTTTCCCTCTTGAATTTTCATGGAAACTTTGTCAAAAATCAATTGGCTATAAACGTAAGTGTTTATTTCTAAACTATTAGCTCTATTCCATAGATGTTCATGTCTCCTTATGCCAGTGCTAGCCTGTCTTGATTCAAGTTTTTGAAATCAGGAAGTTTGAGTCCTTCAACCTTATCACTTTTTAAAGATCGATTTTTGTTGTTCCGGGTCCATTGCATTTTCATATAAATTTTAAGATCAGTTTGTCAGTTTTTGCAAAAAAGGGGGCTGGGATTTTTGTAGGGATTGTGTTGAATCCATACACCAGTGTGAAAAATAGTGACATCTTAACAATATTAATTCTCCCAATCCATGAATATAAGATATCTTTCCATTTATTTAGATCTTCTTTAATTTCTTTTAATGATATTTTATAGTTTTCAGTGTACAAGTTTTATGCCCTTAGTTAAATTTACTCTTAAGTATTTTCTTCTTTTTTAATAGTATTATATGGAATTATATTCTTAATTTCATTTGTGGAGTTTTGATGCTAGTGTATAGGAATACAATTTACTATTATACTTTTCTGTTATATCCTCCAGCCTTGCTGATCTTGTGCATTGGTTTCAGTAGTTTATTAAGGAATTCCTTAGGTTTTTCTTTACATAATATCATATTATCTGCACTAGAGACAGTTTTACTTACTCCTTTCCAATTTGGATATCTTTTATTTCTTTCTCTGGCCTACTTGTCTGGACTAGAACTACCCATACAATGTTTAATAGATGTGGCACCGGGGGGGACATCTTTGTCTCATTCCTGATCTTAGGGCAAAAGCTTTCAGTCATTTGCCATTAAGTATGATGTTAGTTGTAAGTTTTTCATAGATGCTCTTTATCAGTTTGATGAAGTTTCCTTCTATTTTTAGTTTATCAAAGTGTTTTTACCATTAAAGAAAAACAGCTTTTTGCCCTGGCCTAACCCATAGATCTTTCAGTCCCTGCTGCTCTGAATGAATTTCTTTTATCTCTATGGCAATGACAGCAGACAGCTACTCCCCACTAACTAGCTCATTCCCTCAGATTGAACAAAGCAGTTAAATTGCTTGGAAAGGTATCTAGGATATTCCATAATGTATAAAGCATACATGGTACCAAAATTTAAAAAGGAAGCAAAGAAAAATGTGAAACAAAATGCGTATTTTATTACTGCCAGATGTCTGTCGCTGCTTGAGCCTCCCCGAACCCCTGTCACCCCACAGCAGTTGGCATGAGTGGGCCTCTCTCAGTCACTTGTGGGAAATAGGTGGGAGTGGGGTTGTGCTTTTTTACTTTGCAACCTACAGTAAATTACTCAATTTCTCTGTCCCTTAATTATCCCATCGGTAAAATGATACTGGGCACTGTACTTATAAAGATACAAATAGCCTATCTGTATGGATAAAGTCGCTAAGTTACTTCCTGACACTTGGCGAGTACACAGTAAGTTAGCTCCTATCATTATTTGAATCATTTTTACTACTAATACACTTAGCCACATATGAGCTCTGAGTTTCTATTTCATACTGTACAGGTTACTTGACATTTGTGTACAAAGAAGAGACCATTTAGGAAGCAGAAAGGAAGTTTGTGATAGTCCAATAACCACCATAACAACTACCATTTCCAGTTACCACTTCTATCAAATATTAACCATATATGAGTCTGCAGTTTTAAAGATCAACTTAGACATGGAATCACTGAAAGTCATTTTTAAAATTCAAACCCATAAAATTTTTACTTTATCCTCTGCATTTTCACTAGCTTAAAATATTCCTAGAAATAAAATAAAAAGAAACTAATGTACTTAGTTCTTCTCAATGTTATTAACTAGAAACATTGAGCATGAGATACTTTTCACATTCCAGAGGGAATAGTTCCCCTCATATGCATACAACAGCCCCCGGAAAGGCGGCTCACACTCCCTGTTGCTTCCGTGTTTGCAAGGCTGGGGGTGCTGGGGGGAAGGGAGATGTGTCCCTGGGGACAATCCCTTCCTTAGCCCTGTTGCTGGATTTCTTAGTGCTGTCATTCTGTATCATCATCAATTTTGGGAATTTTGGCTGAAACTTTCTTGATTCTTTATGGCAGAGACAGATAGTTGTCCCCGAAATTAATGCTCCCCTTCCCTAAGTAGAGCTGTCACTGGGAAGCAGCTACTCAGCCAGGGACCACATTCTGTGCAGCTGGGTGTTACCATGTTCACTAACGGAGTGTCCAGAGAAGCAATGACACTTCTTAGGATGCTCATAAAATTTTGTGGGGCACCTCCATGCTCTTATTTCTTCTTGGCTGAACTAGAAATAAGCCCCAGGGAATTGAAGATGGTGAAGCCTCCATCACCCTGGGTCCCTGAATAACTGTAGGCAAGAAGCTGCTATACTGACCTCTACCTATCAGTACTATGAGTTAGTTAGAAATAAATTCTGCCATGTTAAACTTTTGAAAGTTCAGCATGTGTTTAAGCAGCAAGCATTACTCTAACTCTGATTTCCAACCCATGCTCCACAAGAATTTTTAAAGCATGCAGTACCTGACTATTTAGTCAGGGGCACCAACCTCTTTTCCCTGAGATTGTCAATGAAAAATGATGACAGACAACACAACAATAGCCATCTGATGTGAATGAATCAAAATTATACCTATTTTTGTCAGATTGGCAAAAAATATATTTTTTGGAGTGCTGCAGGATGTTAATAATTAGTTTATATGTGCCATGAGATGAAAATGTTGAAAATCACTGCTCTAAACTAGTTCAGCTTTTCTCACTTTGACAAACCCCAAATATTTATATAACTTGGGTTGATTTTATGGCTAGCATTTGTCTTAGTCTCTCTGGGCTGCTGTAGAACAAATTACCACAGACTGGGTGGCTTATAAACAACAAAAATTTATTGCTTACAGCATGGAGGCTGGAAATCCAAGATCAGGGTACCAGCATGGTGGGGTTGGGTGGGGGCCATCTGCCAGGCTGCAGACCTCTCGCTGTGTCCTCTCGTAGTGGAACGGATGAGCTAGCTCTGTGAGGTCTCATTCATGAGGCCTCCACCTCATCACCTAATCACCTCCCAAAAGGCTCCACCCTCTAAATTCATCACCTCGGGCATTAGGTTTCAATATATGGATTTTGGTGAACATAAACATTCAGACCATAGCACCATTATAGGGGGAGAAAGTCTTTTTCTTTCCCTAAGTAGTGCGAAAATATCTACCTTGATTTACTTTAGAATCCCAGTTTATCAAGTTATGTTAATATAAGAGAAATAAAGAAACAAGCTGACGGTAACCCAAGAGGAGGGGATAGAAGGATAATAGGAGATAATAGGGGAAGGGCCATCAGGGAACATGTATAAAGGACATACGGACAAAGCCAAAGGTGGTAAGTTCAAGGGTGGGAGGCAGGGATGGGTGGGGTGGGGGGTGAAAATGGAGACAACTGTATTTGAACAACAATAAAAAATAAATGAAAAAATATTAATAGGTGAGTACTTACATGAATATGTATATATATACTCATATGTTCATACATATCTCCCTTATCTACTGAGTAGCCATCTGTATATTCTTTAAGCATCGAGTACCTACAATATGCCCATCACTGTTTGACTGTAGTAGAATAAAGGTTAATAAGATACAGTCCCTAGTCTCAAGGCACTCACAGAAAGCTGCTAGCCTAGTTTTGCAGATATTCCATATATTCAGATAGTTTATCTACTAGTAGTTAGTAGATAAACTAACTACTAACTACTGAAACTAAAATTAACTACTAAAACTAAAAATTCACTACTAAAACTACTAACTACTACTACTAAAAATTCACTAGATTTTTAGAACAGAACACTGAATTTTTAGATCAATTCTAGAAATTCTCTGGAGCATGTGCTCACTTTTCATGTTCAGAAGAGTATTCTCTAGGATCAGAAGCTTGGACCAGAATCCTCCCAACAGGAAAAAAATCAGTCCTCAGTCTTCACGCAGATTCCCAGGAGCTGGGCAGCAGTGAGGACAGGAAGAAGGCTAAGGAGGAAATGCGATCACAGAAGCTCATCCACATCTGGGGAATAGAGAAGTTCCCAGGCCTCCAACGCACAGAGACTTAAATCTCTTCTCTTCCGAGGTCACTGGCTGTGCGAAAATGAAGCATGGACATTTTGGACATTTCTAAAGCTGGTTCAAGAATGAAAGCACAAAAATACACATTTGTGGAGTCTATGCATTAAGCTCTTATAACTTCAAAAGGTTGCAAGGAAACAACATTGTTAGTAATTTGGTATGAATGAAACAGAAACATATGATTTAGATTTCTATGAAAATAAACTCAGCTCCAGAGGAGGAAGAGAAACAGCATCTGAGGGCCATATGCCTTTGGGTGGGCCTTTCTGTTTGTAAACCCACAAGCCTTGCAGAAACAGTTGAGAATCTCAGAGCCTCAGCAATATCTAGCTCCCTGCAGAGCCAGGCTCATTGAACTGGGTAATGAAGCTTGGCGAGGTATTCTAGAGGCTAGAATCTTTACTTGATATCGGAGACACTTAAAGACAGCATGAGAGAGAAGGAGAAAGAGAATAAGATTGAGATTTACTCCTCAAAAAGCAAGGTTTACGAAGCACAGGCTATGTTTTTAGCTGCATTTTATGTTAAATCAAAGCTCATGTCTTAGTTTGGGCTACTATAACAAACATACTAGAGACTGTGTGGCTTAAACAACACACATTTCTCACAGATCTAGAGGCTGGGAAGTCCAAGATCAGGTTGCCTACTGATACAAGATGCAATGTCTAATGATGTCCTGCTTCCTGGTTTGGGATGGCCATTTTCTCAGTGCATCCTCCTGTGGGGGCTGAGGGAAGAGGTAGCTCTCTCTAGTATGGTCTCATAGGGATACAAATCCTATCACGAGGGCTTCACTCCTATGACTTCATTCTCTCTCAAAGTCACCACCCTCTAATGCCATCATATTGGAAATTAAGATTTTTAACACAAGAATTTGGGAAAGGTAGGGGTGAGGGACGGAACACAAACATTCAGTCCATAACAATTCCTAATCAAATCTAGAGGCTATCGGACAACATGGAATTATACTGGAAGGACAGCTGTCAGATCTCTGGGGATACATTTTTTTGGTAATATTCCAAAATTAAGGACAATAATGTCGTGCTTCCCTCTAGAAACCACGTCTACTCACATGGCAGCTAGAACTCTGTATAGCCAACTTTGTGCAAATGGCTTGACCCTACACAGGACATACTGCCCCAAAGGACCAGGACAGATTAAATGACTCCTCCACACTTCCCCAATTATCAGCTGCTCTCTTGCACCTTCCCCACCCCATAAAGGGGTCCTTTAAACTCTGATCATTCTCTGATCTTCAAAAACAGGTACATATTGCTCCAGAAATAGTACCATCATACTTTCAGCTGAGCTGTCTCCAAATCTTAACTGTGATAGTGTGTTCCAGCCTGGACTTCCAACTGTCAACTGATAACTGATAACTCTTGAGAGATGTTGTGTAAGTACCCCAGCTCTCTCAGCTCTCTATGGGATAATGCCGGAGCATGTATTTTACATACTTCTCAGAGTATCCCCGTGGTATTGAGTTCTGATGTCCACTGTGGTAGCTAACTTAATAACAGGTATCCTTTCTTTGGATCACTTCCCTATTCTCTTCCTGGGACTTCCAGGGAAGCCTACACTAAAGTAGACTTCCAATGCTTAGCTTGAATCCCCATGCTTTAGCAACCCACCTCACTTCCTAATTATAAGTAAGAAGCTTATAAAGTGATTTCAGGAAGTTTGAGATAAATATAAAAGTTCTAAGCAGATAAAAGATGAAATACTGTCTAGGAAAGTCTTAAATTCCAAACAAAGGAAAGAGAACTGCACTAAGCACTTCGGTCACCAGCAACCTCTATTATCAGTCATCACTCATTGTCACATGCTCTCTTTCTCTCGTTTACTGTTAGACTCACCCTTATACAGTTAAGGAACAAAGAAGTCTATTGAATAACCCAAGAAATAAAAGGGAATGAATGTCCAGGCAGCACAACATTGGTGAGCTAGCGGATGGTCTCAGATCTGGGCTCAAAGCCATGGCTTCTGTCATTATTTGAATCTTTAAGGTCAGCTGCATTTGCACTATTCTCTTTAGCCAGAGATTTTCCAATGATCAAACTTACTTCAATCCACCAAATTTTTTGAATAACAGTCAACAATTATCTTTCACCTTTTTGGTTATTTATTTCTTCAGTGGTGTGGTTTTCAGTGTGTGCTATATCATGTATGTCTGTGTTTTCTTTTTAATTGCCAGTGGTAGAAGTCATATTTTGAACGTAAACTCAGTGAGAAATGTAAAAACAAAACACACTAAAGAGAAGTGAAAGGGAAAGAAGAACAGAACTACCCCAGGGTATCTATTCCAAGTGGCTCAGAAGCCCAGCTGCACCAGCAGGGGTAATTTATGTGGGCTATCCATCACTTAGGGCCTCCAGAAATACATTCCTTCTCTTTGTCAAGAGCTCCCCCACCCTAACATATTCTTATAGATGAGAATATTGGATTGGGAGGTACTATTTCCCTCTTAGTGCACGGTGATTTATTTGCAAAACTCTGAATCACAGATAAGCTTGCAAAGCAATCAGCTGGGGAGGACAGAGATGCTTCTAAAGTGTTCAGCCATTGTATAACACGACTTCTACTCACTTCCATCATTTTGAACATCTACACTTTCAATGGCATGTTTGAGAGAAATTTTGGGTGATGGTACCCAAATATCAGTCAATTCATTGATTCATTTATTAAGCACCTACTAGATCCCAGGCACTGAAAAAACAGCACAGAGCAGATGCCTGCCTTTATGGAGCTCTCAGTCCATTGGGAGAAAAGAATTAAATCAATTATTTTACTACTACCCCCCAATTTATTTCTCAATACATACACTCCTCTGTTTTCACCATATTATTCTGCTGTTATATCTAAGGTGACCAGACATCTTGTTTCTCTCGGCCAGTACCAGTTTACCCCTACTGTCTCCGTGTAATTATTATTAACGGTCCCTTTCACTCTCCAAAGTGCCTCAGTTTCTGTGGTAAATTGTGTGATTACCTGACTGTAACCTTCCTCTCTATACCACCTCAATCATACTATTGATTTTCTTAATTCATTTTCTTACAATAGCTAGCCCTCAGCAGAGACATCACCACTCAGCAGACATTGACTACATTCTTAACACCCCATAAGCAAGAGCAGGGAAATGAATCGCATCTATTTCTCCACTCCATACACCAGTCTTTCCCGAAGACGGATAATTCATCAACTTGTCAGGGAGGCAGTGCTGTCATGGGAAAATATTGATTAGACCAGGAGTCCAAAGAGCTGTTTTCAGTGATAGCTTTGTCATGTACTAGATTTCATTTCATTTACTGGAGATAAGTGGACTTATCTTCAAAACAGGGAATGATAATACCTGCCTGGACTATTTTAGAGGGCTCTTTTAAGAAGCAGATGTATGTGAAAGTATCTCTTACAAATGTAAGGTATTATATATAAATATGAAAGTACAATACACTTGATATTTTATATTATAATTGACTCCTACTGATAGAAACATATGTTTATGTGCAAAGTACAAATATTTTTAAGAGATATTATTATTAAAAATATTTAATACTATTATATGTACTGTTTAATAATATTAGCATTAAACCTGTTTTTGAGAATATACTTTATATAATATATGGTATAATATTTTATATAACATTTGATATTTGGAAATAAAATAAATTCTTCAAATCACACAGTATTTTAACTATTCCAGCCATCATGCCAACTTCTGTCACCAAAAAGAATATCAGGTACAATATATGCAGTCACCTGCACCCAACTTTGCAAAATCAAATAGCCCCAAATGCATCTGATTCAGTTTTGTCAAGGAACATCACATGGACTTTCAACTTTGTCAGTCTCATGCAAAGACATTATTTTGTTAACAAAATGCCACCGAACTTCATGCACCCCTGCCTAAAGTTATGTGTTAAGCAAAAATGATTTCCACCGGGATGGTATTGTATTATCCATGACAACAAACTAGTTCCTAAATGTCAGCTATAGTGACAATAGCCTTCCTGTCACAACCAGGAAATTATTCTGACAAATGATATATCATGGGGCTCTTCCCTATAGCAGAGTTGATAACATGCAGCGTTGAAGAACGTTTCTTCCTGAGACTGTAAAGTAAACTATGGTAAACTCAGCCCCTCTCTCTAACTTCTTCATCTCTCACAGCCCTGAGAGGTGGGTTTTATAATTCCTGTTTCACTAAACTGTGGCTCAAAGAGACTGTGCAAGTTGCCCAAGATCAAACAGCAGGTGAGTAGCTCAGTCTGTCTAACTCTGGAGTTAATTTATGTTCTTTCCAGAAAACCACAGAGCTTATCAACATTTTCTTCTTCAGTAGATTCCCAATTTGGTTATGTTAACTGCCTAAGCCCTTTGGAATTAATGTTAGTGAATGTTCCTATTTTAGTCAGGATTCTCCAGAGAAACAGAATCAATAGGATATAAAATGAGATTTACTATGAAGAATTGGTTCACACAATTATGAAAGCTGAGAAGTCCCACAATCTGCTGTGCGCAAGCTAGAGACCCAGGGACACCAGGAATGTAATCTGGTCAGAGTCCTATGGACTGACAACCAAGGGAACTGATTATTTAAATCCCAGTACGAGGGCAGGGGAAGATGAGATAAGGTGTCCCAGCTCAGGCAGTGTGGCGGAAAACAGGGGGCCATTCCTCCTCCCTCCAGCTTTTTGCTGTGCTCAGGCCATCAACAGATCACCCAATGCTCAGCTACTCTGGAGAGAGCACTCTGCTAAATCCACTGATCCAAACTCGAATCTCCCCCAGGAACACCCTCACAGACACACTGAGCAATAGTGTTTAACCAGACATTGGGGTATCCCGTAATCCAGTTAAGTTGACACATAAAATTAACTATCACAGTCCCTGTAGGGTGCTTATACAGGACCTTGGCAAAGATAACTGGTGCTAAACCAAAATTGTCATCACTTGAGCCACTGACTCAGATCAATGGACTTTTAACCATACCCACATAAATTGGGGACTAGATTTGTTCCAGCACACACACTTTGAGTGAGTAGAGTGTTCTTCACTGAAAACAACACTGATCGATTTGTAATGAGATTAAAATGGTAAGATAAAGAAAATAAATGTCCTGCCATACACTGAATCATAAATCCATTGCATTATTGCTTTATAAGCCTTGGGGGGGGGAGTGAATTAAAGGTCAAGCAGACAGGTTTCCATGGTAATGAATGGAGCACTCACAGACACCAATATTGTCAGACCCAAGCTATAGCCAACTATGTTTTCCTTACACTGGCCTATTTAGATGGAGAGGGAATTAGAGCATCTACTAAATGATTGTAAAAGTACTTATTAAGAATTAGTTGGACCTGTGCCCCAAAGGTAAGGGCATGTCTTCATTGCTCACGCTGAGTGACAGCGTGGGTCTACAGAGTTAGCATTGCTCTCTGCATTTTTATTTTTTCAGCTCTGTGCTTTTAAATACTTCAGTTGGCTGGTAACTTGGTAGTGAAACACAGTGGGTACGGTTTTACAAACGCCTTACATGAAACAAATTAATATACATCATCTCCCCTTTTGGCACACGGAAGCCCATCTGTCCCAGTCTAACCTGCCAAGTCATCTCAGTCCTGAGCCAGTCAGTGCTGGCTGCCGCACAGGCTGGTGTCCTGCAAGATGTCATTCACCTGCTGTCTCAAGGCTTGTATTGCAAAATTGGGTTTTATTTCAGTGTTCAGTCATTCTGAAGTCCTGTGCATGCTGCGGGGGGAAATAAGTGGAATTCATCCCCCAACATCTGATGGCCTCTAGTGATGGGCCTGATACAGCTCTGTTGGAACTATTCAGGTGTAGCCTTGACTAAAAGCAGGATAACAGCTGGTTAAATGACCCCTCAGGATGTCTGTCTGCCCACTAAAGGAAAAAGAACTTGAATTTCAGATCCATTGGAGGGAAATGCATCATTAAAAGGCTAGCAAGAAAACTTGAGGCAAAAGACAGTGTGCTTTAGACTGATTCCAGGAAGAATTCCCTACTTGCAAGGGAATAAGACGTTGGAATGCATTATTTAACAAGATTGGGACGACTCCTTTCCAAAGAATTTAAAGCAAAGGGTGGCTAATGTTCCGCCAGGCTTCTCTGAACCAGGACATGGACTGGAAGGCTATTCGTAGTCAACTTCCACAGATTGTCCAGCATTACTAGGATTCTAGAGTCCCTTCCTAGGAAATATAGTAATGTGAACATTTAATTTTTGCATATTGCTCTGTGATTTCCCAGAGTGCTATTATATATTACATTTTATTGTTATAGGAAACTCTGAGGAAGGTAGAGCATGATTATAGGTTAAATGTTATAAAATACTACGAGAGATTTTAGTTATTGTGCCCGGTGTGGGGAAGGGGACAGTAGGGAGAGAGGGCAGACAGTGAAGATGGCAGTGCTCAAAAAAGACTTTCTCTGTGGCAAAGCATTGATGTGTGTCTCTAGAAGATTATATTGCGATAACCAGTCTTAAAATGGACAAGCTGAAAGGGAACGAGAGATCATCCACTTATTCTCTAGTCTTTGAATCAAGAAATGGGCCCATAAAAGGAAAGTGACCAGGCCAAGTTATGTCAAAAGAGAGGCAGAACGGAACAAAAGCACAGGCGGCAGAGCCCCCAGCCCTGTGCCCTTCCGGTCTGTCCACACAGTCTCCTTTATAATTCTCCCTTCTTCCAGTTTCATACCTTATCCATACCAGAAACCTGAGTTTAAGATTGATTATAAATGATCAAGAAATAGTTTTACCTGTTGTCTATGAAAAAACACTGTAAGCATCACTTTAATTTTTAAATACCAGTTTTAAAGAACAAATAAGTAGAAATAAATAGCAACTTCTAGTAAGAATCATAATAATTTCTATATATAAATACATCACAGAGTATTTGTCTATTGAGGTGCATTTAGGTTACCTACAGTTGGGTAATTCTGAACAAAGGTGCTAAGAACATTCTCAGTCATGTCTTTTGATAGCTATAAGCACTCATTTCTGGTGGGTATTCTTACAAGTGGGAATTACTGAATCATGGGAGATCCTTAATATCGCTCCTCGTGCCACCACTACCTGCCTAATTTTCAAGCTTCAAATCTCTGGTATTCACCTTCTACCCCACCACCATTCACTCATCTGTGAGTTCTTTTGGCTTAAAAATGTAAGATGAGCCCTGGCCACATTGTCCCACAAACGGAACGTTGCCGATTCAATTCCCTGGCACATGCCTGGGATGCAGATTCGGTCCCTGGCCAGGGCACGTGTGGAAGGCAGCCAACTGATGTCTCTCCACATCAATGTTTCTCTTCCTCTCCTTCTCCCTCCCTTCCTCTCTCTCTAAAATAAAAAATAAATAAATTAAATTAAAACGTGCCTGGCCAGTGCGGTGGTGTGGCTCAGTCGGTTGGTCATTGTCCCACAAACCAAAAGGCTGACAGTTCAATTCCTGGTCAGGGCATATGCCTGGGTTGCAGGCTTAGTCCCCAGTTGGGGTGTGTATGGAAGGCAGCCAATCGATGTTTCTCATATCAGTGTTTCTCTCCTTCTCTTTCTCCCCACTTCTCCCTCTCTCTAAAAAAAATAATAAATTAAAAATAAAATAAAAAAATGTAATATAAATATGTCTACTTATAACACTGCTATTCTAACATCCTCTTTAAGCCACCATTACCCTGTCTCAGGGCTACTGAGATGACCTTCCAAACGTCTCCTTGCTTCTACTTTTGTCCTCCTCAATTCCTCTCTATATAGCAATCAAGGTTTTTGTAATATAAATCATATCATATAATTTGCTTGCTTAAAACTGCTCTTTAAATTTTGAATAAAATTCAAACTCCTTTTCTGGTTTACAAAGTCTTATTTTTTATGTGGCCACTACCTACCTCTGAAACTTTAGCTCTTATGCACGATGCTCCAGCTACCTCTGGACTTCCTTCTCGATAGCCCCTAGCTCATTCCTGGAGCACTAGCATCAGTTATTTTCTTCAGCCGAGGAGGCTATTCCCCAGATGTTCGCATGACTAGCTCCTGCTGTCAGCTCAGATCTCAACCCCAAAGTCACCATGTCTGAGAGCCCTTCCCTAAACACCTGAGCTGGTATAGCCATTCGGTCACTGGCTTTCACAGCAATGTAGTTTAATTCTCTGCAGGGAAATTATGACTACCTGATATTTTTATTTATTCCTTTCTTTATTGGGTGTTTCCATACAAGAATGTACGCTCCACAAGAACAGGGAGCACTGCCTGCTTACTGCCACACCCATGCTCATACTGTCCCTGGCATACAGAGTAAATGTATGACTTTAGTGACAGCAGGGGTCCAAATGTAATATCTTCCAGCAGTGCTCAGAAACTGGTATGTTAAACTGGAGAGAGCAGATGGTTGGAGTAATTCAAGTTATAAGTTTGACAGGAGGACACAGGCTTTGTTCAGGAGGTAATGGTGTTGAGGCCGTTGGCAAGAGAACACTAGAAGTGATACAGCCCAGAATCCAGGCTGGATAGCAAAGGGAAGAAGCTATGTGGGGTGAAAATATGGTGGTGGGGGGAGGCAAGACTGGAGGTCTTAACACAATAGAAAAACATCTATATCCAGAAGATTATGTTGAAAACCTAGTCGGAAAAGGAGGACAAAATAATTGAGGGAGTATTCAGACTTAACATTGCCCTCCTATGGCTCAGCTGCATGATTGAGCTTCCCTGTATAAACTTCATTTATACAGCTCAGTGCTTGGCACTAATCAGCAAATATTAACTGAATGAATGACTGGATAGATTAATGGAAGGATACTTAAAATAACAGAGATAGTAATAATTAAATGAATTAATGATAGAATTCAAAACTCATTCTACCATGTCGCTTCTGGAAGTTAAAAGAAGTAATATCTTTATGTAAATTTGTAAACCTGTTTTCAGCAGGTCTCTGATGATTTGGCTAGTTTTCTCCCTTCCCCACCTGCAGTCTAAGGGATATGGGAAACTGTTTGGGATAGCTTTCTTACAGACTCACAGTTAAAACTCTATCCATATGTATGTTCTTAACTTCCAATTGCATTAAATTGAACAATATTTAATGTAAGCACAGTAAGTTTGCTGCAAAAAAAAAAAAACCCATTATCACTCAATTCTTCTGCACTATCTCTATAAATCTATAAATCAATACTATTTTTTAAAGTTCAACATACACTAAAAACTTTTACTAAGTACAAACATCATATATCATTTACTGATTATTTCTAAAAATGTATTTTAACTCCAGCCGGAGGTAACTATTACTGGGATTTGTTTCCACTCACAGGCATGCAATATTATTTCAGGACATTCAATGCTGTAATTTTGAAAGGGTCATCTAAAAATAGACCTTAAATGAATGCATGGGAAATATTGCCAATAGAATACAGAGTGAATGTTGTGGCTTAGAGCTGCAGAGGAACCCACGGGGGCCTTGATAATGTCATTTCCCAGCAGTCAAATCGGAAGCCAGCACCAGGTGGCCTTGTTGACAGCCTGCCCTGTGAACCCACAGAAGGATTGAAATAAGGGAAGGAGTAATGAAGGACACAAAAAAGCAAATGAGTCCAGAGAAATTCCCAGAGCATGATAAAGCCAGAGACTTGCTCGTCAGATTGCTGAGCAAAAGCAAAGAGACTCCATTCATCTCTGCTTTACAGTAGGCCCTTTTGTTTTGCTCATATGGTTTCTCTCTTATTCATATATCACAGTGTCAGGATGCTATCGAGAGCAAAGGGAAGTAGGAGAGAGAGAAAGGAGGGGAAAAGAGTGAAGACAAGCACTTCTTTCACAGGAAAAGCATTTTCTTTCCATAGGAAAGTAGTCTAAGATAAATTTACCTTCCCCAACATTCTGAGAATGGTCTCCAGGCCAACAGGCCAGTCCATCCCAGTGGGGCACTGCTCTCTCCAACTAGCTTGTTGGCTTTATTTACACCAGGCATCAAATCAGACATTTATACCAGTGCCTCAGTTTATCTTTTTTCTCCATCTGAAAATGTGATTGACCCTACTGACTGACAGTGATGCTGTAAAGCATGCTAAACATCCTAGAATGAAACCTGTCCGTGGACAAAAGCTCCATCTCCACGAGTTCAATTCCCATGACACTAAGCAGCAGCTGGTGTCACCACGGTGGAGCCCTTACCATACGTCAGCATTGCGAGAAACAGGTTACTTACAAGACCTCACTGGACTTTAACAATATTTATAGACACAAATGTACATCCACCAGGGAGGAAGACTTCCCCTTTCTACAGCTAAGGAAGCTAAAACACAGGAAATGTAGCTAATTCACTATGAAAGTAATAAATGGCTGATTTGGACCTGAATCCACATCTGACTCCAGAGCCCTGGTTGTCTTAAAATAGTCTTCAATTAGATAAGATAAAGCAATCAGAGTAGTGAATTTGCTGGGAGTGGGAGTTAGGGAAAAGGTAAAGCAGATTCCAAAGCAGGGTTGGAGTTATCCACACTACCCTTGAGCTCATGAGTTTGTACAGAGAATTGATTTTGACTGGTAAGTAGTGAAAATGTTGGTCATCTTGGGTTCCAGGCCAGGTTCTTCCTCCTGACCACAGTCATGCTCCTTCACCTCCTGAGGTCTCTTTAAATCTTATCTGTTAAATGAGACATTTCTTGGGGCCCTTTCAGCTCCAAAATATTCCCAAGGGATTCCCAGCAATAGTGTATTTCTGGGTAGCCTGAAGCATGTCACATGCCATCTGGAAAAAGAGGTTAGATGAATAATCACAAAATTAGGTCAACAGCACCTGCAGGACTGCCTGTAGGAATAGTGACTGCAAAGTATCCAGACATTAAAACAAGCAAATGAATTGGGTCAATGGGTTGGTATACTAAGTTTTAGTTGATTCTGTTGCCATACTAGTTGCTGTCTGTTCTGGATATTATTGCTGTGTAACAAGCATCCCCAAAACTAGTGGCTTAAAGCAACTACTTGATTTTGCTCACAATTTTGTGGGTCAGAAATTTGGAAATAACTCAGCCGAGCTGTTCAGCTCTGATCCACGTACATCAGCTGGGGTGGCCAGGGCTGGAGCTGTCCTTCCAAGATGGTTTCCTCACCTGATGTCTGGAGACTCTTTCCTCATGGCTGCTCATCCACCTGGCCTCTTCCTGTGGCTGAGACTTCTCCCAGGATGGTGGTGTCAGGGTATTCACACTTCTAATGTGGTGGGTGGTTTCTAAAAGACTCAGACAAAAGCTGCCAGCCCTCGTAGAGGTTGTGCCCAGAGTGGAATAGTGTCACTTCCATCATACCCTATTAGTCAAAGCAATCACAGAGTAGTTCAGATGAAAGGGAAGGAAAACAGCCTCCTCTCCTTAATGGCAGATGTGGCAACATACCCTGGTGTCCTGCCTCAGGATCTGGCCAGAAAAAAAAACAGGTAAAGGTTGGATTTGGAGAAAGTGCATGATCTAGGATATATGACTCCAGCCACCCACCAGCAAGAACAGGCTCTGTGGGCAAACTCAGCAATGGTTGCGCCTGACCAACAGCATCCATGATCCAGCCAGCTCTCTTCTGGCAACAGCACCTTGGGGAACTTGATCTCCTCAGCTCTTAATTCAGTTCATGTGCTTTGGATGGCAGATAGATTTTACCCCTGGAAAACGTGGAACATATGATTTGGGCCTGACCCATCATCATCCGTGCCTAGAACAATGCCTGATACATAGCAGGTGCTCATTATGAATAAGTGAAAGAAAAAGAATTCATTCCTCTGGCCACAAGGCTTGTTTCAGGAATGGATGCAGACTCAAGTTCTAGGACTTCTAGGATGACTAAGCAAGAAGATCCTCCTTATGTTAAACTTGGAGTTGTGGGCATGTGATCCTGGAGACACTGAGAGACACTGCAAGGAAACAAGCAAAATTTACTTTAAGAGGAGAATAGATAAACTGTGGTACATCCCTGGAATGGGCTATTATTCAAGTATAGAAAGAAATTAGCTATTGAGGCATGAAAAAACATGGAAGAAACTTAAATGGATATTGCTAAGTAAAAGAAACCAATATTGAAAGTCTAAAGGCTCCATACTGTATGATTCCAAATATATGAGTTTCTGGAAAAGGCAAAACTCAAGAGGGGTTCAAGTGGAGGGAGGGAGGGAAGGAAGGGGTGAACAAATAGGTAGAGCACAGGAGATTTTTAGGGCAGTGAAATTATTCTATATGATACTATATTAGTGGAGATATGTCACTATATGATTGTCAAAACTAATAAAATGTACAACAAAAAGTGAGAACTAATATAAACTATGAGTTTAGCTAATAATAATGTTATTGGTATTGGCTTATCAATTGTTATAAATGTGCCACACTCATGCAAAATGTTAATAATCGCAGAAATTATGTGCATGGGAGGGAAGAGGGGTATATGGAGATTCTGTATTTTTGGTTCAATTTTTCTGTAAACTTAAAATTGCTCTAAAAAATAAAAATTGCTCTGTTTTTTTAAGCTATATAGTCTTGATGACATAATTTTCATGCCTAAATTAGTCTGTCCCCTGGTCTATTCAGGAGAAGTCAATACATTCTCTTTTTAGCTTAATCAAGCTTGGGAGAAAATCTAGTTTGGTGGCCACGAAACAGCGTGCAATCACTATGACAGAACCTGTCCAAAACAGACAGCAACCAGCAGTCAGCAAAGCATATTAGGATTTCCCAATAAGCAGGAAGTGCTTGGGTGGGCCTTCCTGTGGCTCTGGTGATCAGAAAAATGGCAGGCAATATGCCATCCAGAATCAGGTGAGGGCTCAGCTAGGACTCCAGCCTAGAGAATGGGGAATGGAAAGAGCAAGGTGGGAGCTGGAGCACTGAACAGATTGTCAAGACAATTCCTAGGGAGCAAGGCAAAAGCCACATATCAAGAGCCATGAAACTTAGTCTGAACAGACAATGTAACATGTCAACTGCTTGTCACTCAGTAGAGACTCCCAGTCTTCCTTATCTTTCCTACTTTTTCTTTTTCTTTTTTTTAGATGTATATATATATTTAAATTTATTTTAATTGTTGCTCTTGTACAATTTTCTGTCTTTTACCCCATCCCAGCCCACCACCCCAGCCCTCCCCACCTCCCTCCCATTTCCACCCCCCCTAGTTTTTATCCATGTGTCCTTTATCCTTGTTCCTGTAAACCCTTCCCCTTTCCCCCTGAAATTCCCTTCTCTCTGGTGACTGTCAGTCTGTTCTCAATACTACTTTTTCTTATATATATATATACATATATATTTTTAATTATTTATTTTTAGAGACAGGGGGAGAGAAGGAGAAAGAGAGGGAGAAAACATCTCATGCATCCCCCATTGGGGACCTGGCTCACAACCCCCAGGCATGTGCCCTGACTGGGACTCAAACCAGTGAACCTTCAGTTCGCAGCCCAGTGCTCAATCCACTGAGCCACACCAACCAGGGTCCTTATTCCTTAGCCATTTATCACTAACAACTATATAATTTGCTTATTTATTATGTTCCACTTGGGAAAATCTGAGCTCAATGTGGGCAGCACTTGTCTGTTTTGTTGAGTTGCTCACTAAATACTTGTTAAATGCTGAATGAAAAAGTAAACACAGTGCCTGGCTCATAATAAGTGTTCGGTAAATATGTACATTGAATGAATGAATGAATATCTTCAAGCTGGGAATATGGGTCAAGGTTAGATCTAACAAGGATAATGGACATTTATCATTCTTTTTGGCCACTCAATATCTGAAATTTCCTCCCATATCTAGAGAACTCCTTTGAATCTCGGTGGGAAGCAGAGCCTACCTCCCACTCTTGATGCAGAAGATAGCAGCAGCTCACTGTCCCAGACTTTCCTGCAGCTATAGCAAAGGCCCTACCCTGACTTCTTGTGTACAGATGGGCAAATTTGCATTCCTGGGCCAGCAACAGCAGTGCTGCTAGTAGCAGCATCCAGGGTCCAGAGCCTGTAGAATCGGAGGAGCGAGCTGCAGGATCTACTCTAGCAGGGGCCATGGAGCTGTCCTCACAGGACCAATTCTGCAGCACAGTATTGGGTGTTGTTCCAGGCTGTGTAGCCCAGACCCTAATTTTTCAGCCTCCTGGTGACTCTATAACTACCTAGCTATCCTTTGACCAATCTCGTTTCAATCAGCCAGAGTTAATTTCTGTTGCTTGCAACTACAAACTCTGATTGGTACACAGAAGTTTCAATGGTATAGCAATTAAGCAAGATGCAGCACAAAGAAAACCAGGTAAAATTCCAGGGATATCAAAGCCTCAGCCATCCCCATGATACTGTGTGACCTACTTACTCAAGGGCCAGCTGGCCTGGATTTTACCCCTCTCCTTCCTCAAAGCAAGGTGTAAGAATAAATTTGATTATAACTTTGGGATCCAGAGCAACTTTTTTTAAAAAAGGAAAAAAATCCCAAATGCTTGTCATAGAGCCAAAACACAAATGCTCCATAGTGTGCCAGAGTTTAGCACCAGATCGGGCCTCTTAAAGGGCTGCAAGGGAACTGGAGTTTGGTTCCAGCCAGCCTTTCTGGGAAGATGAATCGTTGAGGTAGAATGGCTGTGTTTGTAAGCCAGGGAACAATGCCATTCAAAAGAAGCAAAAGTCCAGATCATGCAATCTGCCAGCCTTTGGAAGTCAGTTTGTCAGATGACTTGGAATCTAAGTGACATTCGGAGGTTAAGCTGGTGACTGGACAGCCTTTCCCTGCTCGTGTCATCGAATGTGTTGTTTGCTCATCACCCCTCAATGAGATCCTCACATTTTGGCATTTCCCTGACACCCACACCTTTCCCTCTCAATCAGCCTGGTTTCTGCGATACTAGTTCCTCATTCCTCTTTCCTGGTAAAAATCTACCTTTTATTATCAAAGCCAGACTGTGAGTTCATCTAAGTAAAATACACAGCCTTTATATAATAACTTCCCCTGGTGCCAGCACCCTTACTCCCTGGCCAAATGAATAATGTACTGGCCTTATTAGAACTGAGGCATGGCCAAAGTTCACATCCGCATCATAATGAGGCTGTCACAGGGACATGAAATGAGTCAGAAGGACAATAGTTGCTATATGCCAGTATTGCTCTATTCGCATAATTTCTCACCATTGGCCTCTTATATCTCAGGGAGCACAGGCACCAGGAACCCACCCCCTCCCAATAAAATTCTTCCTGCTATTTTGCTGTAGTGCCTAAAGTCACCAGCAGTCATGTGTTCGAGATAAGGCATAATTCCCAAACCACTCAATGACAATGCAAAGGAGCTATGGAAGGATTATTAACTGCCACAGCCAGTAGACTTAGAGGGAATGAAACCTAAGATAGGAAAGGGGGGAAGAAAAAAAAAGGTCTAATCCCGTCATGGGGCCTGTCATGGCTGAGGCATCTCAGTCATCATCCTGAGGAGTTGGGGCACTTGGGATCTCGGAAAGATAGGAGTGAAGAGCTCATAGGGAGTGCACCTAGGGGAAAACCACCTGGAGCCAGGAGAACGATCTGGAGGCAAGGCTAGAATGAAAACCCGTTAGTAGTGTCTCCAAGGCCTTTCTTATGGAAGCAAACTGCACTCCATGAATGCCTTTTAAATGCATCTTCCCCCAACAACAACTGACCACGGCAGTTGTCTCATAGCAAGGGAGTTGTCTCATAATGGAAAGATATACAAATGAGATTTGCTGGAAAAGCATAAATAAAGTAGTGTAAAGTTCTCAAAGACAAGAACATTGAGGTCTATGAAAAGTACAAATATAGCCATGATTTTTACTGATATTATGCCAAGATATCATGAACCTACAGGACCCAAAATCTAGCCCTTAGACCCAGGCAGTCAGGGCTTCTGCCTGCAGCACTTTGCTCTAAAGACTCCCACTCAAGAGTTCTGGGCCAGGGAACATGCCCACGTAGCACCCATATTCCTTCCAGACCATCCATGCTCAAGGCACTTGGGACCCAGGAATTCCCTGACCCAACCACCCCCAGTGGAATCTTCTTCCTCAGGTCTGTGCTCCTGAAGGACCACAGGGCAGATATGTGCACCTATAGTCAGGAAGAGGGTTAAAAAGTGGCTCTTTGGTGTGGGATGGGACAACACTGGGACCTGCAGACTGAGGTGTACAGACATGTGTTAGAGGGCCTTCAAAGTGCAAAGCACAATTAGGGGTAGCACAAAGAGGGATCTTGGCCTCAGGCTTTTTCTTTTTTTTTTTTTTTTTACATCATTGCTCCAGTCCTGCAAATACTAAGAGCAGGTCTGCCCCATGCATTATTTCTATGTCAGCACATCTGTTAGGGGACTGGCCCCATATGCTTTTGGACATCCACCAGGTAATGAGAAGGGGGAGAACAACAGGCCCCAGCTGGGCAGATGGGGCATGCACATCTGCTCCCTTCCTTCCTCATTATAATCCGCCAGGAAAGGTTGAATCCCAATACAAAGACCCCACCTCCAGCTGCCCCAAACAAGATGTAGTTCCAAAGCAAACTCACGAATGTGGGTTTTTTAAAAATCTTACTTTATCATTAAAACTAGAGGACTTTTGGGGAAAACATTCTCTTTTCATATAATTTCTGATACATGGGCCCTGTCCTGCAAGGGGTTGAGCATGCTTTGATGACACAGCTTGTCCTCTGTGACTCTTTTAGAGCTTATCAGTTAAGGATGGGGAACTGCCCCAAAAAGAAAAATCTGAACAAGTCTTGGATGTTAAGCATTGGGTAGAGTTCCTAAGGGAGGCAGTTAGAGTGGGGGGACCTGATAAGCTAACACTTCGAAAAAGTGTGGGAAGTCCTGGGACATCTGTAGTTCCCTAGGCCATCCCCAGATGCCCCTATAGTTGTCCCTGGGTGTCCTTCTGCCCGGGTCTGTGGCTCTGAGAGCTGTAGGGACAAGAGGGCAACGAAGTGTCAGGTGGTCACATACCCAGACTGAAGTCTACCTGCTCTGAACTCCCACCTCCACCTTTAAAGGAGGTGAAGAGCTGTGAACCATACCAGAGAGCTTTCCCCAGTGGTGGTGAAGGCAAGGAGGCTGCGAAAAGAATGAAAGGAATCAGGAAAGAGATTGAATTCACAGCTTCTCTCTTGCTCTGGGTTCCAAATGTTTTTTGAAATAACTGGTCTCCCTCTTTTAATAGTTAGTGGGCCAGGGTGGATTTTTCCATTTCAAGCTGATGTCATTCCTGGCCTGCAAGTTTCCCAGTACCCCATCTGCTGATGCCACTGACTCCCGCTGACCTACTCACTCTGGCCTGAGAGAGCATCCTTCCTCCCTGTTTTTCCTGCAGTCTGGAAAGTGATGCCTGGAAAAAGGAATTCAACCTATTGCTTATCAAGTCTCTATGATGTCAGAGCTTCTTCCTTTTTGCTCCTCACTCATCTTTTCAAAGGTGGCCCTCTGAACTACCCCAGTACAGCGTCCCCAGAAGGGACAGAATGCCTGGAAGAGACCCAGCTTTCCACTCAAAGTTTCCATTTTTCCATTTTGTTTGCAAAAAGTTCAGACAATAATTTTCCGTCCTCTCCAGGGCCAAGTCCAGACATGCAAAGGTATGAATATATAGCTTCTAGTGAACTGTGGTTGGAGTGTGGTTAATAATAAGAAGAGTTTTGTACAGAATATGAACAGCCAATTCAAATTCCACTATAGAATGAGAGCAAAATTTGTGCCATGGTGTGTAATCCTGCCATGTCTGTGAAGACCTTTCTGTGTGTGACATTATCTGGCAATGATTGTAAGATGTGGTGGGTTAGGTTCATGTAATCTTAGCCATTCAAACATTATATTGTATAAAACAAAATGTAAGAATGGGCAAGTTCTATCAGCCTAAGTGTAATTTAATAAGTATACCCTAAGCACAAAACTTCTAGATCAAAAGCTATTTATGATGTTATTGAAAGGATAGTCATAAAGAGTAGTAATATGTCAGTGTGTGTACACACACACAAATACACACACTGACATACACTCTCTTTCTCTCACACACACACACACACACACACACACACACACACACACACTAAGTTTTTATAGCCACCCATTTTCTGACAAACCAAGCTCTACTATTCAGTACTAACCAGGGTGGCAACAGGAACTAGAAGTTCAAAATGGGAGTATAAAGTGCCATTGTACTGAAGACATGGAGATCAGAGTGAAAAATAAGTTCTTCCTCCTGCTCCCCATACCTTAATCACACAAGGGGCTACCTTAGACTTCTTGATGCTTGGCCAAGATTCATTGTACACAGAAGGAACTTCTAGATTTACTGTAGAGAGCCATTGTAATTGTTTAATACTTACTTAACGGTAAAATAGAGTTCTTTTTTAGTTTTCCTATATCCATGTTATATTTACTGTGTGTGGATGAGTGGAAGGAAATAGAGGAATAAGGAATAGAATAGTTAAATGACTGACTTTGTTTATTCCAACTTTTTATCTTATATCTAATTTTCAATGACAAAGAGAACTTTTACTGCTTTTCAAAAAAGGAAAAACAGTATGCTTACTTTTCCATTTTGATAACCAAAGAAAGTATTTTGTATATTGTTTTCCAAATTTTCAACATCTTCTTTTTCCCCATATAAAATGTAATGGCTTTAAAAATTACCTTGAAATTAACTAACATATTTTTCATATAAAAAAAGTTTTAAATCCAAACAATTTCTTAAATATATATGTTTGTGTAGTTGAGCCTCCTGTGAAGCCATTATGCCCATCCCCCAACAAACACCAATGCACTATGGGTAGGATGGCCTTGAGCTCAGCTTCAGAGCTAGGTTCTGCCTTGCCTAGCCAAGAAGTACAGTTCCATCTCCTTGGACATTAGGACAATAAGAGTAAGTCCAAGGCTTGTTTTATGGTTGAAAAAAAACATAAAAACTCACTGATCTTCCTCCTCCAACTGCACAAGGATGTGAAACCCTATGAACTACTAACAGCCACGTAGTGACTAGGAACTCTTTAAACAAAGGGAAAGTAACACGGTGAAAGGCAGAGAGCAACACGGAATGAGATGGTCTCTGGTGCCATCTTTGAGCTCCTATATCAAGCAACTGCAAAGCCTTCCCTGACTCTGAACTTTTCAGTAGTCAAAGCTGTACTTTCCACACTTGTTTGAGTTGGGGTTTCTTCAACTAAGACACAATGTATCTTGCCAGCTATGGCATATCTATGTGTCTGCAACTTATGGATTATTTCATTTTTCTTCTAAAAATCTATTACATACTTAAAATTATGACCTTCTTTCCTTTTAAAGTTATTCAGTCAAAGATGAAACACAGATCTGCAGAAAATGAAAAAATACTTAACACCAAAGCTTGGATTAGATTCCTAAGGACAAGATATAGTGAGTAAACAGGGTGGAGGCCATCTCTGTTTGTCAGGGCCAGGGCCTGATTTATGAGTTGCTTTATGACCATTTAATTTATCTGTCAACATTTCACTCTCAGAGGAAAGCAGATTTTAAAAGTATAAAACTTGTCAAAAGTTTTATACAACTATGTTCTCATCAACTTTTAAACAGAAAGGGTTCCTGTCTAGTATTATGGAAACTAACATCCTGGATTGCAGAGATATTATATGCATCAGACCACCTGAGCATCAGGAAAGATTTTAAAATAATTTAGATACACAGAGCAAGCATTAGGTAAAGGGCTCTTAGAAATCAGTGATTCCAAGTCAGGCCCTCTCTTGACATCTCAGGGAATGAGATTAACTGTGTTAGAACTCTGGGTTCATTACTTATAACTGTATTTCTAAGCAAGTGCCTTAACTCCTCTGAGAGTCAGTTTATTTGTCTACAAAATAGGGAAAAGAATAGTACCTACCTCATTAGATTTTAATGAGGATTAAATGTGATATAAAGTACTAGTGCACAGCACAAAAGTATTAACTATCAGAAATACTCAAGACCAGGACACAAGTTGGGTATTTAACTGGGACTATGTCTCAAAATTCTCTGTTAATAGTTATACTACCTTTAGAAATGTGTGGTTGATTTTTAAAAACAAGATTTATAGCCAAAAATGACACTGGCCCTTTTGAATTTTTCCTTGCATGATTGCTTCAGCTACAATTTAAAGACTTGACAAAATTTCTCAGGGAAATTGCCCAGCCAGAAACATGGTCTCGGGCTATAAACTATGGCACATAGATTCATAGTCCATCAAACTCTGAGTTGAAATAAATCTTTAATGAGCATAAACCTTCTCCATGAGCCTTCCTTACTTTGTTTCAGTCTCTTTTAAGATCTAATTATTAGAAGAAAACCCTGCTGACTTAGATCTTTCTTTATGTTTGTTTCCTGTTTTCATATTTTTTGCCTCATAAATAAATCATGATTTATATTACAACAGTAAAAAAAAAAAAGTATAAAACTTGGAAACCGACCATTTGAACCAACTCAGCGAACTTTGACACTTCTAAGGAGTATTTAACGCTGACCCTGGCCTAAATTAAGTTCAAAGTGACTCAGTGGTCCTAGAGAAATCTTTTTTGAGCAAGAACAAGTGACACTAGGTTATAGGCCAGAGTTGATTCCAGGAGAATAAAGTTACTGACAATTGAATAAAAGTAACTCAGAGATCCCCCAAAGCAAAGGCTCTCTATCACAATGCTATAGCATCATCCTCAATGCAAATCCTTTCAATCAATTCCATTATCACTGCTCTCTCCAGCAATCACTCCATCAATTCCCTTTTCCTTAGAGAATCCATTGTTCCCCAGAGAACATCTTTTCACTCACTGCAAATCCCTTGTGAAAAGAAGCACAAAATCCATAACCCAGGAACATCTGTACCTTCAAGATGAGAGGAGAAGACAATCAGACTGAATGACCTGGGAAGGCTCTGAGAATTTTAGAGCCAAATCAGACAACACTGCCTTAGAAACTTCTTGTCTATGCTCCATCCCCAAGTTTCTGGAAGAGTAAAATCAGGCTGTAAAAGTTTGTGAGATGTGTTCAAGATCCATTTAGCAACAATCAAGACTAGAGCCCAGGTCTTCTGACTCCAAAATCCATGATGCTTTTCTCTTCATCAAACTCCATGATAGCCTTATGTGACAATTTGGCTAGGCTATGGTACCCAGGCATCTAATCAAACACTAATCTAGGTGTTGCCGTGAAGGTACTTTGTGGACCTGGTTAACATCTACAATCAGAAGACTTTCAGTAATAATTACCCTTAATAATGTGGGCAAGCCTCATCCAAATCTATTAAAGGCTTTAAGAACAAAGACTGTGGTTTCCCAAAGAAAAAGGCATTCTACCTGAAGACTGCAGCAAGTCCTGCCTGAGTATCCACCACCTGTTGGCCTAGCCTGTGGATTTTGGATTTGCAGGTCCCACAACTCTGTGAACCAGTTCCTTTAAATCTCCTGATAGGTATGTATGTATGTAGGTAGGTAGGTAGATAGATAAAGAGGTAGATAGATAGATGATAGATAGATAGATAGATAGATAGATACATAGATACATAGATACATAGATACATAGATAGATACATAGATAGATATTGAAATATATACAGATACACACACACACACTCCCTTACTGGTTCTGTTTCTCTGGCGAACCCTGATATACTGTTCAATGAGACAGATGGGGCAAATACAAAATTCCCCTGATGAAGATCAAGAAATTGAGAAGGAAATCCTTTGCATGAAAGAAACCACTGCCTAATGACTTCTGCAAGGAGATGGTGGTGTGTGAATGAGATTTGAAAACTGCTATGTCACATAGAGAAAACCACGGGGAAAACAATCTCCAGTAAACAATGAAAAAACTTTGCCATTGAGGATTTCTTAAAGCTGGCAGAAAATTTTTATAACATTCATAGATAAAGGAAAAACAACATTGCCTCATATCTATTCATGATTCTGTCTCTTCGCTTCTTTCAGCAACTCTGAAGGCAACCAACATCTGGACTTCTACTTATGTAAGATAAGACATATCCTTCCTGTATAAGCCAAGTGGAGTTAGGTCCTCAGCCACTTCCTGCCAAAAATGATTTTCTCTGCCATGCTCACCTGGTGAACCCCTTCTTAGCTTTGAGACCCTGCTCTTGCGCAGCGGTGATCCACTACCTTCCTTCTTAGCACTCCACACTTCTACCATGGCACCCATGCTCTCACACATTTCTGTTTCTGTTGGCCAGACTGCAAGCTCCTTAAGAGAAGGAAATAAGTCTTAATCATTTTGTTTTTCCAGAACTAAATGAGTCCTTGGCATAACAGTTGGAAGGTGGGTGGATGGATGGATGGATGCATGGATGCATCATGGAAAGGGAGAGAGAGAGATGGAGACTCTCTGTGATAGAAGACATGCTGGAGCACAAGTGTGAGTTGGGGAAAAGGAGTCAAGAATGACAAAGGACAGCGTGGAGGTAGGGAGTAAGGAGACAGCAAAATGGGAAAACTTTGAGATTATGATTATGAAAAACTGATATGTGATCCAATTAGGGTTTATGGAAATTTCTTTGGGTGGGAAAGAAAAATGTGTGTATAATTATATAAATTCCTTTAACACTAAGCCATAGAAATGAGATAAGTGTTCATGCCATTTTGGCATTTGTTACCTCATTTTGCAGTTGTTTATTTGCCTGACTCATGTCTCAACAGCAAGCAACTCAAAGGTGAAACTGGTGCTTTGTTTTTTGTGGCTTGCCCAGTACCTAACACAGCACGTGTTACACCCGGACTAGAGTTTGCTGAACTGAGGAGTGAATGAAGACTTTAAAGCTTCAAAGTTAGACTTCACACTAATTACTGAAACACAGAAGAAATAACTTGCCAAACATTTTATTTGAAATTATCTGTTCCTCATTAAATCATATTACATCTCTAACACCCTCTGACTTCACAATAATATGCAAATCATTGGCTTTTAGCTTAGATTTAGAAAGTAAGCCATTAAGGGCAAACTCGTATGCTCCATACATAAATCAGATTAACTAACAATGTCTTAGATATTGAGTTCTCTGCAAATCACTAAAAAATGTTTTTCAAACAAAAGCATCAGAAAGCCAGAACTGTGAAAACAAATTAAACCATTCTTGGAAGTGTCTTTAACGTAGCTTGGTGTCTTATTAATGTGAACAATATTGTTCATATACCTTCCACATGCTATTAAAGTAATGAGATAAATACATGCCTTTGTTTTCTTCTGCTCCCATTTCGATGGCATCATTATTTGTGTTATTGATATTCTATATTTTCTCCTCTAATGCCTAAAGTTCTACATAGTCACTTTTTTCAGTACAGTACTAGAACCATAAGAACTCCCATTTTCCTCATTTTGCAAATAGGAAAACAGAAGCATAAAGAGGTTAGTTTTTGGCCATGTGGGAAATTCACTGAGGAGTTCAGAAAGTGGACTAGAAGGGCAGTTGAAAGGAAACTGCTTCCTCTGGCTGAGTTTACTTCAAAATAAATGTGTCTGGCTCTTTTGTCTCAAACCTGAGTAATAAACAGTTTATTCTTCAAGGGGAAAAATTATCTTAGCCCCTACCCCCTGGTGTGGTCTTAAATTATTTCCATGCATTTCTGAAATAATGAGAATACAAAGACCTTGGCAATACTAAACAACGATTAAGTGATAAGAATATGAAGGTTCATAAACCTCTCTCCTGATTTTAATGTTATTAATTAATCCTTTAATTTATTTAATAAATATTTATTAAGGATCTTCTACATTCCAGACATTGTTCCAGGTACTACCCATTATAGGTAAAAAGAAAAATATGTACAGCCCCTGCCCTCAAGGTCCTTGCAGTCTAGTGGGAGGGTCAGGCACACAAACAAACAGGTGCAGTTTAGTAAGTGCTTTCATTGAGGCAAACATGGAGTGCCAGGGGCACCCAGGCATGGGCACCAGCCTGGAGCTAGGTTTTGGAGATAGTGTCAGAAAAGGGTGACAGAAAGGAGACAGAGAAGGAATTGTCCAAAGTATGGAGGTAGTGGGGGTGGGAGGAAGCCTGTGGTCCAGCTGCTACTAGTGGGTATTTCATAGTCACAAAGGCGATCGCTGGTAGGAGGAAGCCAGTGCTATCAATGGCTGAGCAGAGATAGAAGAAGCTGGATGTTCAGTGGCTTCGTTGAACTTCTGGCTCCATCAGTCCTACCTCAGGGCTTGTTTTCAGGTGAGGTAACCATTTCCATATGGTCTAAGTTTAAGTAAGATTTCCTTTTCTTGCAGCTAAAAGCATGTTAAGTGTTGAATAAGGGTTGGGGGAGAGTTCATTTCTGAACACATTGAATGTAAAATGGCTGAGGTACCCCTTGCAGATTTCCCAGGGATATTGATAACCCTTGTTAAAACAGTTTGTAATTATTTTAAAATACTTCCGTGTCAACACTTTGAGTATCTATACCCTAAAGCATCCTGAAGAACCCAGGTGCTTTCTTACCTTCCTGTTCTTCCATCTCTACGTCATTTGCTTTATTTACAGACTTCTTCTCTCACACTTACAGAATGGCAAGTGAGGTGCCAAGCATCCTATCCTCACCCAACAATGATCTAAGGCCAAATTCAAGTATATTTTTCCTGCATTCCTTCTTGAGAGCAAAGAGAGTTTTGGAGTCACTGCTCAGACGTGGTTAGTTAGTATTTGTTGGGCCTAATCGGGAGTTTGCATTCAGAGGGGGCTACAGCAAGAGTTTCAATATTAGCTGAAGCTGAACCAGAAGATTCACTAATTAGCATAAGAGACTTTGGAAATCATTTTTCACTTGTGAAGTGAATGGTATTCAAGTACATGACTGACCAGCACTTTTGCCTTTGCAAAATGAAGTATAAGATTGTAGCAAATTCAGAAGTCCAACCCCTTTTTCAGTAGCATCCTGGATCTTGAGCTCCATTTAATCCTTCACACACTTTTAACAGAGGGCTCCTGCACCCCTGTGACTATCAGGCTTGCTGGTTTTGCCATTAGAATATTGTTGCATTCCTATATATCACTTGATTCATGCAAGGGGCTTACTGTGTAAAAAGGACAGAAGTTGGAGAACTTCTCTGGCACACAGAATTAGGGAATATGCTTCTTTTTGTGCCTGATTGCCAAAAAAATATTTGTAGTGGTGGCAGAACTCATGTGAGACTTTCTTTATTGCAACAGATCCCAGGGGAACAAGTTGTGGGTGGGCCGGAAGGATGTGCAGCCTCTACCTGCCTCTAATTGTTGGACACAACTGACAGGCCTCGCAGAATCCTGGAAAGGGCTTGGTAATGGGAACCTTCTGGGGGAGCCATCATCTCACTAGGTACCAGAATTTATTCATCTGGTCTGCTTTCTCCATCACTGTTTCATGTATCTCTCTCTTGAAGCACCCAGGAAAGGAAAAGAGCTCCCAGCAAAGAGGAATGACTCTTTATAAGTCATTATAAGTTTATAAGTATATTCATTAATGCTCCCATTCAAGAGCTTCCTTAGACAGGCTCTCACCCTTTATTTGGCCTCTGTATACATGATTCTCTCACACCTATCACTCACAGTCAGGGACGCGGCCAGCACTTCCTGATGGTCAGTACCTCCCAGCTCTGTCTCCTTTATTTCCCCCTTGGGTTAGTATACCAGAAAGAATTGAGTGACAGAGCTATTTTTCCAGCTTTGTTGAGAAATGATTAACAAACAAAAATTGTATATAGCCCTGATGGGCATGGCTCCATTAGACGTTGTTCCACAAAGCAAGGGGTCACTGATTTGATTCCCAGTCAGAGCACATGCCTGAGCTGTGGGCCAGGTCCCTGGTCAGAGAGGGTGCAAAAGGCAGCCAATTAATGTTTCTCTTTCACATCGATGTTTCTCTCCCTCTCTTTCTCCCTCCCTTCCCCAGTCTCCAAAAATAAAATAATCTTTTAAACATTAAAAAATTGTATATAAGGACTTCTGGCCAAGATGGAGGCATAGCTGGACACACTGTGCCTCCTCTCACAACCAAGATTAAGGACAACAAAAATATAGAACCAAAAAAAAAGAAAACCCAAGCAGGACAGAGAGAAAATTGAATTGCGTGGGAGTCCGACAACGATTCACCTAGACTGGTAAGAGAGGCAGAGTCAGCGGCAGGTGGAGTCCACAGCTGGCGGAGTTGGATCACGGTGGGATAAACCAGTGGTGGTCCTAGGCACGCAGTCACTCCAGGTGCACAGGCGGCATTACCAAATGCGAGATGGCCAAGCGGGGCACGCAAGGCGGTAGATCGTGGACACACATTCACGCACAGATAAACCAGGAGAAAAGGATCAGCAAGACAGACTGTGCAATGCAGGGCCCCAGTGCTGGGAAGTGAAGCTTAAAAGCACCCATTGAAAATACTTGTAGGGTCTGAGGTGCCAGGAGGGAGTCCCAGCCTCACAGGAGAGTTCGCTGGGGAGACCCACCGGGTCCTGGAGCATACGCAGGCCCAGCCACATGGAAATCAGCACCAGAGGGGTCCAGTTCACTTGGGGGAAGTGGCAGAAGTGACTGAAATCTGGCAGAGAGTGGAGCAAGCACCATTGTTCCCTCTCGGACCCCGCCTCCACATCCAGCATCACAACCCAGAGACTGGGCTGCCCTGCCCTGGTGAACACCTAAGGCTCCGCCCCTCACTATGTAACAGCCACGACCATACAAAACAAAAACAAAAACAAAAACACAAGGATGGCTCAAAAGGGAGAACAGACCGGGGCCCCAGAGCTAATTCATCTGAGCGACCAGGAGGTGGTCAACCTATCAGATGCAGAGCTCATAGCACTGGTAGCCAACCTATCAGATGCACAGTTCAAAGCCCTGGTGATCAGGATGCTCACAGAATTGGTTGATTTTGGTCACATATTAGAGGAACAAATGGAGGCTACAATAAGTGAAATAAAGAAAAACTCACAGGGAACCAATAGTGATGGGAGAAAAACTAGGACTCAAATCAATGGAGTGGACCAGAAGGAAGAAAGAAACAACCAAACAGAAAAGAAGGAAGAAACAAGAATTCAAAAAAATGAGGAGAGGCTTAGGAACCTCCAGGACATCTTTAAATGTCCCAACATCCAAATTATAGGGGTACCAGAAGGGGAAGAGGAAGAGCAACAAGTGGAAAAACTTATTTGAACAAATAATCAAGGAGAACTTCCCCAATCTGGCAAAGGAAATGGACTTCTAGGAAGTCCAGGAAGCTCAGAGAGTCCCAAAGAAGGTGGACCCAAGGAGGAACACACCAAGGCACACCATAATTACATTAGCCAAGATTCAAATGAAGGAGAGAATTCTAGAAGCAGCAAGGGATAAAGGCAGAGTCACCTACAAAGGAGTTCCCATCAGACTGTCAGCTGATTTCTCCAAAGAGACCTTGCAGGCAAGAAGGGGCTGGAAAGAAATATTCCAAGTCATGAAAGTCAAGGACCTACAACCAAGATTCCTCTACCCAGCGAAGCTGTCATTTAGAATGGAAGGGAAGATAAAGCCCTTCTCAGATAAGGTCAAATTAAAGGAGTTCATCATCACCAAGCCCTTATTATATGAAATGTTAAAGGGACTTATCTAAGAAAAAGAAGATAAAAAATATGAACAGTAAAAAGACAGCAAACTCACAGATATTAACAACCACACCTAAAACAAAAGCAAACTAAGCCAACAACTAGACCAGGAGCAGGAACACAGAAATTGAGATCACATGGAGGGCTTGCAACAGGGGAATGGGAGGAGCAGAGAGGGAGAAAAGGTACAGAGAATAAGTAGCATAGACAGTAGGTGGAAAATAGACAGGGGGAGGGCAAGAATAGTGTGGGAAATGTAGAAGCTAAAGAACTTATGAAACATGGACATGAACTAAAGGCAGGGAATGTGGGTGGAAGGGGGTGTGCAGGGTGGAGGGGAATGATGGGAGAGAAATGGGACAACTGTAATAGCATAATCAATAAAATATAATTTTAAAAATTGTATATATTTCAGGTGTACAACATGATGTTTTATGTTTTGATATGTTTACATTGTGAAATAATTACCACAATTCACTAATTAACATACCTATCCTCCAGCATAGTTACCTCTTTTTTAGTAGTTTTTACTACCAAAACTTAAGATCTACTCTTTTAGACAATTTCAAGTATACAATGTGTTGTTATAAACTATGGTCACCATGCTGTACATCAGGTATCCAGAACTTATTCATCTTATAACTGGTAATTTATATCCTTTGACCAAAATCTCCCCATTTCCCTCACCACCCTCTCAGCCTCTGGCAATGACCACTCTGTTACTATGAGTTCAACATTTTTAAATTCCACATAAAAACAAGATCATACAGTATTTGTCATTCTGTTTCTGGCTTATTTTACTTATTAGAATGTCCTCCAAGTTTATCCATGTTGTCACAAATGGCCAAGACAAATTTACTTCTTTCTTAAGGCCAAATAATATTCCTGTGTGTGTGTGTGTGTATCACATCTTTAAAATCCATTTATCCATTGACAGACACTTAGGACTTAGGTTGTTTCCAAGTATTGGCCACTGTGAATAATGCGTCTGTGAACATGGAAGGGCAAATATTTCTTCAAGGTAGTGATTTTATTTCCTTTGGATATATACCCAAGAAGTGGGGTTGCTAGGTCATATGCTAGTTCTATTTTTAATTTTTGAGCAACCACCATACTGTTTTCTGAATAGCTGTCCCAATTTATATGCCCACCCACAAGGCATAAAAGTTCCCTTTTCTCCACATTCTTGCCTCTTTTGCCTTTTGGATAATTGCCATCTTAACAGGTATGATATTTCATTGTGGTTTTCATTTGCATTTTCTTGATGATTAGTAAAATTGAGCATCTTTTCATATAGTCATTGGTCATTCATAAGTCTTCTTTAGAGAAATGTCTATGCAGACTCTTCATGCATATTTTAATTGGGTTATTTTTATGCTATTGAGTTGTATGAGTGACTCAATATATATTTTAGATATTAGCCCTTATCACACAGATGGTTTGCAAATATTTTCTCTCAGTCTATAGGTTGCCTTTTAATTTTGTTGATAATTTTCTTTGCTATGCAGAACTTTTTTAGTTTTATATAGTTCCACTTGTGTATTTTTGCCTTTATTGCCTGTGCTTTTGATGTGAAATCCAAAAACTCATTGCTAAGACCAATGTCAAGGAGTTTTCTCACTATGTTTTCTTTTAAGAGATTTAAGGTTTCAGGTCTTTAATCCATTTTGAGTTAATTTTTGAGCATAGCATATGCTAAGGGTCCAATTTCATTCTTCTGTGTGCAGATATCCAGTTTTCCCAACACCACTTATTGAAGTGACTATCTTTTCCCTATTGTGTGTTCTTTGGCAAAGATTACCTGACCATAGATCAGTGACTTTGAGGATAACTTTGAATGAGCTCTGATCACCAGTATACATACATCATTTTGCAATTTTTATAAGACTATGAATTGTTTTAATAAACATAAAATATTTAAGGTTTTAAAGTCCATTTATTATTTGCAAATTGTAGTACATTAATTACTATTAGTAATAAATAATGTGAGACATCTCAAGATTTGATATTTTAAGATACAGAAACTGACTCCCCTAAAGTAGGTGGCTCATTTGAGGAGAAGGTCCTTATTTTCTACAGACAATCAAATCATGCCTATGTGTTAAGGTTCTAATAGTTGCCTGAGTTATCCTTTTTATTAACCAAATGTGGGACACCTACAAACCAGCTTCCCAAAACAAAATCGTAAATATTTCCTGTAGGAGTACCTATGTCCACTAGGGAGATTCCTCCTTCTTCTAATTGCCTCAAATTTCCAAACTGTCACCTCTCCTGGTGTGGAATTACAAAACTAAGTGTGTCAAGTTTATGTTGGAAAAAGTGTTAACTTGATGAGCTCTATTTTCTTTGGAAAGAAGGAACTGTGAGTGCAAAACCTAAGGCAATTCAGATCAGGCTAACACATGTCCTTGGCTGGGAAAAAACCTACTGATTTCCCATGATTGATAGAGTATATTGATTTAAGTAGCTTTTGTGGCTCCTAGAGCGTAAGAAATTTAAAATTTTTCAGCATACCCAGCAAGTAAAGTATTGGATTTTTTTAAACTGGAGTATACTGCATATTATATAATCAAGAGGATGGAAATTCCAACTCTACAGATGCAGGTATTTGGGGAAAATGGGTCTTGTCAATGAATTGGAATGTCCTTGGTGGTGCTTTGGTTAAACACTCCAGACCATTACCTACATACAAAATGAGCCCTGCTCTTTTATTAACCACCTGTGAAAATGAGGGCAAAGGATCAACTAGGTCATGGGCAGATTGCCAGGTTCTCTCTAATGAGCTAGAAATAGGTGCTGCTCACAAATGGGTTGACCTCTTCCTTTTGTACCTTTCTCATTCTAAAATATCAACATCTGCTTAGAAAATATTTATCCTTCTTATATGACTTGTACATGCAGGAGTAACCTCACTTGAAAATTATGCTTTAAAATTTGGTAAAATTATACACTCAACTTTTATCTCCTAGTTTGAAATATATGTGTCCATCAGCTCTAAATGGTCTGAAAATTTTGCATATTTGCCTTCTCTGCCATTATTAATGGATGGTCTCTAATAGTCAAAGCTGCACAATGTAAATTTTCATGGTTATATGCAGACTATTTATTTTAGTTTATTCTAAGAGAAGCTAAGAAGCTCTCTCTCTCTCTCTTTTCTGGCTGGGATGCAACTGAATATCTAGATTGGAAAATTCTTGTCTGAGTACACTGGGTATATCATGCACTATCATGACACTATGTTTCACATGTTTTGAAAATAGAAACCCAGCCTAAGAAATTATCAGGGTTTCAAAAGAATGAGAAGGGATTCCTACAAGCTCATGAGATATTTTCCTTGTTTGGGGTGGGGGCAGTTTATGATTTTGCTCAAGAGCATGAAAAGGAATTAGAAAACTAACATTTGGTTGCATGGATCTATATGCTGTTTTCTATTAAAAATCCTCATGTCAAATCATCTCTCTAGCAGAGTTTTCTTAATAGAGTATTTGTTTTTATAGGTAGCCTAGAATCCTTTTCTCTTCTATTAGGGCCCATAGGAAAAGGGAGGGAAGATTTCATTCTAAAAAAAAACACACACAACTGGTTTGTACTAGAAAATGGAAATGCAGCCTAGAAGAGTTGTCCCCAATAAGGCATAAATAAGGATGATGCAGAGTTAGGCTGGGAAGAAAAGTGATAGAAGTTTACACTAAGTTTACAATATGCTTCTAAGCAGCCCTGCCCTCTACAGATACTCCCAAGGCTTGACTTCAAGACAACTATAAAATGTAGAAAATTAAAATCAATTTACTGAAAGAGATCAGTTTCCTGTAGTGGTGAACAACTCCAAGAGCTTTTCTGTTAATAGGTATCCAGGAATCTCTCCAACACCAAATTCCAATTAACATGGCCTTGATGTATCTTCAAGAGAGCATGGCTGGAATATGATTCTAAACAAGGAAGCTGAAACCCAATTAATTAAGCTACCTTAGGCTTTAACAAAGACTGTGCCAAGAAAAGAGGAAGGATGGTCCTGGAGCCTAGACAAGGAGAGCAGACTAAGCAGCTATTAAGTCGTTGGTAGTGGGAGTTCAGCACTGCCCAAGGAAGTCATGCAGTTGCCTTGAGTGTCTCCTTCTGCTGGAACAGTTACCCTTAGAGTAGAAATAGATCAAATGTTTAATTCCCCAGAGTCCTAGTGTCCCCATCAGTAATAACAGTAGGTAGTAAATTCAGAGAGGTATTGGGATAGTTTGCACAGGACCAATGGGCTGCGAAGCTGTGAAGACTTGACTTTTACTTTGGGGGAACTAGGGAAACATTGGAGGGTTTTCAGGAGAGGATTGGTTGGTATTATCAGGAACTAACATTATAAAAGGATTACAAGGATCAAATGAGCTAATCCATGTAAAACACTTAGCACTATGCCTAGTCTATTAACAGTGCTTAATAAGTGGTTATAATTTCCACACTTCAATGATGCTATCAAAGTAATTCCTCTTCACTGAGACTGAATTATGAAGAAGTAAAAAATATGAATAGATCTATAAAACTAGTAAGGAGATTGAATCATTAATCACAACCCTCCCAAGAAAGAAAAGCCTTGGACCAGATGGCTTTACTGGTGAATTCTAAAAATCATAGAAAGAATTAACACGAATCCTCATCAAATTTTTCCAAAAAGTTAAAGAGGGAGGATCACTTCCTAACTCAACTTGTGAGGCCAGCATCACCTTTATCAAAGTCAGACAAAGACACTACAAACAAAGAAAACTAAAATTCCAATATCCCTGATGACAATTGATGCAAAATCCTCAACATAATATTATCAAACTGAATTACACCATATACTAAAAGGATTATATCATGTCCATGTGGGATCTATTTCTAGAATGCAAAGATTGTTCAACATAAAAACATCATTCAGTGTAAAACACCACATTAACAACACAAAGGGGGAAAACATATGATATCAATGGATGCAGAAAAACCATTGACAAAATTTAACACACTTTCATGATAACAATACTCAACAAACTAGAAATAGATAAAAAAACTATTTCACTGAAATAAAGGCCATACATGAAAAAGCTATATCACACTCAATGGTAGCATCATGCTCAATGGTGAAAGACTGAAACTTATTATCTAAGATCCGGAACCAAGGACATTCACTTTTACCACATCTAAGCAACACATTGTTGTTGAATAGTATTGGAAGTTCCAGCCAGAGCTTACATAAGAAAAAGAAAAGTCATCCAAATAAGAAAGGAAGAAGTAAAATTATCTCTGTTTATAGATAATATTATTTTATACATAGAAACCATAAAGATTCCACAAGCACAGACACATGCATGCACACACAATTAATAAACAAATTCAGCAAAATTTTAGGATACAAGGCCTATGCACAAAAATCTATTGCATTTCTATACACCAACAACTAACAATCTAAAGGAAATTAAGAGCTCTGACTAGTATGGTTCAGTGGGCTGGGCATCATCCTGCAAACCAAAAGGTTGCCAGTTAAATTTCTGGTCGGGGTGCATGCCTGGGTTGCGGGCAAGGTCCCCAGTTGGGGACATATGAAAGACAATGGATCAATGTCACTCTCACACATTGATGATTCTCTCCTTCTCTTTCTCCTTCCCTTCCCCTCTCCCTAAAAATAAATGAATAAAATCTTGAAAATAAATTTAAAAATTAAGAAAATTTCATTTACAATAGCATCAAAAAGAATAAAATATTTAAAGATAAGCTTAAGTTGAGTCAAAAGACTTGTATTCTGAAAATTAGAAAAATTTGCTGAAAGAAGTTAAAGAAGACACAAATAAATAGGAAAACAAACCATGTTCATGGATTAGAAGATCAATTGTTATTGAGATATCAATACTACTCAAAGCAATCTATAGTTTCAATATAATCCTTACCAAAATCTCAATGATTTTTTTCTAGAAATAGAAAGATTTATCCTAAAATTTACATGAAATTTCAAGGGACTCTACAAGCCAAAATAATCTTGAAACAGAGAATAAATATGGAAGTATCAAGTTTATAATTTCAAAACCTACTACAAAGCTACAGTTATTGAAGCAGTGTGGTTCTGGCATAAAGAAAGACATAGAGACCAACGGAATAGAATAGAGAGTTCAACAATAAACCCTCACTTGTGTAATTAAATGATGTTTCACAAGGGTTCCAAGACCATTCAGTGGAGAAAGGTGTTTTCAACAAATGGTGCTGCAAAAATTAGATATCCACATGCAAAAAAAAATGCATTTGGAGTCTTACCTTACACCGTATTACAAAAACTAACTCAAAATGGATAAAACTTCCCACCAAGATGGCGGCATAGGTAAACACGGCTCACCACCTTGCACAACCACATTAAAATTACAATGATACTATAGAACAACCATCACTCAGAACTGTAAGAAATTGGGTTAAATGGAAGTCTGATAAGAACAGACTTAAAGAAACCACATCCATCCAGAATAATAGGAGGGGCATAGATGTAAAATGGGTTGATCCCATATCTACATGTGGTGGATAAAAATTCAGAAATGATATCTTGGGAGAAGGAGTCCTAGCCCCACCCCAGGCCACCCAGGGTACCAGTGACAGGAATGTAAGTCCCCATAACTTCTGGTTGCAAAAACCAGCAGGGATTTAGTCAGTGAGAGAACTTCTGGGGTCCCAAGCAGTTCTTCTTAAAGAACCCATACATGGACTCACTCAGATTCACTCCCTGTGAACTCTAGCAACAGGGTAGCAGCTTGAAAGGCACCAATGGCAGACAGGAAGAAACTGAAGTGAGAGCTGGGGGACAGCTTTCTCCTAGACAGAAAGGCAGGCAGTGTCCATTGTCCCTTTTCGGAAACTTCCCCACACAGAGCAAGAGCATAAGCAGGCAGGTGCCATGTCTGAGACTCCATCACCTAGCTAACACTGTTTACTCCACCCTAGAGATCCCCTGAGACCTGTCCAACCCAAATTACAAACCCACCCAGCTGCTTTTCCATATGAATACTGGTTTAGGCTCATGCTTCATAACTTCCTAAATCCTACCAAACAAACAACAGCTGGCCTCAGTAAGCCTCCAGCCCCCGTATCACTTGCTAAGTGGACCCAAGCACAGCACTAGCATCAGCCAGCCTAGATTCACAACTTGGTTTTGCCTGAGAATCTCCAAGCCCAGCATAAGTACCAGCCATCTCAGACTGCTTTGCGGCTCAGGCAAGGTGCCCTAGACAAAACACAGGTGGGGGCGGACTTGGCCTGTACACTCAGGAAACCCAGAGCCTGTGCACCCAACAGACCATGGACAGCAACAGACCATGTTGGAGCACCACCACTTTGCCCCTGCACAGCTGATCCTCCACAAAGAGTAGAGGTTAGTAGTCAGTGGTCACAGCCAGTCTTTGCAGCTGATGGGCCTGGGTAAAGCCATCCCATTTCCTGCCACCAGCAATCAAGGCTCAACTACAAGAGGAGGATGTACTCAGCCCACATGGAGGGCACAACTTGAAGACCTACCTTGGGTGATAGGGGAGGCTGTGCCACTGGACACTAAAGGACACCTGGAGCAATATGCCATGCTACCAACACAGGGCAGCATACCAGCTCTACCTAGTACATAGACACAAACACAGGGAGGTTGTCAAAATGAGGAGACAAAGAAACATGGCCCAAATGGAAGAACAGCTCAAAACTCCAGAAAAGAAACTAAACAAAATGGAGATAAACAATCTCTCAGATGCAGAGTTCAAACCTCTGGTTATAAGGATGCTCAAAGAACTTAGTGAGGACCTCAACAGCATGAAAAAGATCCAGTCAGAAATGGATATACTAACTGAAATAAATAAACAATTTACAGGGAAACAACAGTAGAGTGGATGAAGCCAAGAATCAAATCAATGATTTGGAACATAAGGAAGCCAAAAACAACCAACTAGAACAAGAAGAAAAAACAATCCAAAAAAATGAGGGTAGTATAAGCAGCATCTGGGACAACTTCAAGAAGTCCAACATTCACACCATAGAGGTACCAGAAGGAGAAGAGAAAAAGCAAGAAATTGGAAGCTTATTTGAAAAAAAAAAACAATGAAAGAAAACTTCCCTAATTTGGTGAAGGAAGTAGACATGCAAGTCCAGGAAGCACAGAGAATCCCAAACAAGATGGAGGCAAAGAGGTCCACTCTAAGATATATTGTAATTGAAATGCCGAAGCTTAAAGTTAAAGAGAGAAGTTTTTCAAAGATTTTATTTATTTTTAGAGAGAGGGGAAGGGAAGGAGAGAAACATCAGTGTGTGGTTGCCTCACATGTGCCCCCCACTGGGGACCTGGCCTGCAAACCAGTCATGTGCCCTGACCAGAAACTGAACCAGCAACCCTTTGGTTTGCAGGCCAGCACTCAATCCACTGAGTCACAATTTTAAGAGCAGTAAAAGAAAAGCAGTTAGGGGAGTTCCATAAGACTGTCAGCTGATTTCTCAAAATAAACTTTGCAGGCTAGAAGGGATTGGCAAGAAATATACAAAGTCACAAAACACAAGGATCTATAGCCAAGATTGCTCTATCCAGCAAAGCTATCATTTAGAATCAAAGGGCAGATAAAGAGCTTCCCAGATAAGAAAAAACTAAAGGAGTTCATACTCACCAAAATATTATTATATGAAATGTTAAAGGGACTTAGTTAAGAAAAAGATCAAAACTATGAATAACAAAATGGCAATAAATATATACCTGTCAACAATTGAATCTAAAAAACAAAGTAAGCAAACAAGAAGAACAGAGACAGAATCATGGATATAGAGAGCATTTTGATGGTTGCCTGACGGGAGGGGTTGTGGGGGAATGGATGAAGAGGTGAGGGGATTAAGAAGTACAAATAGGTAGTTATAGAATAGCCATGGGGATGTAAAGTATAGTATAGGAATTTGAGTAAAGAACTTATATGCATGACCCATGGACATGAACAATGGTGTGGGGATTGCTTGAGGAAATGGGTAGTTTTGGATGGATGGGGGCCAAGAGAGAAAAACTGGGACAACTGTAATAGCATAATCAATAAAATATAATTTTGAAAAGGTCCCCTCAACATATGGATCAAAGACCTTTTAAATACAGGAACCAAGAACTAAAATGTAAAGAACAAAAACTCTTAAAAGAATACATAGAGTCCTGGCTGATGTGGCTCAGTGGATTGAGCACCAGACTGTGAACCAAAGGGTTGCCAGTTGATTCCCAGTCAGGGCACATGCCTGGGTTGCAGGCCAGGTCCCCAGTATGGGGTGCTCAAGAGGCAACCACACACTGATGTTTCTCTCCCTCACTTTCTCCCCACCTTCTACTCTCTAAAAATAAATGAATATAATATTTTAAAAAAGAATACATAGAGAAAAACTTCTCAAGATTATATTTGGCAATTATTTCTTGAATATTATGCTAAGAGCACAAGCAGTAAAAGAAAAAATAGATAAACTGGACTTTGTCAAAATTATATAATTTTGTACACCAAAGGACCCTATCACCAGAAAGAAAAGGCAACCCACAGAATGGAAGACTATATTTGCAAATCATATATCTGACAAGGGACTATATAAACTTCTATAATTCAACAATAAAAACTTTTTCAAAAATTAAAAAGTGGGCAAAGGCCTTGAATAGACATTTTTACAAAGAAGATAACAAAAGGGCAGTGATTTTTGCACTCGATAGATGTTCAATATACCTATTCACTAGGAAAATGCGTACCAAAACCACAGTGAGATAGCATTTCATATCCATTAGGATGGCTATTATCAAAACAAAACTCCAGAAAGCAACTCGTTATGGATGGATGTGGAGAAATTGCAGCCCTTGTGCATTGCTGTTGGGAATATAAAGTTGTACAACCACTGCAGAAAATATGTCAATTCCTTGAAAAATTAAAGATAGAATTCTTATGATCCAGCAATTTCACTGCTGGGTATATACTCAAAAGAATTAAAACCAGGGTCTGGAAGAGATATTTGTACACACATATTGATAACAGCATCATTCCCAATTGTCAAAAGGTAGAAATGGCCAAAGTGTTCATCACTAAATGAATGTGTAAACAAAGTGTGGTATATACATGCAATGGAGTATTATTCAGCCTTAAAAAGGAAGAACATTTTGACACCTTTCTTCCTTTCTTTATTCCTTCCTTCCTTCCTTCCTTCCTTCCTTCCTTCCTTCCTTCCTTCCTTCCTTCCAACTATAGATCCAGGAATTTTTTTCATTCAAAAATTCAAAACACCTAGAAATGGTAAGTAGCATCACAAAGCAAAGATAACTCATTAAGAATTTAGTCAAATATTTTGCATGCTACTAAGTCAAAGAAGTAAGCCATATAGTTGAGGATGGCTCTCAGGTACTTTTTTCCTGTAACAGACATGCAACTCTCTGAACCAGAAGCGGTCAGCCATGAGATCATGTCAAGTCACCTCACACGGCATAATCCACCCTCCAGGTACCAGACCTGCTGCTTAATTGCCTATCCTTGAAATTAATTGTGAAGCTCAACACTGAGCAAGATCTCTGATTTACATGATTCTGATATGACAATCTGATCCTTTGTGTTACATGAGATTGTAGATTAAAATTTTTTTAACATTTTTTATTTTTCAAATACAATACTGTATTACTTTCAGGTATACACCCCAGTGAGTGGACATTATACCCCTTACTAAGTGACTGCTGGAGCCTCTGAGGCTCAGTCCAGGCCACCCTCTAGTTCAGGGGATTTCCTGGCCACCACTTCTCTGTCTAGCAGCAAACCCAGCCTGGTACAAAAAGCAATGCAGTTGTCTACTTCAAGTTGGGCCCTGTTTCCTTCCTTTTTGTATAACTGACTTTTAGTTAAAATACCAAGGAATGATTTCCTAAACCACAATTGCTTTCTCTTCCTGTGTCAGGCTGGCTACTTTGCTGGAGTAAGAAGAAGATAAAAACTTACAACTGTTATGGAAAGACTTTCTGAAACTACCAAACTTCTCTGAAGCTGCTTAGTGTGGGAACTGTGTCTTTCTTACACTGCCAACTCTGTTAAAGGGCAGGGAGAGAGGAGAAAAACAGCACCATTCAACTAGGAAGGGCACAGTGTTGGGGACTGTGTAAAACTATAAAAGAATAAAAAATCAAACACTTCTCCTCCATATACAGGGTCCAGCACAAATAAGGCCCCTTTTTTATCACAAAGTCTTTTATTACAAAATCATAAACCTGTAATTCTGTAACATAACAATATCACACTCAAGCACATCATATGACACATTAGGTGAAATGTTCAAATTGCTGTCCATCTTGTGCGAGACATTCACATACCCTACCCACCACACTGGAGCAGGCCTTACTTCTGCCAGATGGTGTGTTTCAGCCTCTCCTGTCTTCCCAAGGCTGAGAGGGAGGCTCTTTCATGGGCTCCTGTGGTGCCCAGTGTTGACCCATAAGCCTTCTCTTACTGCATGGACAATGCCTTTTTACCCAACTGTGTCTTCCACCAGAATGTGAGCACCTTCAGGGACTGCGTCTTAATCACCTTAGTTTCCCCAGGGTTAGTGCTGTTCTGGTGCATGCTGAGAACACAGTAATTCCAGGCTAAAAGAAATGAATAGCATGCTTTTGTATTTCATTGGCTCTATGGCCCCACCAGTTATAAGACAGTTCAGTTGCAACACCACTAAGACAGAAAAAATTATGATCAGAAGATAAAGGGTGTATTCCAATTTTAGGGTTGCCATCACCTTGATTTCAGGCTGGACCTGGGAAGAGATGACCATGAAAAGGTCAAAGACTAATAGCATCACTTTATAAATACGAGGTATATGTAACTACACACACAGAAACCTTTTCTTTTTATTTAGTTCACTTGGCTTCTCTACTTTGAACTTGTCCTCTAAGACCAGATGTTTCAAATTTAAATGAATCACCCTCCTGTCTGAACCCTGCTAATTCAAGATGGATGGAGGGACTCATTTGTCCCCATTTCTTAACTATGTTTACTTCCTGAGGCTGAACGAGAGAGAGACAGAGAGACGGAGAGACAGAGAGACGGAGAGACGGAGATAGAGACAGAGAGAGAGAGTGAGTGTTATTTGTTATCTCTACCAAGGCAGCTTAAATGATGAGGATCAGGGCTCCCAAAAGGGAAATATTTTTGCTGCTGGGCAAAACCGTAATAAAAGAAGCTCATTCATCATCTAATGCAAGGAAACATGTCATGACAAAATTACTAGGTAATGAAAAATCTGGGCATTTCTCTGGCACTTTTAATCAACAGATCTCAAAGCAATCCCACACTGTCATTAACAAAGCCTTGTCACCAGCAAAAGTCAAAATGGAAAGTATCCCTTTCCATATTGTTATGCACCATGAAATTAAGATAGAAATAGTTAAGGAAATTAATAAAAATCAAATAATAATAATTACTATACACATAGATAGCTTTATATATAAATATACACATACACACAAATAGAATTTAAATTTGATTGCATATGAAGTAAGATCATGTATGAATATTTGATTAAAAATTATCAAACACCACACAAATAATAAGGCCACACTTTGGAATCAAACAGAACTGGGCTCCACTCCTGGCTCTACCACTGCCTTCATCTGTGACCTTGAGCAAGTGTCTTAGCCTCTCTAAGTGTCAATGTCCTCATCTGTAAAATGGGAATTTTAAGACTATGTACCTCACTGTGACTGGGGTTCAGTGGGATGCTCTGTGTAAGCACTTAGAAGAATGACTAGCAAACAGCAAGTGCTCTATAAATTTTAGCGCATTGCATTTGAATTAGGTTAGGTGCCCATTTACCACGTCCACAGGACCTGTTCTTCCTGCAAGAGCAGGCACTTAATCATCACTGCCAGCGTGGTCTATCCAGTCTGGACCCCGGAATCAGCTGCTGCATCTGCTACCCCTTCTTTGCCTCTCCTACCTTACCTTCCTACTATTCCTTTTATAACTGTCCTCGGGCTGGGATTAGTTCAATGGCCTCTCAGCTCCGGTCTCCCCAACTCTAATCCCCCTTACACAGCTCTGCCTTTTTGTCTTCCCAGAATGAAATCCCAAGCATGACGTTTCTCTGCTCAAAGTTCTCAGGTGTTGCCATTGCCAAATAAATTAATTTTTCACCACAGCATTCAAGACATTTCACTTTTGGCCTTAATCTACCTTTCCCACTCTCTCTCCAATTTAGCCGATCTGGTGCACTATTGCTACCCCACATTCCCCGACATCCATGATTTGTTCATAGTTTCCTTTTATTGAAATGTCATCCCCTGCATCTCTGCCTTTAAAAACCCTAACGTTTTTGCTGGACCAGTCTCAAATTCTACCTTCTTACAATGTACTTTCCAGACCCTCCAACCTCCTTGGAAGCATCTGCTGTGTGTCTCTCTTCGGGACACTTAATTTAGCCTTGCATTAAAGCTGTTTCTATCATGAGGCCTCTCTAACCTCTGTCATCTATCCATGCCTTTGCTCATAACAAGTAGATAGTAAATATGGATATTACCTCACTATATCTAATTGGTTACATTTGAATACACATTATTTACCTTGAGGTCCTATATCACATATGCCCATAACACGGAAAGATCAAATCAAATCAAACCTCTGAGGTTGCTGATGTACTTAGCAATATAGGACAGGTCCTGAGTTGCTGGAATGTTTACCCAACAAAGCCTTCAGTACATCATTAGTTCATTTAACATGCAAGAAATACAAACTTTGTTTTCACGTCCACTCAGCTAACTACAGTACTCCTAAAAATATTTTAATATTAAACTGAAAATTAAACAAATGTTTTAGGTTTTGTTTGTTGCTTGGGATTTTGATTTAGCAGTGCTAGAAAAAATATTACTGTTCTTGCTGTAACAGAGGGCTTGGTGAAATTCTTGGTTCCTTTAATCATTTTATATAAGCTTGTAGAATGTCAAAAGAAACTATTTTTTAAATTATGTTTTAATTCTGTCTTCACCATTTGGCAGTTTTGACTCATGGGTAATGAGGCTTCTTGGAGTCAAGTCAGTAAGTCAAACAAAAATGATTTGTTAAGCTACATGGAAGAAAATGATTTTTTAAATCAAAATATTTTAGTAATGGATCCTCAAAGACTTCTCAGTTTTATAAGCCTGGTTCTAAGCTATTTGCCAGGAATATAGCCAAAAAATGTTCAAGGGGTATTTGGTATTTGGAAACACCATTCAAGAAACCCTGCCTCTAACTCTGCCTCCCCAAATTGAAATTACCAAAAAACTTTGAAATGATTGTCCAGCTCAATTTAAAACAGAATATTCAACAATTAAAATTCAGCAACATCATAAAAAAGATAAATAACTCACGAGTGCTGCCTTATAAGAGCAGCAACACCATACTTTCCAAATAACTTCCTTCTCCTGCCTTTAGGTCTCAGAAAACAATCACAGAAACATCCATAGTATAAATAGTTGCATCCATCAGTTCCTTTTTTTGCTGCTCTGCATACAGTGCTCATCATTTCCAAATTTTCCAAGATTGCTTTAATGTCACATGATTAATTTTAAGTAAAGGTAATTTGTGAAATCCTATAATCCCAACTTTCATAGTGTGGATTTTCATATAAATAAATTCACAGACCAATTTTTTCGAAAGCTTTCCCACGGTATATTACCCCTAATCTTCTACTGAGACACTGTTGGCTCAGAAGCACTACGGGCAGTTACTTAAATGTCAGTATTAGTCCTTGCTAAGGGCCCGGTGCTTATTGTCATTGCCTCCCTCCACATCTCTGAGAACTTTATGAGGCTTTACACACTTCCTCTCGCTGTTTTCCTCAGTGTCTTATATAGCTGTAATGTCAAACAAGTTTGTTCCCTGAAGGCATTCACCAAACGATCAGAACTCCTCTCCAACACCATTCCTTCTGTAAGAGCATCGGGAATACTCACCATTGGCATTTCAATAATTGATGGTCTGGGGATAGAAGTCTGAAAAGTAACCGTTTCACAGGCCATTTCACCACCAAGAGCCCCAGGCACACCCTCAGAGCTCTCGGCAGGCTGGACAGCAGTGTGGTTACTTGAATTCCGATTTGCGCTGCCGTTTCTCTCTGAATGGGTGCCAGAATCTCGCCTTTTCTCTAGAGTTCCTTCTTCCCCTCTTGGGTGACTTGGGTGTCCATCTGCTTTAGCCATGGGCTGATCATAGATGGTGGAATGAGTATCAGGCACATTGGGCTGATCAAAGGGAGCATTCTCCCTCGTATTCCCAAAACAGGTCAGCAGAGCTGAACAGGGAAATGGATGCATGCTTCTAGATGGAGCTTTCAGTCTTTTGGCGAGCCTTGCTTTCCACGTGGACATGACCTGTAGTGAAACATGGCAAAGTTCATGTTTTGGAAAGAAAAATTTCCAGGGGTTCAAGTTGCCTCCAGTTTCTTTATCATAAATAACTACTTCCTTGCCCGAAGAGAAGGACTTTCTAGTAGTTGCCCCTAAATAGAAGATTAGAAGATGGCAAGGCCACCCTCGCTGAGACTCGCTCAGCGGCTAATCCCCTCTCAGAAGCATTCATCCAGGGAGATTTCACGGCTAAAGAAAGCTGTCTGTGAGGTATGTGGTTGGCTTGGGTTACAGTCCCCAGGCAGGGCAACCGCTTCAATGTAAGGCAGTGCCAAGTCAATAGACAGTTGCTTCAGGTTACCTTGGAGGCATAAAGATAATGTAGCCTGATAGTATCCGCCATAATAGCGTCAGCCTGTGTATCAATAACATCATAACAGCCGCATAACCTTCTTCAGTTACCCCCTTCAAATATTTATTCCCCCAAACAAAACAAACACCACCCAGATATCTATCACAGATGAAGACCCCCAAGAGGGTCCTCGACCTTGGCAGCTGTTTCATTACTAAAATGGGAGGTAGACTTGAACCTTTCATCTGGAGAGATCCAAGTTTGGGTTTGATGTCACAAGGACTTTGCTGACTCTTTCCAGAATCTTTGCCTCAAACAAACTTCCTGGCTTTATTAACTTGCTTTTTTACTATCATGCTGAGTCCTTGATTAATTTTCAACAACACCAAAAAAAAAAGTGAGCCATTATGAACAATTAACACAGGTATTATGTGTGAATGTCTGTTCTGTCCATCCACTCTATAGATTACTTAATTTCAGAAAATAAACTCCTCTTGAACATAGGTCTTCTGCTTTTCAATACACTAATATGCAAATGGAGAAAATAATAATAAATTACAACCATATTCTAAGACAGAGCTCGAAGTGGAGATTTTTCTCCTTAGCCAAGCATCTGCTAGGAATGTTAGGGAAATATAATACTGTAATGATTTTACCATTGATAGCTACTTTCAGGTCAAGATTTTAGGGTATATTAACCATTCTAATTTATTTGGTTGCTCTCTCTTTTAATTTAATGTCAAGATGGGCTCGTAAGCCCAGACAGGTGGTAGATATTCTAACACTAATCCCCATGTTATAGATGCAGAAACCAATTCTTTGAGATTTCAAAAAGAAAGGTTAAGCTGCTGAGGAGGGCTGGCTATAAGCCCAAGATCCCTGCTACCCTATCTGGTCTTTGAGTCTCACTCAGCCTGACAATCACCTTATCGACATCACAGCTGCACTGTTACACACCAAGTCAGACATGACCTAAGGAAGAGTAAATACAGCATCAAACGCAGGCTTTATTTTAATTTTTATCAAAACTTAGAATAATATATAAAATCTATCACTTGCTTAGAGGATACCATGTAGCAGGCCCTGTGCTAACCCAGATATACCAGAATTTCCAGCTTTCAGAAGATATTCTCCTCTTAATACCCAAGGACAAGCAGTCCTACAGGGTAGCAGGAGACCCAGGCGTTTGGCAGGCTCCACCGCAAGTACTCCTGGGAAGTCTGAGGAATGGTGTTTGCCTCTCTCCTGCACTACTTGCTACTGTGACCTCAGACAGAGTGACTCCATGATGCTTCCCTCGCTTGCTCCTTATCCCAGGTCCCCTTTCTCCCAAGCATGCTTTATAGCAAAGTTAGGCTGTAACAGTTAACAAGATTTTATTGAAGGCTTGAGGATGACAAGAAAAATTAAAGAGAAGGAAAAAAATAATTTTTAAGCCTAGTTTTATTCACTCACTCATTTATTCACTCAACTATGTGTCAAGCACTGTCTAGAACTAGAGGTACAACAGTTAACAACATGGCTCTCAAGTGGCCACATTCAGCTGATGACTGGGTAAGAAGGCTCCAAGCCCCTCTCTAAGGTCAGTGGTATCCCTCTTGCTGTCCCCATTGCTGCCCTGCTGTGGGCTCCCCCTTACCTCCCCCAAGGATTGTGCCTAGGAACACTGACCAGAGTGCCTGCTCCAGCCCACCAAGAATGATGACTTTTTTTCATTAAGTGTGATTGCTAAGGTTTTTTTCTTTTCTTCCTTTCTTGTTTTTTCCATTTACTTATTTATTTATTTATTTTTGATACAGTAACTTCTTTTTTCCTATTATGGTTGCTAAGCCTCACCAAGAATAACAACATTAATAGACAATAGTTATTGAGTGTTTATCATCAGCCATGAATCTCAGCAAATTAACTCATTTAATCCTTACAACCCTAGGAGAAAGGTGATATTATTAATTCTCGTTTTTACTCATTAGAAAAACAAGATACAGAAACTTAAGTAACTCACCCAAGGTCACAGCAATGCTAAGGAAGAGAGACAGGATTATGAGCCCAGGCAGCCTGGCCCCAGAGTTCACGCTTTTAATCACTGTATGATATCACGTTCCAAACACACACACACACATAGTCCCAAGAGGAACTTTCCCAAAACCTTCAGTACAACACTCTACCTCTAGGAATTTGTTCTACAGATATGCATGCACATAGAGGTATGTCCAAAAGTGTTCATAGCCGCAGTTTTGGGAGTCACAAAATTTATTATTAATCAGTAGAAGACAAGTTAATATATAAGAAAATGTGTGTAACAGCAATTTTCAACCAATGTGCCTCAAGAACTTTTAAAACATGTGATACCTGACTGTTTAGTCAGGGCACTGACCTCTCTTCCCATAGACTATCACATTTAAAAATGACAACAGCCAACATAATAGCTGTCGGTGTGAATGCCCTGTCTTGAACCATAAATACATAGGTCATAGAGTAGAGCCGCATCATATCGGTCATGTTGCATAATAAGCTTGTGTCTGACTGGTTAATTCTTGGTAACAGAAACCCTTATATACTAGTGTAGGCACCTGATTTTTAAAAAAGTCACTCTGGAGCAAAAAGGTAGGTAATTACTGATATTATTTTTTTTGTAAGTCAATCAAAATTATACCTATTTCTTTTGTCAGATCAATGGATTTTTTTTGGTGTGTGGCAGAATTTTAGTAATTAGTTTATGTGTATCATGAGATGAAAAGGTTGAAAATCACTAATCTATACAACTGATTACTATACAGCTATTAATAAGAAGGACGTGGAGACTTCAGGTTTAATATCATGTGGTAATTAAGCACACGTATTCATATCATTCAATTTCTAAGAAACCATTAAGATAACAATAATGGACTTCTTATAAAGGCTTAAATTCACAACACTAAGGAGAATAGAAGAAGGCTATGAATATATAAGAAAACTCAACAAGTTGCTATAGAAAAAGAGCAGATAATATACTATTAATTAATGGAAAAGAAAAAAATGGAAAGCCAGTATACTGAGTAGAACTCCAAAGAAGCTCTTGACTTGGCCCAGGTACAATGGAATGTAAGAGAGGTCTGAAAATGTGGGATTAATTGAAAATCTGAATATGGAAGTCAAAAGTTTTCTATACCCTCCTCCATCTAGTACAAAATGAGTGAATAAAATGAATGCATGGATGAGTAAAATAATAAACAAATGAGTAAGTAAAATAAAAATTAAGCTGGTGTCTTATCTAAACTATTTAATGAACTGTCCAATAAACTAATCAGAATAGCTTGTGCAGATGTCAGTTTCCAAGAATAGACACCCTATTTAGGATCTAACATAATATCAGAAATCTCCCTGCCTGTTAACCAAAAGCAGACCAGTCAGTTGACAAGTCCCACCAGCATTCACAGAGCTCTTGATCAACCTTCAAACTCCTTCCTCCTTTCTGTAAAACTACAGATAGATCATGACATGACAAGAGATTTGAAAAGAATTGCAACATCAATGACAACAACCAAGGAAAACAAAGAAAACATCCTAGCTAGGAAAAGTAAGGGGAGGGCAATTGGGTAGGCAACCACATCTGCCATTCAGAGTACGGTACACGTATGCAGGGAACCGCAACACCTCTGGAGTCTGAGCAATGGGTTTGAGAGTAAGCAAAGAGAATCTTTGCAACTGCATACCGAGAACATTCTCTTTGATTGCTGCAGTAGCCATAACAAGGGTGCTAGAGAACTTGAAACATTAATTCACTCTGCTATAAAAACTGGTTATGTTTTTTATGTAACATAATACTATAAATACCATTTACATCTTTTAACTTTCAGAATTATTATATGGACAAATAGTTATACTTTAGTGATTCCCAAGCAAAATTAGTTCTCCAGATGTGTTTTGTTTGGCTAATGACATTTTAAAAAATTTATTATACTGCTGTTAGATCACAGTAACCATCACCATCTGTATCTTTCACTCATTCAGTTCACAAGTTTATATAAACAGAACCCTGAGGACATTAGAGTTTGTGGTCTAGGGCGGGTATTTGTTATTGTTGGTGTGCAGCCTCTTTTCCTCCTTCCTTTTGGTCACACACCCTGATTTTGTTTGGGGGGAACTCCTTATATGCTCTGGGTAGAGCTCCAGGTGTGGTTCCAGAGATGGGAGTTAGATAATCAGCATACCCAAAGCCTCTGCTCACAGCAGTAATTTCAAGATTAAGCAGAAGAACACAGTATTCCAATGAGAATGAATCCCAAAATTTGCTGTACTGGATTTACTAGGTTTAAACCTAAAGAGCGAAAGTCTGGAGCAGCTGCCAACATCTTGCCTCTTAAAGCAGCATTTAAGAAATGCAGAGAGAGAGACTGGGTTCTGGTAACACTTTTGGATGAAGCTTCATGTGAGCCTGCATCTTTTCTTACACTTTGGTGTTATGTGAGCAAATTAATTTCCTTTCCTGCTTCATTTATTTTGAGTTGAGTTTTCTGTCACTTGCTACTAAAAGAGTCCTAATCTGAATATGATCCATAGGTACCAGCAAATCACAGAAGACTTCATTATAGTTACAGAATAGAAGGAAAACTTTATAAACCTTGACAATGGCAAAACAACAGGAGAGCTGAGAGATTTGGAGAGATAAAAAGATTGTTGTGGAGGGGTAATATAAGTGGAAATAAGGATAGACTCATTAATATTCCTGCATTTCAAAGTCAGAAGATGGTCTCCATAGTTGATACAAAGAGAAATAAAGTTTAAGTGTGGTGTTTGAGGCTCCAGAGGTAACCAGAGGGGAAATTGTAACTAGAGATGGAACAATATTGGGAGGGGGTAGGATGGAGTAAGTAGCTAAATGCTCACCTATCTCATTAATAAATTGATAGATAAATAGAGACAGTCACATAAGTGGAGTAGATCCTCATCTATCATACCAGGATATCAATAGATATTTTAAGTCAACAAATTAAGAAACAGAAGTATAAACATATCATTTATCATATGTTGCTATCCATCAAGAAAAATAAAGACAAAAATAGGTGTAAGAGGTCGCCTTCGGAAGCAGGGCTAGCAGTGAGGGGTGAGGCATTCTGATACAATGGCCTTAGGAGACACTGCCCTCCACTTTAAAAATCAGCCCCAGAAAAATCACACCTGTCCCTTCTCCTACACAGTTCAGCTAATGCTAGACTGTGTTTGTGATGGTTGATTATATGCGCCAACTTGACTGGGCTACAGGATGCCTAGATACCTGATAAAACATTATTTCTAGGTATGTCTGAGTGGGTGTCTCAGGAAGATGAGCATTTAAATCAGTAAACTAAGTAAAGAAAAACTACCTCCCCAATGTGAATGGACATCAGCCAATCAACTGAGGGCCCAAATAGAACAAAGGCAGAAGGACAAATTTGCTCTCTCTGTCTGAGGGAAGACATCCAATTTCACCTGCTGTGGGACATCAGTGCTCCTAATCTTCAGGCTTTCAGATTCAGACTGTGATTTACACCATTAGCTCCCCGATTCTCAGGCCTTTGAAGTCAGACTGCATTACACCACTGGATCTCCTGAGTCTCCAGCTTATAGATGGCAGATCATGGAACTCCTCAGCCTGCATAACTGTTTGGTTCACTTCTCATAATAAATCGTCTCTTGTATCTGTCTGTCAGCCTATCTATCTACCTATCTATCTTATTGATTCTGTTTCTCTGGAGAATCCTAATATAGTGGTGTTTGAACAGACTTTACTGAATACAAAAGGGAATTACTTCTCTTAAAAAAATGTGTGGACTTCCAGTCAAGATAATGGTATAGGCAGACATGACTCGCCTCTTCACACAACCACATCAAAATTACAACATAAATATAAAACAGCCATCACTCAGAACCATCAGATATCGAGTTGAATGGAAGTCTGACAACTATGGAACTAAGGCAGGGCATCAAACTTATTTTCACCAGGAGCCACATGAGCCTCACGGTTGCCTTCAAGAGGCTGAATGTAATTTTAGGACTGTGTACATTACATGTATTCCTTAACTAGGAGCAAGGAGCTCAGCACTGCCACCAGGTAGAAACAAGGTGCCAGGCTGAATAAAACAAGGTAGAGGGCCAGATTCAGATAGAGGGCCAGATTCCGCCCACGGGCCTTGTGTTTGCCACCTGTGAATTAAGGCAACCACATCCACTGGAGAGCAGGGGCGCAGACATGGAATGAGCTGGTCTCTCACCCACATGTGGAAGATAAAAATCTGAGACGGATATCTCAGGAGCAAGGAGTCCCAGCCCCACACCAGGCCATGAAGCCCAGGTTTCCAGTGCCAGGAAGATAAGCCCCCACAATTTCTGGCTGCAAAAACCAGTGGGGATTGACTCAGTAGAAGAAACTTCTGGAGCCCCAAGCAGTTCCTCTTAAAGAACCCACACATAGACTCACCTTCTTGGATTCACTCCCTCTGAACTCCAGCACCAGGGTAGCAGCTTGAAAGGCACCAGTGGTATACAGGGAGAAACTGAAGTGTCTGGCATTAAGGCAAGCAGAAACCATTGTCCCTTTACTGACCCTCCCCTACAAAGCTGGCAAGGTGGTGCCATATCTGATACTATTTGATATGCCTTGGAGATCCCCAGAGACTCCACCCCACCCAGTTTAGGGGCCTGCCCAAGCTGCTTCCCCATATAAATGGCTGGTCTTGGCTCATGCTTCACAACTTCCTAAATCCTCTCAAACAGCCAGAAGCTGGCTTCAATGACTGCTAGGCCCAGCACTGGCAACAGCCAGGCTAGATTCACAACTTGACTTTGTCTGGGAATCTCCAAGCCCAGCACAAGTAGCAGCCATCTGAGATTGCTTTATAACTCACGTAGGGTGGCCTTGGGCAAAACACAACTGGGAACTGATGTTGGCCTGCACCACCCAGTAAACCCCAGGACCAGTGCACCCAGTGGACACCACATGGGAGACCACATGGGAGCACCACATCCCTGCCCCTGCACAGCGGATCCTCCACAGTGGGTGGAGGTTGGTAGTCACTGTTCACAGCCAGTTTTTGCAGCTGACTGATCCAGGTACTGTAAATCCCATTGATCTGCCAACAGCAACCAAGTTTCAACACAAGGAGAGGGTGTACTTAGCCCACATGAAAGGTTTACCTCAATTACCCACTTTGGGTGATAGGGGAGGCTGTGCCGCTAGACCCTATAGGACAGCTACTACGTTAGGCCACACTACCAATACACTGAGTCTAAGCAGCTCTACCTGATACATAGAAACAAATTCAGTGAGGCAAAAACAAGGAGACAAAGAAACATGGCCCAAATGAAAGAACAAATCAAAAAAAATTTTTTTTAAAAGAGCTAAACATAATGGAAATGAGCAATTTTATCCCATGTAGAGCTGAAAACAGTGGTTATAAGGATGCCCAAAGAAATCAGTGAGGACCTCAGCAGCATAAAAAAGATCCAGTCAGAAACAAAGGATACACTAATTGAAATAAAGAACAATTTACAAGGAAACAACAGTAGAGTAAGTAAAGCTGAGAACCATTTCAGTGATTTGGAACATAAGGAAGCAAACAACAAGAAGAGAAAAGACTCCCCAAAAATGCTACTATAAGCAGCCTGTGGGACAACTTCAAGAGGTCCAACATTCACATCATAGAGGTGCCAGGAGGGGAAGAGAAAAAGCAAGAAAATGGAAATCTATTTGAAAAAATGTGAAAGGAAACTTCCCTAATTTGGTGAAGGAAATAGATATGTAAGTCCAGGAGGCACAAAGAGTTTGCATCCAAACAAGATGGATGCAAAAAGGCCCACTCCAAGACACATCATAATTAAAAAGCCGAAGTTTAAAGATAAAGAGAAAATCTTAAAAGCAGCAAGGGAAAAGAAGTTAGTTGCCTAAAGGGGCATCCCCCATAAGACCATCAGCTGATTTCTCAAAAGAAACTTTGGAGGCTAGAAAGGATTGGCCAGAAATACTCAAAGTCATGAAAATCAGGGACCTACAGCCAAGATTGCTCTACCCAGCAAAGCTCTCATTTAAAATCAAAGGGCTGATAAAGAGCTTCCCAGACAAGAAAAAAACTAAAGGAGTTCATCACCAAACCATTATTATATGAAATGTTAAAGGGACTTATTTAACAAAAAGAATATTAAAACTGTGAACAATAAAATGGCAAAAAATACTTATTTATCTATCCATCTATCAACAATTGAATCTAAAAAACAAACTAAGTAAACGAGATGAACAGAGACAGGATCATGGATACAGAGAGCATTTTGATGGTTGCCAGATGGAAGAAGGGTGTGGGGCAATGGAGGAGGAGATGAGGGGATTAAGAAGTACAAACAGGTAGTTACAGAATAGCCCTGGGGATATAATGTACAGTATAGGAAATGGAGTAGCCAAAGAACGTTTACACATGACCCATGGACAATGGTGTGTGGACTGCTTAAAGGAGTGGGGAGGCTGGATAGAAAGGTGCCAAGGGGGAAGAATCGGGACAACTATAATAGCATAATCAATAAAATACAATTTTAAAATGTTATGTTTTTATTTGTTTGTATTTACTGGTTGCTAACTAACAACATTGTCAGTGTCCCGAAGTACTAGGTTATCACTTTGGAGTCTCTCAAGGCTTCCTCCATCCCTCCTTCCTGTCCAGTCTCTAAGTGACAGTTTACATCTTATCCCTCCATGCCATCTAGACTCCTTAGAGACTAGGCTTAAAAGACAAGGTCCTGAGAAAGGAAGGAGCCCCCTCTCCCTCCTGAGAACCACCTTTCTAGTTATTTCCTGTCCCAGTGTGATTGACATTGAGACTTCCCCTTGCTCCCAGGCCTCAGCCCACATCCCAGCAAGACAAATAATCACAAAAGAATTTATGAGTCCAGTATCCAGCCCTGAAAGTAGCAAGAGGGGTTTGCTTCTTTCTAAGGGTGGAGGAAGGAAGGTCACCTAACTAAGAGAGGAATGGTGAGGGGTAAGGAGGCAGGAAACAGGTCATTTGGACCCAGAAACTTCACGGTAGTTCTAGATCAGGCCAATATCATAGTCATTGTTTGATTTCACATCCTTTTCCTCTCCCCATATTTATTTTAGAATCAAAGTGAATAAAAAGGGGGTTATGCTTCCCTTTTTTCTTCCTTTGGTAAAAACTTCTCTGTCTGAGGCCATTGAAAATGCCTGAATTTGTAGCAAAACTAGTTTTAACTACCACGAGATGAGCCTTGAACTAAGACTGCCCTACCCTCACACTCTTAGATTTCTTTACCCCACTTTAATCCTCAAACAGAAATTCTAATTGATTACTATGCGATTGTTCCTATGGAGCAAAAGCCAACTTCTGCTTTCCACCAAAGGCACAGCTGACATTAAAAAGGCTGATGTATCAAGTAGGCTGAAAAAAGCAGACCCTTTCTGTTTGACGCTCAGCAAAGCTCCAAGCTTCAAAATTATATTTACATTACTATAGCTTCCACCAACACTTCTGAGGAAATACCGATCTATCAGGTTCCTAATTAGCTTCCTTCAAAGTGCCCTTGATCTTTGGGTGGATTCTGAGATTCCCCAGATATGCCCATTTCCCAGCTCCTTTCACCATTCTTCTTGGTCACAGCCTGCCACTCAGGGGTGTATTCATCCCCCTGGAGTGGCCATCAGAAAAAGCAAGGGGTGTTGGGGTCAGTGCTGATGAGTTGGTAAAGACCGATACCACATGCCCTGAACCACATTCATGTCCTTTCCCATTGGCTTCCCCCAGGCAATGATTCATCCTGTACTCACATTCCACCCTCCTGAGGACTTAAAACCCCTCCCAATCTTCACCCTTCCCAGGAGCAGTTGTGTTAACCATGCTAGTTTTCCTGCGTGGCACACTATGGGTGGGTGGTGACAAAGGAATGAGGAGGGCAAGTCCCCTGGCAATTTAGCAACAAATTAAAAATTATTATACCATATAACTTTTGAAAAGATTATAAAGCATCATATATGATGTCGTTGTTAAATAAAGAGAAATTGAATTTGAAATTTCATGAATTTGAATTTGGAAACAAGGGTGTTTCCAAATGATTCATCTGGTTCAAAGCACTAATGCAGTTTCTAAATGACTAAAGAGTAGTAAAGTAACAGTAAGAGAATTTAACTAAAGTAACAGCTCTGGCTGCTCTAACGAAATAACGTAGACTGGAAGGCTTACAGAGCAGACATTTATTTCTCACAGTTCTGGCCTGACAAATTCAAGACCAAGGTGTTGACAATTCTGGTGAGGGCCCTCTTCCTGATTTGCAGATGGTCACTTTCTTACTGTGCTCTTACATGGATGGCAGAGAGAGATATCTCATACCCAGTCTCTTCCTATTTTCATAAGGACACTAATTCCATCATGGGGGCCCCACCCTCATGACTTCAACTAATCCTAATGATCTCCCAAAACCCCCACCTCCAAATACTTTGGGGGCTTCAACATATGAATTTGGGGAAGACACAAACATTCAGTCTATAACAGTAATTTAAAGGATTAAAATCCATAAGGACAAAGAGGATGGCAGAAGAGACAATAGAAGGAAGACAAGAGATACAAAAGAAAACTAGAGGGAGAGTGTTAACTGCCATAGCTGACTGAAACTCACTTGTCTGAAAGGATACAACATAATAAACAAGCCAATTCTTCTCCAGTAAACCGCCTCTTCACCAGCTACTCTTCCCCACCCGGTTAAAAATAGAAGGCACCAAGTAATCTGGAGGTCAGGAGGAGTGGGGGATTATTGACAATTTGTTAAAGAGCACTTAGGCACCACGTCCTTTCTCTAGTTCAGGCAGCCAAGGAATTGCTTCCTCCTCACTCCAAGGAAAACTAGATTGCTACTCTCTGGAGAAAATGAATCAGAAAGCTTCTGAGCTTGGTCTAAGGAAAGAAGAAAGCATGGAAATGAATAAGAAGAGAGTAGAAAATGAGAGGATGAACTCAGAAGATTCAATATCTGGTCAATATAAATTCCAGAAAGAGAGAACAAAATCAAGTGAAAAGACATTATTAAGAAAGGAAGGAATGATGAAGGAAAGGAAGGGAAGGAAAGAGGGAAGAAAGAAGGAAAAAAATAATCCCTATCAGCCTTTCATTGTCTTCTCCAACTCACTGATTTTCTCCAGCAAAAGCTATCTAATTCCATATTCCTTATAATTACTAATTTGTCTTTTCTAAAAGGTCTAAGACATTGCACCCTCTAGTGAAATCCCTTCACTAGCCTTCGATCCCTATTCCACACTAGTACAAATTTTAATGATGGTAACAGTGCTTCGCCCCTGGGGTCATCTCCAGGTGACTGGTAAGTGACCCACCTTCAAAACTCAATTTCAGAGTCTGTTTCCTAGGACCACTCTGGCGAAATACTGTTCAGATTGGGTTCCCTGGCAAACAGACTTTGAGTAAGAGATTTATATGTAGAAAGCCCATTGAGTGATTTCTGTCGGGGAAGAGAAAATAGGGTTGGGTAAAGAAAGAAGATGAACTGCAATGCAGTTACATCAAAGGCTTCAGCTGGTCCCAGGCAGAGCTCAAGAGCTGGATGGCTCTTCAGAGTTGTTCCAGGTTAAGGCACAGAGGCTGGGCTTTGATACTTATACATTGGCCAGGAGTAAAATACTATCTTCCCCAGAAAGGGAGCCTGATTTATATACACATGTTTATATATGTAATATGCTTATACTGACCCATTGTATACATATACTCCTTAGCATTGTCACTGAGAGGACCTAGACACCTGGTGGCAATGAGCACACCTAGTTTTGACATCCTCATTTGTAAATACTGTTCTCTAATAAAAGGAAACAGGGCTCTTTGGAGGAGGGCTCACATAATGTTCAATGATTTGGAACATTAGGAAGCAAAAAAACAAACAATTAGAGCAACAAGAAGAAAAAAAAAGAATCCAAAAAATTGAGGATAGTGTAAGCAGCCTCTGGAACAACTTCAAGAGGTCCAACATTCAAATCAAGGGGGTGCCAGGAGAAAAAGAGAAAGAGAGAGAAATTGGAAATCTATCTGAAAAAAACAATGAAAGAAAACCTCCCTAATTTGACAAAGGAAATAGACATGCAAGTCCAGGAAACACAGAGTCCCAAACAAGATGGATGACAACAGGCCCACTCCAAGGGACATTATAATTAAAATGCCAGCGGTTAAAGATAAAGAGAGAATCTTAAATGCAGCAAGAGAAAAGCAGTTACTTAGCTACAGGGGAGTTCCCATAAAACTGTCAGCTGATTTCTCAAAAGAAACTTTGCAGGCTAGAAAGGATTGGCAAGAAATACTCAAAGTCATGAAGAGCAGGGACCTACAGCCAAGATTGCTCTACCCAGCAAAGCTATCATTTAGAATGGAAGGGCAGATAAAGAGCTTCCCAGACAAGAAAAATCTAAAGGAGTTCATCATCACCAAACCATTATCATATGAAATGTTAAAGGGACTTATTTAAGAAAAAGAAGGTCAAAACTATGAATAGTAAAATTGCAAAAAATACATATCTATCAACACTTAAATCTAAAAAACAAACTAAGCAAAGAAGAAGGACAGAGACAGGATCATGGATACAGAGAACATTTGGATGGTTGCCAGATGGGAGGGGGGTGTGGAGGGAAGAGTGAAGAGGTGAAGGGATTAAGAAGTACAAATAGGTGGTTAGAGAATAGACATGTGGATGTAAAGTACAGTATAGGAAATGGAGTAGCCAAAGAACTTATATGCATGACCCATGGACATGAAGAATGGTGTGGGGATTGCCTGAAGGAGTGGGGGGTGCTGGGTGGAGGAGGGAAAGGGGGGGAACATTGTGGGAAAAGGATGAAAACTGTAATAGTACAATCAATAGAAAATAATTCTAAAAACAAATACAATACCAACTCAATTGTATTTGTGATTTCACTACATACTTTATAACAGCACCTTTGTTTTTCAGAGCTTCCTGCTTTCTTAAAGTATTAGCTATGTCTAGTAAATTTTAAAATATTTTATTATATATTTAATGTTACACAACCTAGGAAAACAGATATTAAAAATTTCTAGACTCTTACCACCCTAGGACTAATGTAATTTCTAGCCTTTTTATTTGAACACTTAACCTACCTTATAGATTATATACAATTAATTAACCCGATTTTCTTCACTTATTATTGCTTAAGTATTTCATAGTGCTACAAAGTCTTCACATCATTGTTTTCTATTATATGTTATATGACTACTTTCTGCTTTTTACTATAATAAACACATGAGGAGGAGAATTTTCATAAATACAGACTTTTCTCTATATTTAGATTATCCCATCCTATTACCAGAAATAATGTAAATATTTCATGGTTCTTGAAATTGTCAAATCTTCTAAAAGAGCGAATTTTATTTCTTCTTAACAGGAGTCGCTGGACTCACTGGTAAGAAAGAAATGCTAAGGAGATGGTTGCAATACAAGATTCTGTTAGCCAATAATGCTTCTTTTTAAAAATAAGATTCAAATTATAGGTATTGAAACTATTTTAATTTTATTAAAAATAATAAAACACATATTTGACTTTTTTTAATTCAGAAAGATATAAAGGGAAAACAAACAAGCAAAATTAGGCCACAATGTTACCTGCTCAGATTACTCAGGTTGGCATACTTTAATAAAAATAATATATGTATTTATTTAGAAAATGTGAAGTACATAGAAAAAAATGCTACATCAAAAGTAAAAACCTGACATGATGTTCACTCTTTCTCCCCAAGGCAATTTCCACCTCATTTTTGCTCAAAGTATAGAATCTATCATCTCTCTAAGATAAAGGGGAAATTTTGAAACACAGAAAAATGTATCACAGAGGGTTTCTTGCCTATATATTTTTTAAAATATATATTTAGATAATATGGCATTGCCTTATAGTGTAGCAAAATGAAAGTAAAGAGGTAGAGATAATTCTTTTTAGGTGCTATAGAAGGAAACAGAAATATGTGGCAATAGTTGGTGATTGTTTGGGGAGTGAGGGGATTTTTTTCATCGGTTGGTTGGTGGGAGATACAACAGCATATTTGTCTAACAACTCAACAAAAAACAAACAGCCCAATTTAAAACATGAAAAAAGGACTTGAATAGACATTTCTCCAAAGAAAATGTACAAATGGCTAACAAGCTCATGAAAATGTGCCCCTCAAAATCACTAATCATTAGAGAAATGTGAATCAAAACCACAGTGAGATATCACTTCACACCCATTAGGATGGCAGTTATTTTTTGAAAAACAGAAAACAACAAGTGTTGGTGAGGATGTGGAAAACTGGAAAACTTGTGCACTGTTGGTAGGAATATAAAATGGTTCGAACACTATTGAAAACTGTATGGCAGTTCCGCAAAAAATAAAAATAAAAATAGAACTACCAGATGATCCACCAATTCCATGTTAGTATTGCCTGAAAGACTAACATTGGGATGCAAAGAGATATTTGAGCATCCATGTCCATAGCAGCATTATTTTCAACAACGAAAGATGGGAGCAACCTAAGTGTACATCAGTAGATGAATGGGTAAACAAAATGAAGAATACCCACACAATGGAATATTATTCAGCCTTAAAAAGGAAGGAAATTCTGGCACATATTACAACATGGATGCACCTTGAGGACGTTATGCTAAGCTGGTCACAAAAAGACAAATGCTGTGATTCCACTTATATGAGATATCAGGAAGAGTCAAATTTACGTAGACAAAATGCAGAATGGTGGTTTCTAGGAACCGAAGGGAGGGGCAAATGGGAAGTTATTATTAAATGGATTATTTAATGGTATGAAGTTTAATTTTGTAAGATGAAAGGAGTCCTGGAGCTAGGGGTTGCACCACTGTGTGAATGTGCTTAACGTCACTGTACTGCACGCTTAAAGATGGTTGTGATGGTGCATTCGTTTGCTAGGGCAGCCATTACAAAATACCACAGGCTGGGTGGCTTGAACAAGACATTTATTTTCTCAAAGTTCTGGAGGCTAGAGTCCAAGATCAAGGTGGCAACATGTTTGTTTTCTTCTGGGATCTCTCTCCTTGGCTGGCTGATGGCCACCTTGTCTCTGTTATGTTTATGTCATCTTCTCTTCAAGCATATTTGTGTCTTAACTTCCTCCTTTCATAAGAATACCAGTCACATTAGATTAGGGCCAATCCTAACAACCCCATATTAACTTAATTATTCTTTAAAGGCCCTTTCTACAATATAGTCACATTCTGAGATACTGGGGGTTGGAGCTTCAACATGTGAAATTGGGGGGAACATAATACAGTCTATAGCAAACAGTAAATTTTATGTTATGTGCATTTCACCACAACTAAGAACCTTTTAAATAAAACCAACATACATGTATGTTATTGGAAATGATCCCAGAGAGGTGAGGTACCCAAGGATGCAGCAGAGAGAGAGGTGCAGGAACAAAGTACCCAAATAGGTGAGAAGAAATGAGCATGGACTGTTCATCATTTGTAACAAAAGAGAAAGCAAAGCTGAGTCTAAAGGTGAGAAGGTTGGTAGATTTGTGGATAAAGTTAAGGATGTCCTCTTGTGATCATTTCTATTTTCTCATTTGTAATCAAGGACATCAGCTGAGAGGGAGGACCAGTGAGAAAGTTCTGGAATTTTAGGACAAAAAGTAAAATGTGAAATAGTCTTCTCTCAGAGTAGAAGAGTTCACTGATTTAATAAATGAGGTAGGACTGCGGGGTGCACTGGGGGCTCCCTAAAGTCGACAGTCAAATAGTTGATGTGAGACAGTCCTCAAGGTTGGGAGCCTTTCTCCAGCCACATTCAGCTATTCAGGTGCAGGGGCACAGCCAACCGGAGGTAGATTTTATTAGGGCTTGCCAGGAGAGTACTGGGCAGGGATGAAAGGAATTGAGGATATATGCAAAACATTTATTATAACATTGCTAAGCTTGGTGAGAAGGGAAATAAAGGTATGGGTTGGGGTGATGGATTTCACACAGTAAAGAAATGAGCTATAAGCAAACGTTTGCTAAATGATGGAAGTAGCAAAATCAGCAAATGCACTGAGATGATACATGGCTTATGATCCCCCTGGTCCCTTCACCTTCACCCTTGGCATGAACCTTTCCTCTTTCCCTCCATCTTCACTTCACATGGAGTTTTACTTTATTTTATTTTGTTAATTAAGCTATTACAGTTCTCCTGAATTTTTCCCCTTCACCCGCCTCCACCCAGCACCCCCCACTCCCTCAGGCAATCCCCGCACCATTCTTCATGTCTATGAGTCATAAATATAAGTTCTTTGGCTACTCCATTTCCTATACTGTACTTTGCATCCCCATGTCTATTCTCTAACCACCTATTTGTACTTAATCCTTTCACCTCTTCACTCTTCCCTCCACACCCCACTCCCATCTGGCAACCATCCAAATGTTCTCTGTATCCATGATCCTGTCTCTGTCCTTCTTCTTTGCTTAGTTTGTTTTTTTTTTTAGATTCAATTTTTGATAGATATGTATTTTTTGCAATTTTACTATTCATAGTTTTGACCTTCTTTTTCTTAAATAAGTCCCTTTAACATTTCATATGATAATGGTTTGGTGATGATGAACTCCTTTAGATTTTTCTTGTCTGGGAAGCTCTTTATCTGCCCTTCAATTCTAAATGATAGCTTTGCTGGGTAGAGCAATCTCAGGTATAGGTCCCTGCTCTTCATGACTTTGAGTATTTCTTGCCAATCCCTTCTAGCCTGCAAAGTTTCTTTTGAGAAATCAGCTGACAGTTTTATGGGACTCCCCTGTAGGTAAGTAACTGCTTTTTTTTTTATCTTCTTATAGTTCTGATTGGTTGGGGTTTTTCATTTGTTTGTTTGCTTGCTTGCTTGCTTCCTTGTGTGCCAAATCATTGATTTGATTCTTGGCTTCATCCACTCTAGTGTTGTTTCCCTGTAATTGTTCTTTATTTCAATTAGTGTATCCTTCATTTATGAGTAGATCTTTTTATGCTGATGAGGTCCTCACCAATTTCCTTGAGCATCCTTGTAACCAGTGTTTTAAGCTCTGCATCTGATAAATTGCTCATCTCCATTGTGTTTAGCTCTTTTCCTGAAGTTCTGATCTGTTCTTTCATTTGGGCCATGTTTCTTTGTCTCCTTGTTCTTGCAACCTCCCTGTGTTTGTTTCTATGTATTAGGTAGAGCTGCTTTGACTCCATATCTTGGTAGTATGGCCTAATGTAGTACGTGTCCTATAGGGTCCAGTGGCATAGCCTCCCCTACCACCCAAGCTAGGAAATCGAAGTGTGCACTTTGTGTGGACTAAATACATCTCCTCTTGTAGTTGACCCTTGGTTGCTGTTGGTAGATGAAAGGAGGGATTTACACAAGCCAGTAAGCTTCAAGGATTTGCCGTGACCAGTGACCACCAATCTCTACCCACTGTGGAGGATCAGCTGTGCAGGGGCAAGGTGCTGGTGTTCCAACATGATCTGTACTTGTCCACTGGGTGCGCTGGCCATGGGGTTTCCCAGGTGGTGCAGCCAAGGTCAGCCCCCAACCGTGTTTTGCCTGAGCTATAAAGCAATCTGAGATGGTTATTAGTTGTGCTGAGCTTGGAGATTCCCAGACAAAGCCAAGCTGTGAAACTGGGCTGGCTGCTGCTAATGCCAGTCCTGGGACTCACTGAGACCAGCTGTTGCTTATTTGAAAGGATTTAGGAAGTTGTGAAGCATGAGCCAAGACCAGCCATTTATATGGAAAAGCAGCTTGGGTGGGTCAGAGTCTCTGAGGATCTCCAAGGTGGGTCAAAAAGTGTTAGCCAGGTTGATAGAGTCTCAGATACAGCAACAGCTTGCCAGTTCTGTGGGAAGATGGTTTAGAAAAGGGACAATGGCTTCTGCTCACCTTGATGCCAGACACTTCAGTTCCTCCCTGTTGCCACTGGTACCTTTCAAGCTGCTACCCTGGTGCTTGGAGCTCAGAGGGAGTGAGTCTGAGTAGGTGAGTCCATGTGTGTGTTCTTGAAGAGGAACTGCTTGGGCTTCCAGTAGTTTGTTCCACCAAATCAATCCCCACTAGTTTTTGCAGCCAAAAATTATAGGGACTTATCTTCTGGGCACTGGAAACCTGGGCCTGGGGGCCTGGTGTGGGGCTGGGATTCCTGGCTCCTGACATATCCCTCCCAAACTTTTATCCTCCACACATGGGTGAGGGCTCAGCCCATTGTACCTTTGCACCCCTGCTAGCAGTCTGGATGGGAGTGATTTTCTTTAATTCCATTGTTGTCAGACTTGATTCAACTCAAATTTCTGAATGTTCTGAGTGATGACTGTTCTCTAGTTTAGCTTTAATTTTGATGTAGTTGTGCAAAGAAGCTTCCATGTGTGCCTAAGCCACCATCCTGACCAGAAGTCCACATGGAGTTTCTGTCAACTGATACACAGCAATGCATTTGCTGAAAAGGCTGAAAAGCTATTATGTTTTAATCAGACACTTTCTTGTTGATGAGTAAAATCTTCCAGACACAAAGTTATCAAATTTTCATGGGTGAAATTTCAAACCATTAATATATAGTGAAGAACAAATTTTGGGTAGAATACTTAGCATATACCAGTATGTTTATTAAATGAATGAAAATATAAAGATGACAGTACTAGAACAGGGCCCTAGACTGGTGAGTTTTTATGGACATGGATATAAGTAATGAGAAGATCAGTGGATCCTTAGAGTAAATACTCAAAGGGATGGATGCAAAGCTAAACTGAACTTGGACTAGTATCCTTTCACTGGTCACAGGGTAAAAAATTCCAGAGGAAAAAAAAGCTAACTTTTACATATTTTCTTCCCCCTTTTTCTCCCCTGGCACCAATACAGTGTTACGTAATTTTTGAGAAAATATTTACAAAATGACCAAGCACATGGTCAGTGGACCAGCCAGATGAACTGACACCAACATCAAAGGCAGGGCAGATGGGATGAGCCCCTGAGTCATTGTGTACACCTCCCTTAGAGCGATGATCCCTCATGTCCATTGAATCCGTTCCAGAGCCTCATTTGCTCTTCCCAACACCTCAGCCCAGAGAAGCTTCAGCGGAGTAGCACTTGAATAGAAAAGGCTCATACTGCTGTGTCCCTGGAATCTGGGCTGCAGCCAGCTTCTGCAGTAGGTGACTCATTAATGATCCAAGAGTGAGGAAACTTGTTCCCTGGCCTGCTTCACCTGGGAAGGAAGGAGCTGCCAAGACAGAAGTGCCCACCAGGAGGAGTGCATTGTCCACAAGGTGCAGTGTACACCCTGGCATGCTTGCTCACTGCTTTGTGGGGATGTCATGCTACAGGGTTCAGCCAGTAAGGCTCAGGAAAATCAGGGAGTGGTACCCAGAGGCAATCTGATCCTCACCCTGCAAAGGAAGAGAAGAGAGTAGAAATTCCATAATGTTAGTGCCTTACACCCAAGGACCTAGTCCCAAGTGTAAACAGTTAACTTTACCTGATCAGATTACCAGTGATAGCTATTATCTTACTTTTGTTTATCTGCATTTTCTAAATTTTATATAGTGACTATGTTTTCCTTTTGAAAAGGGGTGGGAGAAGGAAAATGTTTCACTTCACACACTGGGGAATATTAGCTGGTTTGATCCTCCACAATAATTTTCTAAAAGGGAAGACTACATCACCATCCTGTTTACAAATAAAAAAACGAGTCTTAAATTTACATCATTCTGCACTGGGTTATAGTTATCTCAAGTGAGCCAATGCCATAGACAAGCTCCCTTTTTGGATGCTTCCCTCCCAGCTGGCTGGTACAGCCACCCACTACCCTGAAGCCTTCTCCTACTGTCCACCCCCTGTGGCCTGCTAGAAGTTGCTGTTCATTGTTCAGTCAATGGCTACTTGCCAGGAAAAGGCAGAACCCTTTATTCTGAGACTCAGGATCTACGATACCCAAATCAGCAAGAAGCATCAAGGTAGCCTGCTTTCTCCTGCTTATGTATTCTTTTTGAAGAGAGGAATCTTAGAGACAAGAACCAGTTTACTAGTTTACCAAAGACCATACAGCTAACAACAGCATAACTATTATGTAAGCCTGACATCCAGTCTGTAGAGGTCTCTCAGTCCTTCAGTCAAACCATCAAGATTCATTCAAGGCAATACAGGCGTGGAACTCTCAGCTGGCCCACCACCAAAGCTAGGGGAGTCTTGGCTCTTAACCTGCGCTGGCCGATGTGAGCCGAAGCACCGGGAAGACAGCCACCACAGATGGGAGATCAAGGGCATCCAAAAGAATTAACCAAATACATTGAAAACAATGGGAGCCAGGCTTCTCACTGATGAAAAAGGGAGGTACAAAAATGAAAACGGGAAAACTAGAATAAGTCACGTGATGCCGGATTGCAGTTGGAGGTGCTGGCACGAACATAGGCTTTCCAAAACGCACAGACACAGATACAGACGTGTGCACCTGTGTGCATAGCTCCGCCCACTGAGGGACCCAGAATCACTAGCACCCTGGAGCACTGAGCAATTTTAATGCCTACATCTTGAATTCTAAACATTTTTCTCAACTAAAAGAAGCTAGGGCTCCATAGAAAAAGGCTGATTCTGAGGCTGGAGCAGGAAAATATCAATGAACCTGGAATTTTCTGTGACAGGAAATATGGAAGCTCACAAAGAATGATGGGAATAGGAGCTTGAAAATCTGGGCCTGATTGAACATCAAAGGAAATAATGCTGGTAATGAATTGTAAATCATTCAACAAAACAGGAATCTGTGAATCCATACTGATTAAATAAATAAGAAGGGAAGGCTCTACTTTATAGTAGCATACCAACTAATAAGTATCAAAAGAATGGTAGCAGTATATAATTATCTGTCAACCATTATAATAATAATTGGGTCAGGTAAGAAGCATCTGTGGATGCCAAAAATTAATGTGTAAAGGTATGATGGGGAACCAGATATTTACACTCTTAAACTATCTCCCCACAAAATATTAATATCTTAATAAATACTTATCAATACTTACTAATATTTCATCACAAACTACTTAATTATATGTGAGAAACCTGATAGACACCATCTTAACCAAATAAAAAAGTCAATATCACCATTAATAAATTAAATTCATATCATGTACCTTCTGCTAGCATGCACTGAGAATACACCATTGTTTCTGTGATCTTCCCATAATATACCTGAATCTAATAATGACAAAACATTAGACAACCCTGAACTGAGGGGCATTTACTGAAGACGACTAAGGAGGCATGCTAACGACATGCACTGCTCAGTTCTGGAAGTATAAAGGACATCATTGGCACAATCAGTGAAATTTGAGTGGGGATCTTTGGATTAGAAAATAGTATGCTATTAATGTTAATTTCCTGACTTTGATGAGATGTTTGTGGTTATGTAAGGAATGTTCTTATTTTAAGGAGATACATATTGAGGTATTTAGAGGTAATGGAACATCACACCTTTACAAGTAAATTTCAAATGCTGAAGAAAAAATAATATATGTACATAAATATAGAGAGAGAAAGATGGAAAATATGGTGGAATAATAACAACTGGTGAATCTGAGGAAAGGTATTTAGAATTTCTATATACTATTCTTGAAACTGAAAATTTTCAGTAAGCTTAAAATTATTTCAAAGTAAAAATTAACCCCTGAAAAAGTATATGATAAAATTCAACACCAACAAAAATAAACAAATAATACATATATGAAGAGGGAGAAAGAGAAAGGGGTATAATTTGAGACATTTTTCTTTGCTTATATGCGTAGGAGTTTTGTGGCTATTTTTTAAAAATGAGATCACACTATACAAACTCTTCTGCAACTTGTTTCTTTCAGTTAATATATATCTTAGTGATCTTTCCACATCAGTAGAGATAAATATACCTCAGTCTTTTAATTGTTGCATTGAATTGCTTTATTTTGATATTTTTTCAATTTAAAACCAAATCCTCATTTGACGATATTTAAGTTGCTACCTAATATTCATTAAACCATCTATTTTCTTTGTTAACTTTTACTACTACATAAGATCATGTACTTAACGTCAGCATGTGAATGACTTCATGTCATAGGAGGAAAATATCCTCAGACGTGGGTTACCGAGGTATTCCAAGGTAATCATAAATCCAAGGTAAAGTTTATGCCAATGAACAAAATCATTAAGACCTTTCAATGGGGCCTGAATTTTCCATGTGCCTACTGGCAGTGCAACTAGCAAATTTTCAAGGTGTCTTATTGCTTTCTAACAGTCTATTCTCTTTTAAAACTCTATTTTATTTTAATTTAGGAGGACTCTTTGTAAGCTTACTTAGGAATGAACATTGAAATTTCTTTTCTTGTCCCACAACTGTGAATGTGTTACAAAAGGCATGCTCATGTGAAATTACTCAGGCGTATTCATAATCAGCAACAGCAGAGTCAGAGGAAACCATTTTGTCTGCTGTGTTTGTTGCTAAAGACACATTTCTCCCTTGATAAGCTCCTTGGGAACCACCAAGTTTGTGCATACATGTCCCTATCCTGTAATTAAAGGGGGAAGTGGCAGAGGCATCCATGAAAGAGCATAAGCTTCCCAAAGCAGATGGGACTGGGTCAGAGGCAACTGCGGTGCCATCACTCTGCCAACATCCCAGGGGGATGGTAAGCGTAGTAGGAGCAGGGCTTCAGCCAGGGGAAGCATCCAAAGCCGAGGACACTTCTCTTGCAAAACTGCCCCCCAGTCACCTGGGAATCACTAGAAGTACAAAGCATGATTTATGTGTATGCATCAGGTAAGCTTGTTTGTGGTTATTTTTGTGAGGCTTTTGAATTTATACACTGAAGCCAATAAAGCTAAAAGAAAGGATATCCTAGGAGTCCTTCCTGCCTGTTTCCAGTTTCTTAGGAAGTGACACACTCCTCAAAGAGCCAAGATCTTAGGAATGAAGAGTTTATAAACGCCACTGTCCCAATCATCCCTCAACTCAAACTGCACGTGATGGTCACTTTAAAAACTAAATCATCAAATCATCATCATCCTGACAGCTGGGGAACAAAGCATTTGAGTGATTATTTAAAGCTTTTAAGTGGCTTTTCTTTTTTAATGTAGTATTTACTCATGAAGGCTTACATTTAAAATTAAGGCACATGTAGGCTTTTAACCAAAGCACATCTATAGATACTCTTTGACCTTCCCAAGCACTATATATATATATATACACATATATATGTGTATATATATTTCCCTTCCCTCCAGAAAGGAAATATATAATTAAGAGTGTGTTCCAATAAGTATAGGTTAGGTGAAAATAATTGATACTACTATGAAAACAGGAAAAGAAGGTTAACCCCTACATTTTTTTAACAATTTAAACAACTGAAAAGCGACTCTTCAAAATAGAACAATAGAGTATGGCATTATGTTATCTTTTTTGCATCATAGAAAAAGAAAAATACATGGAAAAATTACTGACAGTCACACTAGTTCAAATAAAGCACAACTCACAAAGTGCTTCATTTCGGATTGCCAAGTTTCAAGAGTTTTAATAGGCATTCTAGAGACAAATGCTGATTAATAAATTTCCCAGGCATTTCCAGAGAACTGATAGATGTGGCTGCAATAAAAAGATCCATGAACATATTCATCATACTTGTTGGGCAAGACAGTTAACCTCAATTCTCCTGCATCTCACATGAACAATAATTTCATGGAGGTGCGTAGAATTAAAGAATGCCTCAGAAATATTGAGTCATCTCAAATAAGAGAGCCCAGTACTGATCACAGGTGCCATTTGAGAACACATTATATTCATTATTTATCTAATGCCAATCACCTGAGGTCATTTTTATTTGACTGTTTTTTTCAATCCCTTTAAAAACTGAGAGGCTCAAGGTGTGAATGTGCTGGCTTCCCCAAATCACTTTGAAGTCCTAGCTTCCAAACCATCAATCTCTCTTACCCCTGAATTTCTCAGCCTAAAAATTACATCCGATCCAGAAGTCAGATGACCTGAATTCATTTCTGGGCCTTGGTATGGCCTCTGCCTCACTTCCTCATCTATAAAATGGCCAGCACTCACCAAGCCTTCACGTGGAATACTGTGACAATACATGAAATTTCTAAAAGTGCCACTCAGATTAAACCAGTATTTATTGATGTATCTACCCTGAGATAGGCTCTCTGTTACATATTTTACTTATAGTTTTTCCATTTAATCTTCACAATAACTCAATTAGGTAAGCATTGTTAGCTACAACATTCTAAGATGAAAAACCGAGGGACAAAAAGTTGAATGACTCTTCTCAGCACAATTATTCACAGGCAGACATAGGACTCAAATTCCAATTCAGCGCTCTTGCTGTCTTATTTATGCTTCTATCTTTGTATATTCTGGATGGCATTACAGTAATAAAATTTCCCAATAGAATGAAACTTTTGGCACCTACCAATAAGCTGTATTATAGAAAGCAAAGAGGACTGCAAAGGTCATTTGCAAGTGGGTCTCAACCAGGCTTTTGAGCAATTACAGTCTAAGGTCTAGGTGCGGTGACTGAACTTTTTGGGGAGGCAAAAATATACACATATGAACATAATCTGGAAAGGAGAAAACTCCAGACTCCTTTCTGAAAGAAACAAAGAACATATTAATTTAGGACTGAGGATGAACAGAGATATATAGAAGTAAATGTTTGGCTGACAGTGGAAGACTGACTCAGAAATGAGGACAGCCCCTAAATTCCTGGGATACACATGTTCTTAGATAATATATATCAGGTGAGTAAGTTCACTGCCTGCTGAAAAGTGCACAGCCCAAGATCCCTCAGAACGTATTTAAAGCTGCTCTGTCACTAAGGCACCAACATTTGATCTGTTCTTTCCAAAATAGGTTTTAAAAAATTCAAAAGGAAAAAGGGCAAGAGCCCTGTAAACAACATCTTCTGCAGCTCCTGTGAACATTGCAGCCATAGTGAATATCAGATAGTTGGCGGCAAAGGTTGAACAAACTTTCAAGGCTAATGAGAGAAAAATCTCCGGGGCCGTGGCTGCAGAAAAGGAGAGGTGACTTCTCCTTTCTATTGCTTGGTTATCATGACCTGAAGAGGAGACACCACAGCTGACCCACCTGTTTGAAAGGAAGACAGCTTGGTGAGCATGTTTCCTAGGTGGGTATTTATTGCTTACCCTACACTATGCTCTGGGAAGGCACGTGGCCAAAGAAAGAAGTGAAACACCTACAGCTCTAACTTTCTGAGGCCCCCCCCCCCACTGCTTTTCAACTCCTTTCTAGTAGAACTCCTTTCTAGGAGAAAGAAGTTCTGTCTGTGGGAGACCAGTCCATGGGAGATAGAGGTTCCATCAAAGAAGGACCAAAGTCTTAATTCAATGATTAATAACACCAAAATTGGAGTCCCTGCAAAATTACAGTGCCACAGTCTCTCATCCAAGATTCAGAAATCCAAAAGCTCTGAAAATAAGTTTCATCTTTGTAATTCATTTGACAAGCAAAGCCTGACCTGACTTCTGGTGACAAAACTGGATCTGGATTTATGGGAGTGTGTAACAGCGTGCTGCCCTGAGCTCCTAGGGGTTAGTGAAATTTTTTTTTTTTTTTACTCTTTATTAGATGCACCTTAGTATCTTTCCACAATCTGAAAACAAAATTATGAATTTCAAGAATTCATAGCTCCAAGTGTTTTGGCTATGGGCTGTGGACTTCTGTTCCACGTCCGTATGTGTTCTTTTTCTTTCTTTTGTTCTAAATGCTGGTTAATCCACCTCTTACACAGTATAATTCAACTAATCCACAGTATCTTTATAAGCAGGTATACATTCACAGGAAACCCACAACTTGCCAGACCAGGTTGCAAGGTCAACCCCCAAACTTTGGAAGAGCCAAATTGCACCGGCTGAGCTTTGTGCACCAAGGAAACAGCACCACTGGCAGGGAGCTGAGAGAATTTGGTGTATGGAGAGCACTTAGGACAGCTTCACCGGGCAATCACCACTGAAGCTTTAGAAATACTGCCTTTTTCTCCCTTAAAATATAAATAATTTTTTTATTTTCAATACTGCCTTAAAACTGATCCACTTCGCTGATAGCTAACAACCTTATCTCTGTCAACTACCACATTTAAACGTTTAATTTATCAGTCTCACACATTAAAATTTTAATTTAAATCCTGGTGAGCTTTAGAAATTCAACACCATGGGTACATGCACAACCCCAAATTCTCAAAATTTTGTCAATGAGTGCTCACTTTGGCAGCACATATACTAAAATTGGAACGATACAGAGAAGATTAGCACAGCCCCTACACAAGGATGACATGCAAATTCATGAAGCATTCCATATTTTTACTATGGTACATTTACACAATGGAATTCTATGCAGCAGAAAGAAAGAAGGAGCTCCTACCCTTCGCAACAGCATGGATCAAACTGGAGAGCATTATGCTAAGCGAAATAAGCCAGGCAGTGAAAGACACACACCATATGATCTCACCTTTAACAGGAACCTAATCAATAAAACAAACAAACAAGCAAAATAAAACCGAAGACAGTGAAATAGAGAACAGGCTGACAGTGACCAGAGGAGAGAGGGGAGGGAATTTCAGGGGAAAAGGGGAAGGGTTTACAGGAACAAGTAAGAAGGACACCTGGACAAAAACTAGGGGGGGTGGTAATGGGAGGAGGTGGGGAGGGTGGGCCAGTGGACTGGGATGGGAGTAAAAGACAGAAAACTGTACATGAACAACAATTAAAATAAAATTTAAAAAAAAAATTTGTCTCTGAAAAGCAAATAGAAGATATAATAATACATACTACTCATTCTATTTTTTTATTTCTCTCTTGGTGGAATTATTTTATTTCAAGCACACTGTAAAAGAGTGGGCACCTGACAGTCACTTCTTCCTAATGACAGGCAGTGGATAAACGTGGACATCTGCTTAGAAAAGTCACTTATCAAGAGCTGCTCAAACCCACAGATGGGGGGCCTCTAAATCACAAAATGCTCTGCTGTTTTTTAGGGATCTGATAGTCAAATATTTTCTTGTCCTATATGCCAAGCCGGTTTGTTCTAAATTTAACACTCCTCAGTAGAATACAGATATCCATACTGTGATAAAGAACTACAACTTATAAGCTGTGCTCTAAATGTTATATCTAGTCTCCCATGTGTATTTAGGAAGCAGAATAAAGAGTCACCTGCTTGGAATTTTAGAAATCTAGAGTAGATCAGGAATAATGTCTGCCCCAGACGACTACTGTTTAAATGAAAGTTTCAGTCCAGAGCTTTGTCCCTTCTGTCAGAATGTCTGACTTCTAAATCACGTATTCTTACGAATTTGGGGTTAAAATACAACAACAACAAAAAAAGCATACACACACATGCACACACGAGAAAGAGAAAGATTTAAAGTGGAAATGAAATAGAAAAACAGTAGCTACTTCTTGACAAACTAAAAATGACGAAAAGACCTAACTGCTTACATTTACAAAAGCAGCAAATAGCAAGGAAGGGAAAGAGTCATCTAGGGTATGGTAACCAGAAATTACAACTAAGATTCATGGGAAGGAAAAATTGGTGCTATGTAATAGCAGTAGCTTGTAGCCAAAAACTATTTCCTCCTTATTCCTGATTTAGGAAGAGGGGGGCAGCAATGGACCCAGTCAAAGGATGTTATTTCCCAAACTCCCTTGCAGCTACATTTGGTATGTGATTAAGTTCTGGTCAGTGACCTATAGGCAGAATGTTGACTGGGATATTGAATTTTGGGTGGGTGGGGATGAATGGGAGGAGAAAGCGGAGAGAGAGAGGGAAGGCTCCCTTAATGTGGCTGGCTCAGTTCAGGGGCAGGTTTTTAAATGCCTTCTCCCTTCTGAAACAAAGAATTCCAGCAGCCAACTAGAGCATGGGTAAGAATAGGATCCACCACTAGGATATGGAGCAAAAAGATAAGAGAGTCCCTAATAAGTTTGTGGGACTGCCATATTTACTCTGGACTGGCTACCTCTGGAATTCTTTTACTTGAAAGAATCAATGCGTGTGGTTTTATTGTCATTTGGTTTTTTTTCGTTGTTATGGTTATATTCAGCTCTATCATAAACCTAACTGGTTGGGACAGGCAGAACAAAAAAAATCAATCACAGGACCAATGACTCAGGCTCTTGCTACTCAAAGTGTGGTCCCCAGCAGAGCAGGCTGGATATCACTTGGAGCTTGTTAGTAATGCAGAGGCTCAGGCCCCTCCCAGACCTACCAATTCCAGATCCACATTTTAACAAGATCCTGGGTGATATGTATGCACAGTTTGAGAATTTTGAGTAGTTCTGACTTAAAGTAAATGCCCTTTGGAAAACCAGACTAAATATCATGAATTTCAATGACCTGCTGGGCAGTGTTTTTATTGCCTAGATTTATATTCTGAAAACACACACACACACACACAGAAATATGACCTGATTTTGAGGTCACACATTGAATACACTATTTTCAAATGACAACTTTCTCAATGGTTCAAAATGCACTAAAGAAAAGCAAGCATAAGTTTATAAAAAGTAAAACAAACAAATATAAATACCTAAATTTAGGCATTTTAAAGATACAATCATAATTAAGTAGAGTGCTTTACACACAATGATAAAACTGCCAAAATCCAAAACCATTAACCCTTTTGGCTATTTATTACACCAAAGCTCTTTTATTCTCATTTTTAAGTTACTAACCACTAATTCTCTTACAAGTCTGGTTACATTCCCAACTACTCAACTGAAATTTTGTTTGGCATTTTAAAAGTTAAAATAACAATTCCAATGTATACTTCGAGTCCGGAAAATTTTTCCTCCACTCCCCAAAAGGATACCTAGTCAGTAATTGCAATTCTTCGAATGCATGAGAAGTTTTTAATCAATTAATTTTAGTTAATTTTCAAATAAATTTTCTACAGTAGCATTTCAGATATAATTTACATGCACTACAATACCTAGCTCTTCACTGTACTAACAGATAAGTTTGACAATGATAGTCACCCATGTAACCACCATCAAGATTATAGGAGGTCCCATCACCCCCAGAAAGTGCCCTAGAGCTTTCATTCCGTTTCCACTTGCCACGCAGAGGCAGCCACTTCTACAGTGCGGTCTTACTTGTATTTGGCCAGAAAATGGAGCCAAAAATGATTTTACGGTTGAAAGCTGATAAGACAGCACCAGGAACCATAAAGCTCCATGTTGCCTGCCTGAGCCCTTAATGTGTTGTAATCCTCTGTCGAAAGCTTATCTATGTGTGATAGAAAGGCATGCAGAAAACCTTGAGCTCTGCTCACTTAGCATTGTGAGTATTGATACAATTTGCTAAAACATTGGTTATACTTGAGGGATTCTTCATCTGTTTTCTTTAAATGTGTTTAAATAGGTTTTAAATAGGTTTTCTTCTTATGGAAGATATTAGTTTCAAGTAGTACCTCCTGCCCTCCCGTTTCTGATACCGAAGAGAGCTAGAAAGTAGAGTGATTTGCAGTTGAAAACAGCTTACTTTAAAATAAAAAAACACTTTTGATTATGCCAGGTTTTATGCCAGGAGTTAATATGCTAAACATTGTACTTTTTGTCCTACTCCAATCTATTTAATGAAATATTAGTGCACAAAGAGGGGCCTGTGAGCACTCTCCTCCTTCTTGAAATCAATTTACTCAATAGTTCACTTTTCCCAGTTTTGGGAGGTAGCCAATGATCATTTACCCAGTCCTTACAAGAAAATTATGAGAAAGGCACTTGTAAGTTTTGGTACAGTGAAAATGTAAGATACCACTAATATTAACAGTTTTACTTACAAACCTAAGCAACCAGTACCAAAGTGTACTATCAAAACAAAATGTATGAGATCACTCACAGTGCAATGCCCAGCTACTCTTAACCAACACGCCCATATCCTAGACGGGCATTCTGTGTCTAATTACAGTCCTTGACACACCAGCGTCAGAGGGTCAGAGCTCTGTTTTCGGGTGCGCTGCTGCATACTTGGGCGCCAGCTCTTTGATCAGATTCACGTAGTCGGCTTTCTCCGCGCAGGCGCGGCACTCTTCTCCCCAGCTGTACAGTATTTGTTTCAGCTCTGCCACTCTCATCTTCCATAGGTCCACCGATGCTAAGTCTAATTTCTTTTCTAAATGACCAAAAGGAAACACACAACTCTTTTAAAAACAGCAACTCTGAAACATTGAGAAAGGCAAATGGTGTTTCTTATCTTGGGGCTGAGATGGTTCCATTTTCTATGGAAACCAAAACATACCTAAGGAAAGTGTGTATTTACAAAGCTATTGGGACAAAATTGTGCTATATCAGAATTTCTCTCCATAGAATTATACGTGCTTCAAAACACGGGGTTCGAAGCCATGTAGCTTTGCAGTATCTGCTACCATGGCTTCACAAGATCAGCATTACTGAAATGAAGAGCTCGGCCTTCTAAAAGCTGCTCCTAAGGTAAAAAGAGTGTGATCGGTGAAGAGGAATGCCTTGGGACAGCCTTGTGTGTGGCCAACAGAAATCCATAGGTTATAATTAACTAGAAAGGTATGGCTCACTTTTTATGTACAAAGATATGTCTTCAGTAAAACAGCTAAGCATATACATTACACTCCACCATTGAGTCTTTAAATGTAAATTTGAAGAAACCTAAACATGTGAATATAATTAGGAGTATTCTTATTGATCCTTATTGGTTTTGGATCTCTGCTTAACTTCACCTGATCCCCAACCCTACTGGGATAGCTGATTTACTACAGTGCTCACTGCAGCCCTTTGGGGCATACCCAGTTCTCTAAAGCTAGCACTTCAGTTCCAGTCAATCTGGCTTCCACCGTTCTTGCCAATAACACTTGTCCCAACTTTTAACTCCTTTACCAAGACTACTGTTTTCCCATTTACAAATTATCTGCAGAGAATGTCAAGAACTCCCCTACTTCTCTATTGTCCAGCCCCAAAACAAACAAACAAAAAAAGTTAAGCTCATGTGTACTATACTTATGACTATAATTTCCCTATCAAAAGGGGTAGCTTTCCTTAAATTTATATAATGTTTTAAGTCAGTTTATCTCAATACATCTAGAAAACAATTAATAAAATTTGGATTTTAAAGTCTTGTTTATTTGGAGGATCAGCTACCCTTACATTTTTATAGTGATATCCATCCTTTCAAGATACAGAATAAGCAAAAATATTTTTTCAGGTCAAAAACCAAAAGACAACTTCCTAATTGAAAACATAATCCAACTCTATACTTATCTTAATTGTCAATTTCATGGCTGACTTAACAGAATACCTCTAAAAGCAGAAGAATTTATAGTTCAAATTATTATTACCCCACAGTTCAAAGACCCCTGTTCAATCTCAAGTTTCTTGCCAATAATAAGCAGGGAACAAAACATTGGAACTAGTGGTCTATTCAAAATAAACGGTTGAATGAGAAATATACTTCATTGCAAGTATCAGTAGTTTATTTGAGCTTTTCTAAACAATTTAGCATCTGGCATTAATTTTAAAAAGGGGAAACCCCTGTGACCCCCTAAAACTACAAGGAAAAGGTTGATACCAAAATTAAAACTAGTTCATGGCTCCCCAAGGGCCTCTAGTGGCCAGCATTGTCCAAACACCAGTAAATATTCATTTCTTAATAATATCTGATGAATATTTCTATCATCAAGGAAACCAGCAAGTTTTCTTGCACATAATAGAAGGTATTTTAAATAACTTTGATGAACTAAAGAATCAGCACAGGTTTGTCCCTTTCAAGAATGTTGTTTATATGGGCTCAGCGATTCCGGCCTCTCCTGCATTACTTGGAAGCCAATGAAAAGGGATGCCTGTCCCATAATCATTACCCTGGAAGATAGGGCCTGCCCTTGGCAAGCTGAGAAGCAGGTTGTTTTGAGTATCTTCCAACCTTAAATCTATTTAAAGCCAGTTATGTAATGATGATGCATAACGATTTTGCACAGCTATGTTAGAAAATAATATTTAAATAATTCAGTCTGGGAGCTAATTAGGTAGTTTACAATACTATAGTGGATTTGGGTATGTAACATAAAACAATTACTTGAGCAAAAGAAACGGGTCCGTACTGGTGGAACTTCAGGTGTTAAGGATAAGCTAAGAAAGGAACCACCCCCCACCCCAACAGCCTTTACCATACCTACCCAATCCACCCGAAAGTCTGGCCCAGATAGAAATCCTCAGTATGAAAATAATAGATTTATTTATGCGAAACGTGTAAGGCCAAGGATAATGATTTAAGTAGGACATCTTTCTTTCCTGGCTATTTATTTTAGGTACCCTCAAAAAGGCCATTTCATCAAGCAAAACCTGATTTGCTACAAATAACCTATTTCCTAAAATTTAAAGCCGGCAGGCAAAATAACAGACCGACAAATCTAGAGAGAAAGATACAGACACACTTAAAACTTCTGAGTCCTTGTATCACCTTTGAATAAATGCAACTTCTTTTAATGGGTTACTAAGAGCTAAATCCCTGTGAGTAGTTGTTCCCTTGATACTTTGAATTTTCCTTGATGTACACAGTCGACACTGGGTCGGTGATTTAAGAGTTTAAACTTTCCTATTTGGGTTGACAGTTTTACCTAAAGTTGATTGTGCCGGTATTCATTTCTCTCACCCCCCCAAAAGATCAGGTGGCATTAAGCACCATTCAGCCGCCCAACAACCTAGTGGCAAGTGGAGAATTCCTTCCCTTCTAACACTGACTTTCTAGAGACAGAGCCTGTTTTGAGAATTGGCAATACTTCGGACATTATGGAAAAAAGACATTTGACTCCATTATACCATATTTCAGCTCACAGATTTGACTGTCCATCTTCCTGAGCTTCTCGCAAATCTTCATTGCAGGCATGTGCACACTCATTGGGCGGGTGACCTCACTTAGGATCTTTGTGGCTGCATCTTTGGTTGCTCCTAGATAATAGCACTGAAAGAGAATGAAGAGAATTTAGTGGCTCAGACACTGAGAAAAGCAAGTGATATGGTTTTGAGAAGTAAGAAAGAAGTCAACCTAGTTTTCATGGGCCAGCTCTTAAATTTTAAGCACTGCTAAGACACCAGAAAACAAGTGGCTCCATCCCCATGAGCATCCTAATTAGAAGTTCCCAACAGTTCATACGATTTTCCAAGGCTTGCTGAGTGTTCCCTGTGCCAGCCGCTGCTCTCAGGGTTTTACTGGTACTGACTTATTGTCACAACAATCCTGTGAAGTAAGTACTATTACATACCCATTTTATACCCAAGCCAACTGCAGGTCACCAGCTAGCAAGGAGAAGAGACTGAATTTTATTTTATTTTATTTTATTTTATTTTATTTTATTTTATTTTATTTTATTTTTTAACTTTATTTTTATTATTGACGCTATTACAGAAGTCCCCAGTATACTTTACCCACCTCCACCTAACTGCCACCCATTTTCCCTCTTGCTGTCACCATACTGTTGTCTGTGTCTGTTACATACAATATATATGCTTTTTTGACTAACCCCTTCATCTTCTTTCATCCAGCCCCATTACTCCCCTCCCCACTGACATTGTCAGTCTTTCCATGTGCCCATGCCTCTGTTCTATTTTGTTCAGAAGTTTATTTTGTTCATTAGATTCCACATATAAGTGAGATCATATGGTATCTGTCTTTTCTCTGACTGGCTTATTTCACTTAGCATAATACTCTTCAGTTCCATCCATACTGTCACAAGAGGTAAGACTTTCTTCTTTTTTTACAGCCACGTAGTATTCCATTGTATAAATGTACCACAGCTTTTTTATCTGCTCATCTACTGATGTGCACTTGGGCTGGTTCCAGCACTTGGCTATTGTAAATGAGGCTGCAATGCACATAGGGATGCATATACTCTTTCGAATTAGTGTTTCGGGATTCTTAAGATATATTCCAGAAGTGGGACCACTGAGTGAAAACACAGTTCCAGCCCTGACTGGTGTGACTGAGTTGGTTGAGCATTATCCTGAATAGGGAAAGATCACCAGTTCAACTCCAGGTCAGGACGCATACCCAGGCTGTGGGTTTGGTCTCTGGTCTGCATGTGTACATGTATGAGAGGTAACCAATCAATGTTTCTCTCATATATCAATGTTTCTCTCCTTCCCTTCCCTGCTTCTTTCCCCCTCTCTAAAAGTAAATAAATAAAATATTTTTTTATTGTTGTTCAATTACAGTTGCCCCAAGTTTTCCCCGTTGCTCTCCCCTACTCCACCCATTCCCCCTCCCCCGATTCCACAGTCAATCCCCACCCCCGACCCGTGTTTTTGGGTTCCTAATATGGTGTTCCTTGACTCGACCCTTCCCTTCTTTCCCCTATTACTCCTTCCCCCTCCCCTCTGTTCACTGTCAGCTTGCTCTTTATTTTCATGTCTCCGGTTCTATTTTGCTCACTTGTTTGTTTTGTTGATTAGTTCCACTTGTAGGTGAGATCATATAGTATTTGTCTTTCAGCTGGCCTATGATTTTTGATTGGAGCATTTAATCTTTTTACGTTTTAGATTATTATTGCCATTTTTTCTTTATATCTAGGTTCCTCTCACTTTCTATTTCTTCTTTTTAAAGCAGGCCTTTTAATGTTTCTTGCAATACTGGTTTGGCAATGATAAGTTCTGTAAGCCTTTTTTTTTTTTTTTTTTTTTGGCGGGGGGCGGGGGGCGGTGTCTGGGAAGGTCTTTATTTCACCTTCAGTTTTAAATGATAGCCTTGCTGGATTAAATAGTCTTGGTTGTAGTTCCTTGCTTTTCACTTTGAATATTTCATGCCAACCTCTTCTAGCCTGAAGTGTTTCTGTTGAGAAATCAGCTGACAGCCTTACGGGAACTCTCTTTTAGGTAACTGTCTCTCTTACTGCATTTAAGATTCTCTCTTTGTCTTGAACTTTTGTCATGTTAATTATAATGTGTCTTGGTGTGGATCCCCTTAAATTCCTCTTGATCAGGACTGTCTGTGCTTTCTGAACTTGTGTGTCCTTTTCCTTTACCAGTTTAGGAAAGTGTTTAGCCCTTATTTCTTCAATTATGTTCTTGGTCCCTGTTCTCTTTTCTCCTTCTGGTACCTCCATGATGCAGACGTTGTTACACTCAATGATGTCCCAGAGGTCCCTTAGATCTCCCTCATGTTTTTACATTTTCTTTTCTTTTTGATGCATAGCTTGGGTGCTTAGTTTGTCCTCTAAATTGCTGCTTCGATCCTCTGCCTCACCTAACCCACTGTTGATTTCTTCTAGGATATTCTTAATTTCAGATATTGTATTCTTCATTTCTGACTGGTTCTTTTATATTGTTTCTATGTCCTTTTTAACATTTACTATCTCTTTGTTTAAGTTCTCACTGAGATCATCCATTTTTCCCCTAAGGTTCTTAAGCATCCTTATAACAATTGTTTTAAACTCTGCATCTGGAATATTAGTTGCTTCCATTTCATTTGATTCTTTTTCTGGGGATCCCTCTTATTCTTTCATTTGGGGCATGTTTTTTGGTCTCCCCATTTTATTTCTGTGTATTAGGTAAATCTGCTCTAACTCCCAAGTTTGTTATGATGGCTTTATGATGAAGGTGTCCCGATGGCCTCAGTGGCACACTCTTCCAAATTACCTGAGCTCCGTGCTCCAGGAATGTTTCTTGTGAGTTATGTGTACCCTGTTGGAGTTGAGTCTTGAATGCTGTTGGCCTTTTCATGGGTGGAGTTAACCCTTCAGGCTGGCTGACTATAAGAGTAAACCTTGATCACCATGTATGAGATGCCATGCAGGTGCCGCCCCCCAAGGCAGAATTGTTCCCAATAGGGTTTGGTGCCTGTTGGAATCCCCCTTTGGGTGTGCTGCTAGTGGGGTGAGTTGGGTTGAGCTCTGGTGTGGTCTGAGGCCCACCACTGGTTGTGTTGGTTCTGGATCCATTTATTCAGGGTTCAGGTACTTGTTGATGTTAGACAATGTGTGTAACTGACCTTGGGCTACCTGTCTGGAGCTATCATGCTGTTCACTGTTTGTGGCTGTTTCTATTAGACCTGGGTGCAAGGGAGGGGCCAATCTGTGTTTTAGGGTTGGCTTCCTCCAGCAAAGAGCTGGGGGCAGAAGGAGATTGAATTTTAAGAAATACAATATTTTGGCTCTGTAGTTCAGGCCATTTCTTATGTTATACTGCTTTTCAAGCCACCCAAGTTAATCATTTTATATTTACAAATATAAAACTTAATGGTACAAATAAATGCTGAGATTTTTACCATGTGCCAGTGGTGAGATCCCTACTGTGCAAATTTAACTGAAAAGTTAAACATACAATTTTAGGCAAAACAAATTGGCCTAAGACTGTTTTTCGTGATGGAAACCAGTATATTGAAAAAGTCATTTGTGTATACCCAGGAAACACTATATAAACATCATTACAAGAAAATATAAATACTTCATTGTTTATGTATAAACAAGGATATAAAATATTTTGAAAGTTTTAACTAATAGTCTTGGTAAGAAACAGAAAGTCTTCCCATTCTTAACTCAGAACAATAAATTCTCAATTAGACATTCAATTGTGTAATCCTATTTAACAAAATATGAGCTTGATTTTCTGTGGTTTATTCCAAAAGCAAAATGAAAACAGATGTATTCTAGATTAAAATTCATATGACTTCATTTCACTAAATGAAAAGTTCCTACTTGCTCTTTACAGCGAACATGCCTGAGGCCAGCATCTAAGCAGGAGAACAGTAAGTCCAAGATCAGAAATAATAGTTTTAGCATTTTCCCTCAAGCCCAAGGGAAAAATGAAATGTGAAAATTTACCATACCAGGCGGTTTTCTTTTCCTTTGACGCCCAAGCAAAAGCTGATCAATTCTTTTTCTATGGTGTCCAGAGAAAAGTTAATTCCTCTGGCTATCAATGAGTTATAGAACCGGTTCAAGAATTCTTCACATACTAGAAGGAATAAAGAAATTACATATTTATGTACAAGATAACCACTAACACACCTATGTATATGTCCTACTCATCCAATAAAAAGTATAACTATGATTTAACACATCATGACAGTGAATCAAAAATATTTGGAAGAATGATTTAGGTCCTGTAGCTATTAGCTTAGGATTGGGCTTTGAATAACATGAGTTTATAGAGTCAATCAATCAATCTCCGGAACCAAGTTCCACATGAATCAAGAACATTCCTACAAAATTTGGCTAGCCCTAAAGAAAATACAGCTTTCTATAGGATATGATGATTTGGACATCTTTTTATTCATATTCAATATTACTTTGAATAAGTTTCAGGTGTACAGTATAGTGACTGGACAATCACATAATTTACAAAGTGGTCCCCTTGATATTTCAAGTACCCACCTAAGACCATACACAATTATTACAATATTATTGACTACATTCCCTATGTGGTATTTGACATCCTTGTTACTATTTTTAACTACCAATTTGCATTTCTTAATAATGTCACTTTTTTTAAAACCAGACCCACACCCTCCTCCCCTCTAGAAACCATCAGTGTGTTCTCTGTATCTATGAGTCTGTTTCTATTTTGTTTGTTCATTTCTTTTGCTCATTAGATTCCACATGTAAATGAAATCATATGGTATTTGTCTTTTTCTGACTTATTTCACTTAGCATAATACCCTCTAGGTCCATCCATGCTGTTGCAAATAGTAAGATTTCATCCATTTTTATGACAGTATAATAATTCCATCGTATATATGTACCACCACTTTTTAATCCATTCATGCATCGATGGCCACTTGAGTTGCTCTCATATTCTGGGTGTTGTAAATAATGTTGCAATGAACATAGGGGTGCATATATTCTCTCAAATTAGGGTTTTGGATTTCTTCAGATATATACTCAGAAGCGGAATTGCTAAGTCATAAGGCAGTTCCATTTTTAATTTTTTGAGGAACCTCCATACTGTTTTCCATAGTGTTTGTACCAAACTGCATTCCCACCAAGAGAGCATGAGGGTTCCCTTTTCTCCACATCTTCTCCAACACTTGCTGCTTATTGATTCAGTGATGATAGTCATTCTGACAGGTATCAGGTGATATCTCCATGTGGGATAGTTAGCATTCCTCTGATGATTAGTAATGTTGAGCATCTTTTCATATGTCTATTGGCCACCTGTATGTTCTCTTTGTTCTCTAGTCAAGTCTTCAGCTCATTTTTTAATTGAATTCCTTGTTTTTCTGCCGTTGAGTTATATGAGCTGTTTATAAATTTTGAATATTAACCTATTATCAGATGTGTCATTGGCAAATATGTTCTCCTATTTGGTAGATTGGCTTTTCCTTTTGTCAATGGTTTCCTTTGTTGTGCAAAAACTTTTTAGTTTGATGTAGTCCCATTTGTTTATTTTGTTTGTTTCCTTTGCCTGAGGCGATATACCAGAAAAAATATTGCTAAGAGAGATGTCAGAGAATTTACTGCCTGTTTTATCCTAGGAGTTTTATGCTTGCAAGTCTTACATTTAAGTCTTTAATCCATTTTGAGTTTATTCTTGTATATGGTGTAAGAAGGTCATCTAATTTCATTTATTTGCATGTATCTGTCCAATTTTCCTAACACCATTTGTTGAACAGACTGTCTTTACCCCACTGAATGTTCTTGACTCCTTTGTTGATCATATAGGCATGGGTTTATTTCTGGGCTCTCTATTCTCTTCCATTAATCTATGTGTCTGTTTTTATGACAGTATCATATTCGTTTGACTATGGCCTTGTAGTATAACTTGATATCAGGTAGTGTGATTCCTCCAACTTTGTTCTTCTTTCTCGAGATTGCTGTTGCTATTCAGGGTCTTTTGTGGTTCCATATAATTTTTTTAAATATTTGTTCTAGATCTGTGGAATATGAGAGGGCACCCCCCAAAACCCTCCAATTTATTTGTAAAAAATTATGTATTATTATGTATTTAAACTTCAGTCACCTTCTAAGTATTCTCCATTTAATGCAATATACCTATTGAGATCTTTGTTCTACTGCTCAAACAGTTTTTGAATGTGCCAATTTTTATGCCTTTTAGTGTTTCTGACATTTTTTGTTTCACCTCTTCCACAATGTTTCTCTTTGAGGACTTTTTTCATCAGGGAAACAAAAATAGTGGCTCAGGGTGAGATCAGTCAATAGGGACAGTGGGGCACAGAGGTCATGCCATTTTTGGTCAAAAACTGCTGAACACGCAGTGCAGTGTGGGCAGGTGCACTGGTAAATCACCCCTCATGAAATGGGCAAATCCACTGAAAAATGTTTAAAAAAATTCACTGAAGCCAAATGCAGCCTCTCACAACAACTCTAGTTGGTACATTGATACAGATGAGTTCCTAGAACACTCATCTAGTGGAGGGAGCCTGTACTACAAGGGGCCTGCCCTCAAGAAGATAATTCCAGTTTTGGGGGGTCCCCCCTCATATGTCATTGGTATTTTAATAGGCATTGCTTTGAACCTATAGATTGCTTTGGGTAATATGGACATTTTAACAATGTTAATTCTTCTTATGTATGAGCACAGTATCTGCTTCCATCTATTTGCATCTTCTTCAATGTCTTACAACTTTCCAAGTACAGGTTTTTTTACCTCCTTGGTTTAATTTATTCCTAGCTATTTTATTTTATATTCTTTATGCAATCGTAAATGGGACTTTTTTTTTTTTTTAGTTTCCTTTTCTGATAGTTCACAATTGGTTTATAAAAATGCAACCAATTTCTGGGTATTTATTTGTATCTGGCTACTTTACTGAATTCATATATCATTTTTAGTGGAAAATGTATACTTTTTTTGGTGGAATCTTTACAATTCTCTATATAATGTACCAGTCATCTGCAAATAATAACAGTTTTACTTCTTTCCAATTTGAATGCCTTTTATTTCTTCTTGTTGTCTCAGTGCTGTGGCTAGGACTTTCAGTACTATGTTAAATAAGGGTGATGAAAGTGGACATCCCTGAGTAGTGCCTGATCATAAGGGAAATGCTTTTAGTTTCTCCACATTGAGTATGATGTTAGCTGTGAATTTTTTCATATATAGCCTTTATTATGTTGAGATATGTTCCCTCTAATCCCACTTTGCTGAGAGTTTTTATCATAAATGGGTATTTTTTCTGAATTGATTGATATGATCATATTATTTTTATCTTTATTTTGTTTATGTGGTATACCATGTAAATTGATTTGCAGATAGTGTACACACTTTGCATCCCAAGAATAAATCCCACTTGATCATGGAGTATGACCTTTTTAGTATATTGCTAGATTCAGTTTGCTAATATTTTGTTAAGGATTTTTACATCTATGTTCAGCAGGGATATTGGCCTATAACTTTCCTTCTTTGTAGTGTCTTTACCTGGTTTTGGAATTAGGATAACGCTGACCTCATAAATGAGCTTGGGAGTGTTCCCTCCTCTTGAATTTTTTTAATAGTTTGAGGATAGGTGTTAGTTCATCTTTGAATGTTTGGTAAAATTCACCTGTGAAGACATTCATTCTGGGACTTTTGTATGTTCGAAGTTTTTAGGTTACTGCTTCAATTTTATTAGTTGTAATCAATCTAGTCAGACTTACTGTTTCTTCTTGATTTGGTTTTGGGAGATTGTATGTTTCTAGGAATTTATCCATTTCTTCCAAATTGTCCAATATATTGGCATATAGTTAGTTGTTCATAATATTTTCTTACAATCCTTTGTATTTCTGTGGTGTCAATTGTTACTTTCCCTCTTTTATTTCTCACTTTATTTATTTTGGTCCCCTCTCTTTTTTCCTCTTGTGAGTCTGGTTAAAGGTTTATCAATCTTGTCTATCTTTTCAAAAAACAAGCTCTTGGTTTCATTGATCTTTTGTATTTTTTTTAGACTCTATTTTTTTCATTTCCGCTCTGATCTTCATTATTTTCTTTCTTCCACTCACTTTGGGCTGTGTTGTCTATCTAGTTCCTTTAAGCGTAAGGTTAGATTATTTATATGAGATTTTTCTTGTTTCTTGACATAGGCCTGTAATGCTATGGATTTTTTTAGGACTGTCTTTGTTATATCCCATAGATTTTGGTTTGATGTGTTCTCATTTTCATTTGATTCAAGGTATCTTTTGATTTGTTCCTTAATTTCACTGTTAAGCCATGTTTAGCAACATGTTATTTAGCCCCCATGTCTTTGTGTGCTTTTCAGTTTTTTCCTTATGATGGATTCCTAGTTTCACACCAGTGTGGTCAGAGAAGATGCTTGATACGACTTTAATCATTTTAAATTTATTGAGACTTGTTTTGTGTCCTAACATGTGGTCTATCCTAGAAAAAATTCCATGTGCACTTGAAAAGTACATATATTCTGCTGCTTTGGGGTGAAATGCTCTGAAGATATCAATTAAATCCATCTGACCTACTGTGTCATTTAAGGCCACTACTTCCTTGCTGATTTTCTGTCTGGAAGATCTATCCATTGATGTCAATGGGGTGTAAATGTCCCCTATTATTACACTCAGGGGACATTTTATTTTAAAGCATGGAGAAAAACCTGAATGTGTATTTTAAATAAAGCCCCTTGGTGGTTGGTCTGCATCTATCTATATGTTCCATCAGCATAAGTCTGACATTAAACCCCAAAATGAACAATTGTATTTGATCCCAGGGTCAAGAGCCAGTGAATAAATGAAGCTCATGAGAGACAAGGGCAACAACAGCCATGTGTTGGGTGTTTATAGGTGCTGGCACTGTTCTAAGCTCCTTCTGTATACTAACTCATCGAAGTCCCGGAATGTATGATGTAGATATATTACCATCCTCATTTTATAGATGAAGAAATGAGCCAAGAAAAGGCCAATTAACTTGCCCAATAAGTGGCAGAGAGAAAATTAGACTCCAGGTGGTGTGACTCTGGGCCCACACTTATTTATTCAGTTACTCTACAGTAGGAGGGGGATGCTTTCCCATGTTGCTTTCTCAAATGAGGCAAGCAAACCAAGAAGGAAACAGAGGCCAGAGGCTTAAGCTGGAAAAATATAGCCTTAATATTTGAAAGAGACTTCTAGGGAAACATAGTATAGAAAACTAGAAAGGCATAGGCCCTTGGTTCTCTCTATGCTTCTTCTTAATTCATGGTATTAATTAAAGCGAGGCAATGTGCTCTGTCCCCTAGACCCCAATAATCAGTTGTCTTATCTATCTGCCTGGCAAATGGGACAAGACATATAAATCACTTTAATGCACAAACTAGACACCTAAAGTTGTTTAAACTATGTTTATTTGATACACTGATTTAATCAGTAAATAGGGATCTATTGAACACTTTCTATGTATGAAGCACTGTAGGAGACTTACTAAACAATGTACTTCAGAAAGGAGACAAAAATCCAGAAGGAAGGATCAAGTTATAAGAAGTAATGATGATAAAGAACCTATCCACCCCAACGTTCATAGCAGCACAATTTACAATAGCCAAGTGCTGGAAGCAACCTAAGTGCCCATCAGTAAACCAGTGGATCAAAAAACTGTGGTACACTTTTACAACGGTATACTATGCAGCAGAAAGAAAGAAGGAGCTCCTACCTTTCCTGGCACTGTGGATGGAACTGGAGAACATTATGCTAAGTGAAATAAGCCAGGCGGTGAAAGACAAATACCATATGATCTCACCTATAAGTGGAACCTAATCAACAAAACAAACAAGCAAGCAAAATATAACCAGAGACAATGAAATTAAGAACAATCTGACAGTAACCAGAGGGGAGTGGGAAGAAGAGTAGGGGGGAGGTAGGGGAAGAGTTGTCAAAGAACATGTATAAAGAACACACGGACAAAGCAAAAGCGGGTAGAATCAAGAGTGAGAGGCAGAGATAGAAGGGACAGGGAGGAGGAAAATGGAGACAACTGTACTTGAACAACAATTTAAAAAAAAGAAACTGGAAAAAATTAAAAAGAAGCAATGATAAGAAAATTGGAAAATTGGAGAAAAATCTAACACTTAACTATAAAAACAATAATAAAGAACATGGCCCTGGCTGGTGTAGCTCAGTGGATTCAGTGCGGGCTGTGAACCAAAGGGTCGCGGTTCGATTCCCAGTCAGGGCACATGCCTGGGTTGTGGGCCAGGTCCTACCAGGGGATGCAAGAGAGGCAACCACACATTGATATTTCTCTCCCTCTCTTTCTCCTTCCCTTCCCCTCTCTCTAAAAATAAAGAAATAAAATATTTTTAAAAAAAGAACATGAAGGGGCATAAACACAGGTAAACCCTAATACAGGATAATCCTAACACTTAGGATTAGGAAATAAAGATGAATTTGAGGATTAGGAAAAAAAGATGAATTTGTGTTAAACTTCCCAAGGTCCTTTATCATCCAGGAGGAGGGTAGCGAAACAGAATTGTTAAGTCATACTAATTTTTAGCAAATTAAACATGTTAAAAATGTAAGAGTTAATATCTGAAAAATGTAAATAAATTACTGCTAAATCAGTATTGGTGCAGGGCACATGAAGAGATTTTAAAAACATTATCAGTCCACTAGAAAGCAGTAAAAGAAAAAAGAACAAGAAAAAACACAAAAATTTCTTTTAAAAACCCACAAAATTAACTGAGAGAAATAAAACCCAAAATATCGTTAATTAAAATATGCATAAATATATAAAAATGAAAAGTTTTAAAAATAAAAAGATACGTGGAAAACAGTATGCCAGTTCCTCAAAAATTTAAAAATGGAACTGCCTTATGACCCAGCAATTTCACTTCTGGGTATATTTACAAAGAAACCCAAAATACTAATTTGAAAACATATATGCAGCCCTGGCCAGGTAGTTCAGTTGGTTAGAGTATCATCCCAATATGCCAAAGTTGCAGGTTCGATTTCCCCATCAGGGCACATATAAGAATCAACCTAAGAATGTGTAAATAAGTGGAGCAACAAATCAATGTTTCTTTCTCTCTTCCTCCTTTCTCTCTCCAAAATTGATAAATAAAAAATATATTTTTACAAAGAAAAGATATATGCATCCCTGTGTCCATTACAGTTATTTACAATAGCCAAGACATGTAAGCAACCCACAGGCCTATCAATAGACAAGTGGATTTTTTTTTAAGTGGTAATACAGCCCTGGCTGGTGCGGCTCAGTTGGTTGGAGTATCATCCTGTGCACCAAAATGTCATGCATTGTATTCAGGTTCTGGACTCATAAATTTTCAATTCTCAGCAAGGGCCCCAATGGGAGGCAACCAATTGATGTTTTTCTTTCTCCCTTCCTCTTTCTCTCAAATCAATAAGTATATCCCCAGGAGAGGATTAAAAAATTAAAAAATTAAAAAGTGGTAATATGCATACAACGGAATGTTATATACTTGCCCATAAAAAAAGAATAAAATATTACCATTTGCAACACCATGGACCTAGAGGGTATTATGCAAATGAAATGTCAGTCAGAGAAAGACAAATACCATATGATTTCACTTACGTATGGCATCTAAAGAACAAAATAAATGAACAAACAAAACAGAAATAGACTCATAGATACAGAGAACAAACTGATGGTTGCTGGGGGAAGGGGTTTGGAGGTAGGTGAAAAAGGTGAAAGGATTAAGAATAAAAATTTGGTAGTTACAAAATAGTGATGGGGATGTAAAGTACGGCATAGAAATATAGACAATGATATTGTAATCATTGTGTACAGTACCAGGAGGATGTTAGACTTACCAGAGGAATCAATTTGTAGATGATATGATTGTCTGACCACTATGCTGTACACCTGAAACTAATATAAAATGATGTTGAATGTCAACTTTAAAACATTGCTTTATATATCTCATTTGGTTTTCTAGTTTAGAAGGAAAAGTAAATACAGTCTGTTATGCCATCTGAGGTTGGAGTAGAAATCTCCACTTATTTTTACTTTTTCTTTTGAGAAGCAGTTATTTTCTATCAAAATCAGGTTATTTATGTTAACATGTAATGGATCTATTGCTATTATTTTAAATGAGTTAAATAATTTTGAAATTAAAAAATAATATAAAATTAAGAAGATATGCCAGTACATTTCTATCCAAAATCTGGTTTACCAGATTCACAAAATCTTCATTGTGAATAACAAAAGTCTTTACTAATTATAATATGAACCACTTACCAGAAATATAAAATAACTTCAAGTATTGTACACCCAATAACATAGCCTGATAATATACAAACTCCTGACAGATTTATAATAGCAAATCGACACCATCATGGTAGATGGTTTAACACCCTCTCAACAATTATTTAATCAAATTAACTAAAGCTAATAAGGGCATTAGACATTTGAACAATACTATTCGCAAAGTTCACCTAATAATATATATGGAGCATTTCTCCTCCAAATTAGAAAATTCAGAATGTTGTCAAGAAAGTAAGAAACATTTTTATAAGCCTGCCATTATTGAGCAAAAGGCAAGTCTAAACAAGTATCCAAAACCCTGCATCATAACAGACCACATTCTCTGAACATAATTAGAAATCAGTAACAAAAGCAACATGGTCAATGCAATCGTATGCCTGGATATTTTCACATACACACTTCTTAGTCATCGCTTGGTAGAAGTAGAAGTAGTAATGTAAATGTGTGATTTTTAGGACTTAATTCCTATCAAATGCTATCTAGAAAACTTAAGGGATGTAGTTAAGGTAGTGCTTAGAAGGAAATTTATAACATTGAATGTGTACCTTTCAAAAGAGAAAAATGGAAAATGAATCAGTAAACATTCACTCAAGAGTTTTAAAAAGCGTAACTATATAAACCAAAAGAATATAGAAGATATTGAACAATAAAAGAACAGAAATTAATTAGGTAGAGAAAATAAAGATCAATAAAACTAGTAGCTGATAAAAATAGACAAGTTCTTAGAAAAAAGTGATAAATCAAATATAAACAACATCCAAACAACCAAAAGACAAGTAAGAATTCTTGATAATTAAAAATATGATAGCTAAAGTTAGAGAGGTCCATACAAGATTTATTTAGAAGATTAAGTTGAAAAAAAGTCCCCAGAAATTAAACCAAAGAACAAAGAAATAGAAACAGGGTAAGAAATTCAGGAAGTCAAATATCTGTTATATGAGTTCCAGAAAGATACAATAGAGGAGGGAAAGGGGCGGGAGTTAGTAAAGAGTAAAGGTGGGCAAATATATGGTGATGGAAGATGACTTGACTTTGGGTGGTGGGCACATAATGCAATATACTGATCATGTATCATAGAAAATTTACACTTGAACCCTGTATGATTTTATTAACCAATGTACCCCAATAAATTTAATTTTAAAAAAGAAAGTTAACAGCCTGGGAAGATGATGGACTAATATGTAAAGACCATCACTGAAATTCCAAATCAAGCAAAAGAGTTTTAGAGAGGAGGAAGAAAAAAATAGAAGAGGAAATTTTGAAAAAAACCATTTTTATGTTTATTTTTATTCTTTTTATTTGAAAATATCTTCTTTATATCCTTCTTTTTTTCCACAGTTCCTCCCTTTATGTCCTTAGTGCCTTTCTTCTTTTTAATAATTTTTTAAATTTTATTGTTGTTCAAGTACAGTTGTCTGCATTTTCTCCCCACCACTCCCTCCCACTCCCCAGTCATCCTCACCTCCCTCCCTGATTCCAACCCCCCTTGGTTTCGTCCATGTGTCCTTTATAGTTGTTCCTGAACACCCTTCCCCCCATTATCCCCTCCCACCTCCCCTCTAGTTACTCTTAGACTGTTCTTAATTTCATTGTCTCTGGTTATATTTTGCTTGCTTATTTTGTTGATTAGGTTCCACTTATAGGTGAGATCACATGGTATTTATCTTTCACTGCCTGGCTTATTTCACTTAACAATGCTCTCCAGTTCCATCCATGCTGCCGGTCCCCCCTTGTCTGCTCCAGCTTGATTTTGTAGAAGAAAAAAACCCCACCAGATTAGCAGCGGTGGTGGGGGGGGCCGGGGGGGGGGGAAGGGTGGTGACAGCAGTAGGGGAGAACTACTAAGTATATTACACGTTACAATGAGTTAGGACTTTAAGAGTAACCAGAACTTCACGAATATTTTGTATACTGCCTCATTGTTTTATTTTTAATGTTGCCCTAAATAAATCAGTTCCCAACACCACACTTAGAAGGCAGTGCTTGGGTTCTGATGTCAGCTTCTCTGGGTCTAAACCTGGGGGTTTGTGCTTTTCTTTTTTCTCTGGCTGTGTTTAAAATTTATTTTTTTCCTTTGTGTTTTCCAATCCTTTTGTTATATGATTAGATATTAATTGGATATTTTTATTCACACCTGTTGGAGTACATTGGACTTCCCAATCTGTGGACTGATGACAGCATTGGTTTGGGAAAACAAGCTATCCTCCCCTTAGGCCAGATAACCTGTGTTGGAATTTTTCTCTGTAACTTCATTGTAGCTTTATCTTTCATATTTTTATCTCTCAAACTCTCAAGGATCCATCTTGATAATTACTTCAATCTTCTAACTCACTAATTTGCTCAGCTGTTTAATCTATGATTAACCATTAATTCCTATTTGTAGGAGTTTATTTGGTATTTTTCCAAATATGGTTGGACTTTTATTAATAGCCTCCTGCCCTTTATTTATATCTTCAACCCCTCCTTTATTTCTTTAAACATGATAAACATTTTATATTCTATCCCTAGTGATTCCAGTACCTGAAGCCTTTTCAGTCTCTCTTCTTGCTTCTCTTCTTGCTTCTTCTGTCTCTTGTCTCATCTGGCTGTCACTTATGATGCCCTTCTTCCACATGGGTTTGTCATTTTTCTGAATGTAAGCTTTATTTCTTAGATCTTCAGCTGTGGGAATTCTTTGAGGACTAGGTGGAAGGTGGATTCCTATCTGTAAGACTGGCATCTGCTGATGTTTGCTTGAAATTCCTTGAAACTAATTTCTTGATTTAAGATGTTTTGAACTATGCAAGTAATACGAATTTAGGCTTCAGCCTATATGTGGGTTAGCCTGTGATTATCGATTATCTGGAGATATTTTTGTTTCCCTTGTTATTCAGTAAAAAGTTCAAGTAATGCAATTTCCTTTAGTCTATAAAGATGGTAATAGAGTTGTTCTTATTTCCCATTAGCTATTTAATGAAGCTCTGTGGAATTCCTAATTAGCTGGGTGGGGTGGGGCATAATCTAGTATTACACTTCTAACTTGGGAGAGTCCTTGACTTTGTCTTTATTCGCTTCATTTTACAAAGCTGTGAATACCTACCTTCAGCTAACTGGGTAGCAAATGGCCTCAAAACAAAAGTCAGCCTCAGGGCTCCTTTACCTGCTTCCCACTTTTATTTTGTTTTTGGCCTCTGGGTATGCCTTACTAACTTACATTTTTAATGATTTTTACATTTTTATTTCATCCAGCATTTTTAGTATTTTCAGCTGGAAGGCAAGTCATGCCATCTTTTAGAAATCATATTTATTTCTAATGCTATTAATAGGAACAGAACACTAAATATAAGTTGGTCATGGCTTTAACAAATATTTATTGGGCAATTATTAAGTGCCAAACAATACTCTAGGTTCTTGAGATTTAGCAATGAAGGGAAAAAGCCCTTACCCTCAAGATTATATTCTAGTGAACAGAATATGAAATTTGGATTTCTCGGCCTCCATAACCAGATGAGATAATTCATTATAAATCAATCTCTCCTCCCTCTCCTCTTTCTCTCACTTACTGGTTCTGTTTCTCTGGAGAACACTGAATAATACAAATCCAATTTTAAAAGTAGCCAATTGATTTAAATATTTTTCAAAATGCTTTGTGAATTTAACATTTCAGTAGGTCCCAGGTGGGTCCTGAACTATCAGTTTCTTACCTTTGCCTTAATTTATGTATATATAATATAGCATTTTAATCTTATATCTTGAAGGAAATTAAGTGGCTAATGATAGTCTGATATGCAGTTAAGAGAACCAGATCTAGAATCTAGTTCTTCTTGTTCTAAAACTAGTATTTCCTTTGCTGTAAATCTATAACTTCTTTATCCAACAAAGGAAATATATACTTGGGTTAGTCAAACATACAAGTTAATAATCACAATATGAATATTAAATTAAGAATAGATGGCATAAGCTTCACATTTATTTATCCAGATACTCTGGCTCTTCTGAAATGTTTTTAAGTAGAAGCTCCAGAAAATAAATTACCGATAACTAATCATTTGTTTATGCCTCAAAAATTCGGCTTGAAATGTACAGGACATAATTGTAAGCGACCTTTAAACAAAATTGTAACAACTCAGCACATATCAATATAAAGTTTTCAAAAGTCACATCATGTAGATAGTCTTAATTTCTGGAGAAAAGTTTAATTATTGCAGGGCTGACAGAAAACTGGACCTGTATTCCGCCGTAGCGTAGCTGTAATAGGCTATCCACACCCATTCATTCAACACATATTGTGAATTTACAATTTCCTGTTATGTTTGCAAGCTTACAGAAGGGTGAGGATATGCATTTAAATTATTTCAATGCAGGTTAAATGCTACTGTAGTGCAAAAGGATGAAGCTAGTGGAGCTAATTATCTTTGATGTTAACAGCCTTCAGAAGGAAGTATTATCACGCTGATTTTTGCCAAAAACAGGTAAGTCTGCCAGAGCCAGAGAGCATGTGTTCTGATTTCAATCCACAGCTGAGATTCTGTGTACTTCAAAGGAATCGTCCTTCTTTGTAAACTAACTTTTTCCTGTAGTCATAACAAACTGTCCTCAGAGTCCTTAGTTAAAGCCACCTCAACTCAATCACAGGCAACGTGTCAGGTTTTGTTTTCCTTTGGGGAGTTGCAAACTAATTTAACTTAAAAGACACCTCCTGTGCAAACCTCGCCGGTTAGTAGAAGCTGAATCAATTAGGCGCCAGGATCGTCTGAATCTAGACGCGTTTGCACAAAATCGAATCCAGATCAAAACCCTGTCTTGACAACGCAGATTAGCTGTCACAGACAGACCGGGACGCGCCTCGGGGTGTCATGAGGCCCAGATCGAACTTTCGCCTAGACTCGGGCTTAGGCGATAGGAAACTAAAGAAAAGGCTCGCTTTTTTGGAATGAAATATTATTTATAGCCAAGACCTGAAAAAAACCACAGCCGACAACAGCTGAGCTGCAGCGCGGTGCCACCGCCATGCAAGCAGGTCTCACACCGCTCACCTTCACAGTCGGCCCCCGAGCGCCCCCCGGCCTTCTGGCCCTGCGCCGGTACCGGGTTAGAGACCCAAAGCCAGGCGCAAAAGGCCACCATTGCGGCTGGGCTCGCGCACCACATCCTGAATCAGCAGCTCCAAACTCCTCAGACACCTGCACCCAACGCTAGCTTCGACGCTATCGCTGGAAGCTGCTACAGTACTCTGGGAAGCGGAGCAAACCCGGAGTTGCTAGGGCAAATGACGTAAGTCAACCCACAGTTAGTATTGGGTCTCATCAAACTAGCAAAGAACCGGGCGGGGCCGAGGAGCGCTTTCCTTTTTTTTTTTTTTTTTTTAATTGTTCTCTCCCTACTGGCGCGTGCGCATTACAGTACACGCAGTGCCTTTTCAGCAGGGCGGAGAGAGAGGCACTAAAGCTATTCGTCAACTGCCCTACGAGAGGCGGGACCTTCGCGCTGATTGGATACGACGAGGGAGGCCGCGGCGTTTGGACCGGACGCAGTGGGCGGGCGGGAACGTGAAGTCTCCGCGGTGCCTGATGGGGCTGTTGGGGGCCCAAGACTTGTAGCTAACCGGCGAACACTCTTTACAGCTGCTACCGTCTCTGCCGCCTCATGGCGGCCATCGGAGTTCACCTGGGTTGCACATCAGCCTGTGTGGCCGTCTATAAGGTGAGGGAATGAGGGGCTGGGCTGGGGGCCTAATGTCAGCCACCCCGTTTTCCTAGTGCGGGGCCAGGTCCTTTGGTTACCTATGGCGTTGTGAAAGGCATGTCACCGGCCTAGGAAGGTCGCGCGGAGAAGCGCTACTGCGGGGAAGTTTCCAGGCCAAGGGCCCGACGGACCCGACCTCCTCCCCTGCGACCCCCGAAAGCCTGCTGCGCCCTGGCGGAGGGTCGTGAAGACGCCAGCGCGCGGGGTCCGCCAGAGGCCCGAAGCTGTCTCGGGGACGCCCTGGTTTCCACGAGGCCCGGAAGGGGGCGGTCCCGGGAACGTCAAGGCCACAGGAGACTCACAGCGGTTTTGGGGACGTCGTGGGTTCTGTGAGGTCTGGAAGGGTCTCGGGAACGTCGTGGTGGTTCCATGAGTCCCGGAGGAGAGAGTTCCCCGGGACGTCGTAGGCACGGGAGGCCCTGGGGTTGGGGCAGGCCTGGGGATGTCAGGGCTGCAGAAAACCCGGAGGGTCTCAGGGATGTCGTGGCCGCAGGAGGCCTGGAGGTTTCTGGACATTTGCCGGGAAAGGGCGGGATGGCGGTGATCTGGAACTAGAGCTGTTGATGCTGTGCAGCATGTGAAGCGAGTTGATGGTGCGTGATCTACGCTGACTTTGGCCTTTCTGGAAATTAAGAGAGCTTGAGAGAGTTGTGGCCTTCCTCTCAGTGGGGAGATGGAAGGAACAATAATACTGCACTTCCCTGACACTCGCGTTTAAATGTCAAATGATTGGTAAGGAAAAGGCAAAGGGATTAATGCCACTTCATCTTTTGTAGACAGGGGAATAAAGATGTATTTGTAGAGAAAGAGAAGTAGAAAGGGTGGTGTAGTAAGATTTATTTTTGGATAAAGATAGGTTGTTATGTTCCAATTCTTGACTCTGCAGAGAAGACAAAAAATGCAGCAGTTCTTCATGGAATGTTGGCCTTATAAGTCTAGGAAATTAGTAGTGGCAATTAAATCTACAAGTTTAAAATTTTGATAGAGCAGTTTTTCTTTTCATGTATATGGCATAGTAACACTGGCAGAATATGTCTGAATATGCCTAATGAGACTGTATTACATTCAGAAGAACTAATATAGTTGTGTGTTTTTCTCCAGGATGGCCGGGCTGATGTTGTTGCAAATGATGCAGGAGACAGAGTTACTCCAGCCGTTGTTGCTTACTCAGAAAATGAAGAGGTACTATTCTCTCTCATTTTTGTGCCTTGAAATAAGTAAAAATTACATGCATTGTAATATATTGCTCTTTTTCAGGTTGTTGGATTGGCAGCAAAGCAAAGTAGAATAAGAAATATTTCAAATACAGTAATGAAAGTAAAGCAGATTCTTGGCAGAAGGTACGGAGTAAAATATTACTTTTACATATGGTAATAAAAATGTGTTTATACATTCTAAACATACTGTGAAATGAGCTAGAAACACCTTTTTTTGTTGTTTTTTTACAACTGAGTCATTTCAGAGAGTACTGCACTAGGCTGTTTCTTTTGATGATTAGTATTGAGTCTTAAGGATGGGATTCACTCAGACTTGCTGACAGATCTGTTTGTATTGACAAATGCCAACATTCCTTTAGTTCTGACAGTTTGTGTCATTCAGAGGTGGTAATTTGGACTTTTTACATCTTTATATTTTTTAGCTGAGGGAACTCGAGACATTTTGTGGGAATTTGATGCCTTCATTGTCTTGTTGAATTTTGCTAAATCTATATTTGGTCATAATTTGTGTAGACACTGTGGGTTTTCTTCCTTGGGTTCTTTTGTGACACTTTCAGGGAACTAGCTTTTCCAGTGGCTTACAAATTTAACCATTAGAGAAATGGCTTAATTAATGTTTTAAGTAAGAATCAGGTTAATCGTCTGTTATAACTTTAATTAGGAGATTAAAGAGGCTTGCTTCCCCAGACTCATGTCTCCTCAAATTATAGATTCACACTATAATTAGGGGGTTTCAGTTTCACTGGACTAGTAATACTTGATGTAGTGTTTTTAAGTTTTCAGAGTGCTTTCACATCTGTTATTTTATTTAATCCTCTCAAATCCCAAAAGATTGGTAAGGTAGGTTTTAATCCTTCCCCATTTACAGATGAGAAAATCGAGGTACCCTAAATTAGTTAGGGGGATGAACTAGAAAGGACTGCACTTCAGGACTTCTAACCCTTAACCTGTATTGTTTCCTTTCTGTGTTGTTTGGTTGAGAATATAAATAGAAGTCTCCTTATGTTGATGTTAGAATTTTGGGATTATAGATTAAATTTAATATTTTTTATACATAATATATGTTTTTATTCCTTACCTGCATGTAGTTAAACTGAACTTGACACTTTTTTTCCCCATAGGATATCTATGCACTAAGCCAAAAACTATAGTATTTCAGAGCGAATTCAAATTTTTGTGATGATGAAGACAAATTAGTTGGTGTCGAAGATACTCAAATTGTAAATAAAAAAGCAATGAGTTACAGATGTTGAAGCTAGATTCACTGTTAGCAGCTGACAGTATGATTTTTTAATTGAATTTTTTGAGTACTTGTGCATACTGTTGTAAGAAATAATGTAAAGAGATCATATGCATTACTGGATTTACCACTTTCTCTAATGATAATATCTTGCAAAATATAGTGTAGTATCACTAGCAGATACATTGATCCGATCAAGATCTAGAACATACCCATAGTTCTATATCCCCTGGTAGCCCTCTTTGTTTTATGCTGCTGTTTTGGGATAGACAGTTGGAGTAATGACGTTGTTGTCTTCTGCTATATTACGCAAAAAGTTTTTTATTAATAGGGATAACTTTTCTGGCTCTAAAAGTTATTTAATGAAGGAGTGCAGTGGTGACAGTCAGATGGGTAATACATAGCCACAGCATGCTGTTTAGGCCAAGATTAGTGAAGGATGAACACCCTTCAAACAAACTGCTACACCATGGCTCTGCTAGCACTTCTTCAGAGTAAGCTGCCTCATGCTCCAGGTGTTCCCCATCTCCGTCTATCTACTTACAAGACAATGGTGATTTTTACAGACACTCAGTTGTACCAGATTTCAGCCTTGGAAGCATTCTGTCCTTCGTGGAAGAGCCAGTCCCCTTGTTTATCAAGCCAGTAAAGCCCTTTTTAGTCCCTGGTCCCGTGTCCATCCTGGATGAACTCCCAGAGTTGGGCTTTCTCAATCTTGGCATCCTGCTTGTTTGCAACCTACTTACAGGTAGCATTGCTTAACTTGCTGCCGCAATTATCCTTACTGTAACTCTCGTTCCCCTGTGGCCTTCCAGCCAGAAATTTGGTCCTTGGACCTGGCTTCTCAGCAATTAGCCCAGAGAGGGAAGAATCTGCTTTCTCCTGGAAATAGACTGAAACCACCCAGAGCTTCCCTACACCTTCAGATTTGGCGCCTTGCTGCCCAGGAGCTTTCTTCAGTTAGCCTTCCCAGTCCACTATGGCCAGTTCCAATAGCAGTGCGGGCATCCGATGGTCCAGACAGGAGACACGAACTCTTCTCTCCATACTTGGTGAGGCAGAGTATATTCAACGCCTCCAAACTGTGCATCACAATGCAGATGTCTATCAGGCTGTGTCTAAGCGAATGCAGCAGGAAGGCTTCCGCCGCACAGAACGTCAGTGCCGCTCCAAGTTTAAAGTTCTGAAGGCGCTATATTTGAAGGCATATGTCGCCCACACCACAAGTATGGGTGACCCACCACACTGTCCATTTTATGATACATTGGATCAGCTTCTCCGAAATCAGGTAGTGACTAACCCAGACAACTTAATGGAGGATGCTCCTTGGGCCAAACACTATGATCAGAACTTAGGGGTCTCTGACGCCCCAGGGAAAGAGGGAACCAGCATTCTGAGAGCAAAAAGCACTCAGGCAGCAGATCATCAGCCTATCTCGAAAACAGTTAAGGAATCAGATGAGGATTGTCAACTGAGAATCAGTGACCAGATGCAAGAAACCAGTGACCTTGAGGACTCCTGGGATGAATCCTCAGGCGCAGGTAATTCCCAAACATGTGAAGGATTGGGGTCCCAGAGTCACTTGGTTCTAGATAGCAATCTATGTTTGGATGATGCTCCTTTCAGCATTGTCTCTATTTTTTTACCCCTTTCCCTCTTTTTTAAACCTAATAGTAAGATAAGGGGCTCCAGATATTTAAAAGCTATGACTCTAGGTATGTAAAATATTAGAGCTCTTTAAATGTAGAAGTACTCTTTAGAACACACTATTTTGGAATTATTTATAATGGCTAATTAGGCATTTGTGGATATAGAGTGGGTTGGATAGCTAAGTGGAAAGGGGCTCAGGGAGGTAAGGGGGAGGTTTTGGAGGTACAACTACAACAAACTAAAATGTCCAGACCAAGGAAATGAATTCTTCCCAGTCCCTTGTGGATAGAGGCCTATCAGGAATGACCACAGTTTTGTAATTGTCTCTCAACTCTGCTGCTGGCTCCATGCATTCCATTAGGAATGTCCTCTCTGCAACATTGTTGCTTTGTTTTTCAGGGTGCTCTCAAGGGACCCCCAGCTACAGCAGTTCCCACCACCTTTTCAGAGGTGCAGTTGCTCCCTGTCAGAGCAGCCCCATGACCAGACTGGGTGTGTCCGGTGAGCCCAGTCCCTGCACCAGCACCAGCCGAAACACTCCTGGGGTGGCCTCCACACAGCAGCCTCCAATCTCCTCCTCCGGAGTTCCTTTTGTTTCTGGTGGGGATAGGCCTTTGACCAGTGAGCCCCCTCCAAGGTGGGCAAGGCGAAGAAGGCGGTCAGTGGCCAGGACTATTGCAGCTGAATTGGCAGAAAACAGGAGATTGGCACGAGAACTCTCAAAGCGTGAGGAAGAAAAATTGGACAGGCTGATTGCTATTGGTGAGGAGGCCAGTGCCCAGCAAGACGCGGCCAATGAGCTCCGCAGGGATGCCGTGATCGCAGTCAGACGCTTGGCGACAGCAGTGGAAGAGGCAACCGGTGCTTTTCAGCTAGGGCTTGAAAAATTGCTTCAGAGGTTAATTTCAAATACCAAAAGTTAGGAACTGATTATAAAAGGGTGTATATCCTAAACACTTGCCTTTTGGTACCCTGGCTCCTTTTCCATGTCCTCAGAAAAAAGAGTGGATGAGCCATAAATATGCAGAAGAGTAGGAATATACATGCTAGTTGCTTTTCCCAAACTTCTTCACTAATTGGAAGACTTCGGATATGTGAGGTGGCCTCATGGAAAGCGGATGGAGCCAAGTCCAAAAAGCTAGTTAGCCCTGGCTTTGTCACTGATGTGAGGGAATTTAGTTTACCTTTCTATACCAGTTTCTTCAGTAAAATGGGAGCTAGCTAACAGTTCCTGACATGCCTACCTCACAGGGTTGTTGTGAGGATCAAATAGCTAACATATGAAAGGGTTTAAAAGTTTAAAAGCACTATACACATAAGTTATTAATGTATATGACCTTGGCCAAGGTAAGGCAAGGGTGAGGCACATTAGTTGACAAGATACAGAATTATGGTTGTATCCCATGACCTCATTGCTTGAATATATGTTTAACCTGACTGTTTTCTGGAGTTTAAAGTCTTCATTTTTTTTAAAAACCCTCTATAGTTCGAGACTGCTATAGACACAACATGTATTTGTATCTTTCTGTTATTTTCACTGCTATGTCTGTGACATACCTACTAATAAGTGCTCAATAGTCATGCCATCTTTCCCTCCATTTTCATAGTTCTTCATCTCTGTAAGGATGCAATTCAGAACTGACAGGGAGCCCCAGTCATGTGTTATGGTTCATATTGATAATCTGATATAATGAGATATTGGCTGCTATATAAAGTACTAAATCTAAGTAAATTCTTTTCATTCCATATTATTTGGGTCCCTCACATGCACAATTATATATCTTTAAGTTTGGGTTGCTATTTGAATATCATGGAAAGAATTTGGATTATATCAGTTTCCCAAGTTCTTATAGCTAATTTCATTCTTTCCTGTCAGTCTTGTTTCTCGTGTTACAGAAGGGAATCCCTGGGAAACCTCCCTTCTAGGGAACTTTCCAAAGTCACTTTTTCTCACATGGCATAGATGAAAAATCACCTAGTTAGTGGCATACAGTGAAAGAGAACAACCTTGGCAATAGTTGAGGGTGGTGTAAATAAAGACCACCTGCAACAGATAACTCCTTTTAGGCACAAGCTCTCAACAAATACATTCTGTTTTTGCCAAAAACATACCCTTTGGGATGTAGAAAAGTGTTAAGCCATATTTCCAATTTAAAAAGTTTTTCTTCATTCTAGAGGCTGGAAACAAATGTCTGAGCATGTTGAGAGAGGCTTTATATTTTGCAGGCTGGGATACTTAATGCTGGAAATAGAAATAGCTGAAGAACAGTCCAGAAAACAGTGGGAACATACCTAAACCATGATGGCAAGCAAGTGAGCTGCTGTGATGAGTGGGTGATGGATGTAGGAGGTAGCTGTTATGGTAGCATACACTGGAATCTAGTTAGAACTCATAGGTTCTAACCCTGTCACAGTTACATTGGCAAATCATTTAAATAGTCCATTATATGGTGGGTTAGGTGTCAGTTCTAACTAGGTAACACTAATGTAGGTAGGTAGACTTTTTGGGAAAACAAGGAAGTATTTGGTGAACAATTAGGCCTGTACTGTATAAATCTATTAATGGTAGCAAAATACATAAGCAAGGATTTATTTCAGATAATAGAAGTGCTGAAGTACAGAAGTGGAGTTAAACTTTGGAGGTAGTACTGTGAAAAGTAATCGGTGAAGTAGCCTTAATGTGGGAATAAAACTAAAGGGAAAGGTCTTAAAGAAGTAAACAGAGAAAAGGGCAAAATATTGTTAAGAGGAAGAAAGTTGTAGTAAGGGAACATTGTATTGAAAACGAAGCCCAGAAATCCTGCCTAAGCTCTAGGCCCAACCATTACTACCTGTCCATCCTTAGGTGGGTCATTTCACCATTCCGTAACTCAGGATTCTCACCGATGAAGTGGGAAATTAATAACTATCCTACCTACCTCACTGGAATGTTGTGAGTGTCTACAAACAGGTGAATGTCTATAAACAGGTGAATGTAAAAATGCTCACGCACATAGAAGGCACCATACTGTGACAGTAGTGGGAAAGAAAACCCTGTAGCACGTTAGTGCTGGTGTATGCCAGGTCCAAGGGCCTGGTGACTGCAAAGACAAGGAAGAGGAAGAGGAAGTGGCATTGCTGGTAAAGGTTATGATACAATGGTAGGATTAACACTCTGCCTCCTAAAGATCATGATGTAAATGAGGTGCTGTGTGTATCAACCTCCCACCACCCTTTGCTTTTCTGTTACATAATCCTCGTGTGGACAAATAAAGTTTTTACTTGTATGTAGTTGTGGGTCACTTCACTACTTTTCTGACACTATCTGTGATCATTTGCCGTCACCTGCATTCTCCGCTCTCTTGTTTTTCTGCTGGCTAATCTCCAGGGTCTTGCCTCTACATGGCCCTGAGAGCTATGTGTGCTTTCTGTCCTCACATAAGCAAGGCCCTCTTTGCATAGCAGTTGAGAAATAATTTTCCATTTCTGAGAGTTCTGTGTATTACATAAACTCTTCTTTCCCAGCAAATACCTTGTCTGAGTAGTAGATAGCCTACACATAATAGGATAAATTGTCCTGGTTGACTTAAATTCTGTACTAAAAAAGAAAACTAGTAAATGTGAACAGATTATAATATTGGTACAAAAAAATCACTATGGGCATACTTCATCTTTTTATCTTACTCTTAAAACCTGTTCCTTCTCTACCAATTTTTAGATGATAGAGGAGGAAGTATGAAGAACATACAAATATTCAGAGTTCTAAGCCAAATTCATCAATTTTCAGCCCCTTGAGTCTTATTTATACAGATTAGGGTCATCATGACCCTTCAGCAATTAGCCACTTAGTTTTCACTTATTAAACATTTAACACTGGCCTCTGAACAGGATTGCCACAGCCCTCTGGAAGAATAGTTTGAGGGAAGGATTTGCTACTTAATTTCTAGATGAAATTAAATCAAGTATCAAACACTCCTATTTCTGCTCAAGGGACAGAAGTACTTGAATCATGTACCTTCTTACTGCCAGGTACTTGGGTAAAGTGTGGCAACTATAACCTGATAGAGAAGATTTGGGACCAAATACTGACTCTGCCCCTTATTAGCTAATAAGTTATTAATCCTCTGCGAACCTGTTACCTCTAAATTAATACCTGACAAATTAACCCCACTTAGTTATTGTGAAGATCAAGTGGGGTAATATACGTGAAAACATTTTATACTCTACATAAACTGGTATTACTGTTTTGAACAACATAACACCCAGTAGTTTTTTCATTGCCATGCACATTTATTTAGTACCCACTTTATATAGTACATTTTAGATCTATCTACCTATAAAAGTCTGCACCTTTTCATGTATAACATTTGTACTTTTGCTCACTCTTGATTTTGGATGTTAGTTCACAGACCAAACAACAAAGATGGTGTTAGGCAAGCTGGTTTGCCCTTCATATCCCAGTGGTTGTGTTTTCAGATTGTAGATGTGAGAGTATAGAACAAAATCATTGATATGAAAATTCACCACCAAATGTATAGCATCTTAATATCGGCAAGAGCAGAACAAGTAAAAACTATTTTCAAATGCAAAGATTAACACTTTAATAGAATTACTATAACCATTGTAAATATCCATTCATTTAATCAGTCTAATATTTGAAGATTTTTAATATTAAGCAACTTAATTTTGTTTATTTTTTATATTCAGTCCTATTGAAAAATACAGTGTTCTTTAAACCTTATATATGAATGATACTGATTTTAATACTTAACTATCTTTATCTTTATGGACAGCTCTGATGACCCACAGGCTCAGAAATACATCACAGAAAGTAGATGTTTAGTGAGTATGGTTCTATTATTCCCTATTACACAAAGTAATTGCTAAGGTGCTTACCTATAATATGGGTTTGTAACTTTGTGTTTTTATTAAAATTATTCCTTATTTAACATACTTATAATTTTCTTTTAGGTCATTGAAAAAAATGGGAAATTACGATATAAAATAGATACTGGAGAGGAAACCAAATTTGTTAATCCAGAAGATGTTGCCAGACTGATATTTAGTAAAATGAAAGGTATTGAGCCAAAGAGAAAATCTTTTAGAAATTGACCTTAAAAAGTTAGATGTATTTTTTGACCTGGGGAGAAGCAGATGATTGAACAGATTAGCAGTAAGAACACCTAAACTCTGTATCTGACTGGGCCACTACTTGGCTACGTGACCGTGGTTAAATGGCTTAACTTCCCTGACTTTGGTTTCCCTAGAAGTAATGTAAACAGTTTGGGCAAGATTAACATTTTCAAAACTTCTTAAGATGAAGTGGCTAAATAAATGCAATGAAGAGTGAATATCATATCTCTCTTTAAGATCGACGGTACACTCTCAACAATGTTTAGGCAGGTTACGTAGTCCTAGTTTCATCACCACTTCAGACAAGGGCTGGAGCTGAGTTACGTTCTTTGGAACAATTCAGGAAATTTTGGAGCAGGTTATTGATAAGGCTCACATCAGCTCTGGGATTATGTCACAAACGCGTGCATGTAAGGCAGCCCTTTAATGTGTTGAACTGACATTGTGCTGTTTGTCTTTACATTGACGCATTAGAAACTCATTCTCAGTGAAATGAATCTAATTTGAGAGATGGTTGAAACTTTGAAGCTTAAAAGCTAGGCACCTAGAACTAGGATGTAGTACATAGTTCTATGTCTACAAACTATACCGAAACCACAAAAAGTAGTGCATGATTTAAGAGAACAAGAGTAAAAAAATCAACAGGATGGGACACACAAGTGGACTGGCAAATCTTTGTAGTTAGAAGATCTTTGCTACAAATTGATAAACTCAAGTATCATTTGACATATTTTTGGGTCCATCAGAATTTATTTTTATGGGTTTTTTTTTTATATACAGAAACAGCACATTCTGTCTTGGGCTCAGATGCAAATGATGTGGTCATTACTGTTCCATTTGATTTTGGAGAAAAACAAAAAAATTCTCTTGGGTAAGTATAATTTGGGATTTATCTTATTTGCTTAGTTAAAGGAAATATAAATTTCACAATACTACCATATAATGAAAAATAAATTGTTTTTGAAACTACCTTGGGCAATAAAATTAATTATATTTGTAAATACGTGTATATAGGTAAATAGTATGGTAAAAGTATGTTAATGATCACTATTTTCTATCTTTTATGAAATGGCAAGACCACATAAAATTAGATGTACTCTTTTAGCTGTTTTGATTGGAAATGTTTTTAATTACCAGGTTAAGTTGATGTTTATGAATCACTTTGCCTTAGTTTTAGGTAATAAGGGCTTATGCTGAAATTATGTAAAAATATGCAGTTTTAGAATATATTTGTAAATATTTCTTCACCTTAGATCTAAAGTTTGTAAGCATGGGCATTTTTGAAAGCTTTCTTTTCCTTGCTCAATATAAGCACATTTTTTTTCTTTGTTAAGAAATTAGACTCTGAACATTATTTTTTTAAATGGAAAGTGATCTACTCTTAGAATTACATCTGTTTCTTGTGTTCTGTATCTTGCTTGTAAAAATCATTACCGTTCATGTTCTAATTACTAAATCTTATTTGCTGTTGCATAAAATCTTTAGCATATCTTTTCTAAAGTGTAAACTTGAACATGTGATATTAAATTCATTGAAAGCAAATTGTCCACAGGGAAGCAGCCAGAGCTGCTGGCTTTAATGTTTTGCGGTTAATCCACGAACCATCTGCAGCTCTCCTGGCTTATGGAATTGGACAAGACTCCCCCACTGGAAAAAGGTAAAAACCATATTTGCAGCATTAAGTTTTCAGTGCAGAAAATATTATAGATTATAACAATTATATCAGTAGAGGGTGATTATAAAATTCAGTGGTTACAAGCCTTTGTGAATGAAAAGACATCAAAACTCTCCACTATAGATTTTCCAGTAAATGAGCATGATGTCCTAGGAAAGCAGAGAAAGGGCATAGCAGGATGAGAGGTTGAGCTTTCCTGCCCTCCTCTTGTCACTACATTTTGTCCCTTTAATGGAGAGAGATTTGAAATTTGTAATCCCAGGTGCGTTCCAACTCAAGCTAGGACACTTAATTTTACTACCAATTTCAATTATTAAACGTATTTATAACCAGTAAGTAGTTTTATATACGTTCATCTTGACAGGAGATGGCAAGAAATCCAGCACAGGGATTTAAGAATTCTTTTGATTATGAAACAGTAACACATACTCCTAATTTAGTTGTCAAAATTATCTTTTTTGTTTAAGATCTTATTTATTTATTTTTAGAGAGAAGGGAAGGGAGGGAGAAAGAGAGGGAGAAAAACATCAATGTGAGGGAGAAATATCATTTGTTTGCCTCTCACACAAACCCCAGTTTGGGATTGACCCACAACCCAGGCATGTACCTTGACTGGGAATGGAACTGGCAAACTTTCACTTTGGGGGATAACACCCATCCAACTAAGCCTCCACACACATCAGGGCAAATTTATAGATCTGATATACCATGCAACTTTAGAGAAATTAATTCAGATGTGTTAATTTCCCCTATTTGTTTCACCTTATTCATGTTTCACACCTTGAATAAAGAAATTAATATGTATAAATCACAAGAAAATTATTTTTAGGTAAACTAGGTAGATGTAAAATATCAGAAATTAGGAATTTTGATACATAGGAAGTTAGCTCCTAGTTTTGCTTATGTTTCATTTTTATAGAATATGTTATTGCAGTAGTAACTTGGATATATTAACACAAAATTTCTGTATTCTCTTACAATCACAATTCATTGTAATTCCTTCTAATTCACTATAATCACAAATCTTTTCTTTATTTGAAAAGTTGGTGTTCTGGCCCTGCCTGGTATGGCTCAGTGGATTGAGTGCCAGCTGGCAAACCAAAGGGATGCTGGTACAATTCCTAGTCAGGACACATGCCTGGGTTGCAGGTCAGGTCCCCAGAAAGGGGGCGCTCGAGAGGCAACCACACATTGGTGTTTCCCTCCTTCTTTCCCTCTTTTCCCCTTTCTCTAAAAATAAATAAATAAATAAAACCTTTATTGAAAAAGAAAAGAAAAGTTGGTGTTTTGAACTCCAGTTACTCAGAAGAATGCAATTTTGCCAGCACAACTAAACACAAAATAACTAACTTAGTGTAAAAAGTCCACCCTAGCTTTAAAATGTTGATTCTCTCATAACTCACTCATGTTATCTCTTTTTTTAAGCAATATTTTGGTGTTCAAACTAGGAGGAACATCGTTATCTGTCAGTGTCATGGAAGTTAACAGTGGAATATATCGTGTTCTTTCAACAAACACTGATTATAACATTGGAGGTACACATTTTACAGAAACCTTAGCACAGCATCTAGCTTCTGAGTTTCAGAGGTAAGTATTAATGGATTTGATGATATATTTTGATTGATGTTTCCCTTTAGTTCCCCGCCCCCCTAATTTATTTGGAGTTGTTCTGCTTAGAAGGAGGAGGATGTGTTTTTTCCAATGTACTGGATATTTTTGTGTCTAGAGTTAACAATGTCTATCCAGGCAAACATGGGGAAGTAGCAGCTAAGCTGCCCAGTGCAGTGGGCTTGGATTTTTTACTTAGTTTAAGGGATTACCAGACACTGAACTGCATGAAGTTGGATCTCAAGTTCAGTTTCTTAATTCTTCATGTGCTGCTCTTATGTCTTGCTGAAGGGGAAAGTACAGGCACTGAGGCCTCACTGCCTTTTGAACAGTTTTTAAAAGTTTAGATCTGAAGATTACCTTGCTTATAGTCACATTCCATCACATTCCAGGGAATGAATGGAGTGGGTTTTTTTAATTACTAATCTACTACCACAGGAAATATTTTAGTTTTGTTACTGGATGTAATTATTCCATTTAAAATTTTAATTTTGTGTGGCATATCAAGAGCCAAATATATTATATAAAGTTTATATTTTGGACCTTACAGCTCTAAAAAAATGTAGCTGAAACAGAGCTTTCATCAGTTTGGCTAAACTGGGTAAAAAAGTCTTGAAAAAGTGGTAATTCTCATTGGTTAAATAAAGACCTATACCACTTTTTGTTATAAAGGTGTTCCAGTTCAAGGTAGAGTGTTGTTAATTTTACTTGTGATTCCAATTTATGAAACACGTTTAGAAACAAGGCCATTGACCACTGCTTGTAAAGCAGTGTTATTCATTCATTGTGGAGGTAGAGGAACTGTAATTTTACACATTATGTATGTGTCAAATATCTTTAAAGAAGCACTTTTATTTTTTTAATTCTGGACAGATCATTTTACACCATTAAACAGTGATTGTGCTGCAGTTGTGAAGGGTGAAATATGAGACTTTACCCAGTTACATTAATCTCCTTCAATCTCCATTTGTTTTATCGGCAAGAAAAATGATAGCTACTCTGCTTTCTTCAAAGTACACTCTATTCTTAAGGGTACAGAATGCAGAATTCTCAGTGTTAAGTATATTGGTTATTGATTTTTCTTGGAGAGACTCTTCTTATAATTATAGAGAATTTTCTTCAGAAATTTTGGAGGGTTAGAAGCCAGATTCTAAAATCTGGTGTTAATATTGCTTTGTGAGTTGCTTATTATCCTAGTAGGGATTATCCGATTTTAATTATAATTAATTCTAAATGACCTAGTAATTTTTAAACTTCAGAGACTATATTTTTAATTTAGATCCTTCAAACATGATATCAGAGGAAATGCCCGAGCCATGGTGAAATTGATGAACAGTGCTGACATTGCAAAACATTCTTTGTCCACCTTGGGAAGTGCCAATTGTTTCCTTGACTCATTATATGAAGGTCAAGATTTTGACTGCACTGTGTCCAGGTAAAACTGAAGTTCAAAAAACTTTCATAAAAATTTCAAGTGCATTCATTTTCAGGTGTAATTTTCTCACTTTGGGTTTTTTGTTTGTTCATTTGAGATTTACTTGCTATCTGTAAAAGGAGAAGTTTCCTATCTTTACTTCTGGGATCTAGTTTTTAAGTAACTGTTCCCAAAATAATTATGTCAGTTGTGATTGTTTGTTATTTGCAAATAGCAGTGTGTGAAAAAGGCATCCTAGATCTTTTAAAGAAAGAGGAGAGGAGACTTAAGTTTGAGATTTTCAGATTTCTCTTACAAAATGGCGGTCCCACGATGGACTATATGGCCGTTACTGCTTTAGAACTTAAATTTGGTATGGACCTTGCCCATGCTTCAATGGTGGTTTGCTATAACTTAATGGTTAACTCTGTGTGGCAGCCTGTATTCTAAATATCAGCTCATCAAATTCTCACAATAATCCGTTGTCCTTATTTTACATGTGAGGGAGCTGAAACACACAGAGGTTTCATTACTTACCCAAGGTTGCATGGCTAGTAAGTGATGGACCTGGGATTTGAACCCAGCCAGTTTGACACCAAAATTGATACACTTTATTACACTATACTAAAAATTGATGTTTCTCTTCTGGCTGGCATAGCTCAGTGGATTGAGTGCTGGCTGCGAACCAAAGGGTCGCAGGTTTGATTCCCAGTCAGGGCACATGCCTGGGTTCTGGGCCAGGTCCCCATTGGGGCTACACAAGAGGCAACCACACATTGATGTTTTTCTCTCTCTTCCTCCCTTCCTCTCTCTAAAAATAAATAAATAAATAAATAAATAAACTTTAAAAAATTATTTTTAAAAAATTCATGTTTTTCTTGGGTTTATTTGCTCTATCATCTATCATCAACATTTTAAATTTTAATAGCTTTATGACATTCAGTAAACATAGGTATAATGTACGTATAATTTGCATAAAATTGTTTTTAATGCCCATGTCTTTTGGTTACAAGTTACTGTACTTTTACCCAGAAAGTCCAAAGGGAGGATGTTGCCTTATTTTACATTGCATATTACTAACAATAATAACAGCTACCATTAGTTAAACTATTTAAACTTCCCAAACTTCTAACAGGTGACTTGGAAACAAAGTAAAAATGTCCAGAATTATAGCATTATATTATTTTTAGGATTACACTATGTTTTATTAAATTCTTTCTTCATCTGGCCATTATAGTTTAGCTTCCACACTCTCCCTGGGCTTTTCTGAAGACTCTGGATCTTTGTATCTAATACCATAGCCACTAGCCACTTGTGGCAATTTAAATTTAAATTACTTAGAAAAGGTAACCAAAAATTCCATTTCTCAGGAGCACTTAGTTCCAGTGCTCAATAGTCCGATATGGCTCATGCTCACAGAAAATTCTGTTAGACAGCACTGCTCCAGATCTTTTAAGAGATATTTCAAGCTATAATCCGAAAGGTAGAAAGGGGGGCAGTGTATCTTTATTTATTTTTTTTATTTTCAGAATTTCTAACTTAGTGCTAAGTTTTTCCAGGTACTCAGTATATGTTGGCTTGTTAATATCAGTTATTAAAAATGTATTAGAATTTGTAATTTTTTTGTTAAGAAATTTTGCCTTTATCACAAAGATTGTAACCACAAGATATATTTCAATATATAGAGATAGCACAAATAAATTTAAAAATCAGTCTCCATCGAAGAAGTTCAGTATAAAATTAAGGAAGTACATTTTTCATGAACATGAATTGTTCTTAAAATTATGTACTATCAGGGGCTTACTTAAGAAAAATAAGAAGATGAAAACTATGAACAGTAAAATGGCAAAAAATACAAATCTATCAGCAATTTGATCTAAAAAACAAACTAAGCGAACAAGAAGAACAGACAGAGTCATGGATACAGAGAGCATTTGAATAGTTGCCAGATGGGAGGGGAAGTGGGGGAGAAAGGGTGAAGAAGTGAGGGGATTAAGAAGTACAAATAGGTAGTTACAGAATAGCCATGGGGATGTAAAGTACAATATAGGAAATGGAGTAGCCAAAGAACTTATTACCCATGGCCATGAACAAGGTGTGGGAATTACATGAGGGAGTGGGGGTGGTACTAGGTGAAGGGAGGCAAAAGGGAAAAATCAGGACAACTGTAATAGCATAATCAATAAAATATAATTTTAAAAAGTTATATACTAGCATTCAAGTTCCCCACATGGTGCCAAAGAGCTAAATTTAGGTATAATATAGTTTCAGATTTTAAAGAAAAATAGTGAGAAACAATTTTTAAAACTTTAACACATAAATATAGCAAACACTTCTAAATGATGGTTTGATTTAGATCAATAATTTATTGTTGGGACTGTCATACATTGAGTCTTCATTTTTATTATATAAAACCTCTAAATAGGCCATGGGTAAGAATCTCCAACCTGGATTTGATCTTAAAATATCTTCATACTTTTTAAGATAACTTAGATGTTCTCCCCCTATGTTATTACATTGCTAGGTGCTTAATAACATGCTCTGATCATAAACCTATTCTTAAGAGAACTGTCACATTAGGTTTTGACATTACTCTTCACAAGAAAAAGATGTCTTGTTTAATTGAATAAGCCTCTTTGTCTTTTTCTCCTGTGTGTGTGTGTGTGTGTGTGTGTGTGTGTACAGAGCAAGATTTGAACTTCTCTGTTCTCCACTTTTTAATAAATGTATAGAAGCAATCAGAGCCCTCTTAGAACAAAGTGGATTTACAGCAGATGATATCAACAAGGTAATACTTTTATATTTTTCTTATTTATTTTAGGACTAATTTCAGACTTGGAATTTAGGAAATAGCCCCTTGGTACTGAAAGAATATTTTTATGAATTTAAATATTTCCCAAACTCGTGTTAATGAGTAAGGAAAATTGATTAAATTTTGATTGATGACTGTAGTGATATTTATATCAGTTTCCTAGCAAAAAAAGACTAGTTCCTTTTCAATATATTTTTTAATATGTAAGCAATGACTGACAGGTATTTGAATGTTTGCCATGTGTCAAACACTATTTCTAAGTGTTTTACTTGGATTTACTCATTGAATGCTCACCAACAACTCATGAGGTATGTGCTCTTATTTATTCCCATTTTATAAATGAAGGCACCAAGGTGCAAAGAGATAAATAATTTCTTGGAGAGCATGTGGTCAGTGGTAAACCCAGGATTTAACTCTGTAGTTCTCGAGTCTTCCCATAACCAATACACCACACTGCTCCTCTCTACTGGCATAAGAAAACATTTTTGAGAACTTCAAAAACATTCAAATTTTTAATTTTTGTTTTTTTGTTAAGGATATTTATATTCATTTAAAGTATATGTAAATTTTAAAATTTCATTATTAAAATTGTAAGTATTCATATAAGAAAATTCAGAAAAATACCAAAAAGCAGCAAGTGTTATATTTTAGAATATTTCGAACTAATTTAATTTGTATGTACAATTTTGAATTTTATTTTCTTCATATAATATAACCAATTTCTTTCCCTGTATTTCTGTATAGTCTTCATCAACTCAATATTAAATAGATTCTTAATATCCTAGAAAAGAAAAGGCACTGTAAATGATTTCATTTTTCCATTGTGGACACCTAAACTGGGTCTTCTCTGCCCTCAGAACAGTGATGCCCATCTTTGGGCTTCAGCTTTTACCATGTTTAGGGTTATTCCTTAGAGTAGATTCCCACTGTAAGATTTTTGGGTCAAAGAGTTTAAATAGCTTAAGACTATATTTTTTACCTTCAGTTACTTTCCAAAAATGTTAAATTAATTAACATTCCTATCAGAAATATGATTATACCTTACTTTACTGGCTCTGAGTTTTATCATTTAAAAATTAATTGTCCATTGAAGAGTTGAAAAAAAGATTTTTACTTGATATTTTATTGATTTTTAAAGGTTTTTTTAATGTTTATGTAATGTGTGTAAATATTTCATATTCTTTGCCTGTTATTTAAATCTATATTTTTAAAATGTATTTGTATAGATGCTTTATATAATCAGAATATTAACTGTTATTTACGGTGATCTTTTGAAGCATGTAGTTTACTGTTTAATTTTGGTCTTATTAGGGAGAAGGGTATTTGGCATACTGAAGTTTCATGTATTTATCTATTTAAATCTCTTGGTCTGTTAAATAGACCAAGAGATTTCTTCAGCTGCTTCTAAGTTTATAAATTCCATCTTTGTTCAGGTATATGACAAATACTTAATACTATTTTCTTTCAATTTGTAGTTTATAAGTTTTTATATTTTAACTATTTTGGTATTGCTATATGATGAAAGTCATTTTTTTTCTTTGCAATTCAATAAGAAATTTTTTGGATCATTTATAATATGTCAAGCTTTGTGCTATGTGTTTGGAAGTTATGGGATAGATTATGAAGAATAAGATAAGAGTATATAATGGTAGCAAAATGGTGGTGGGAAATGAATGGGCTTGAAGACAGACACACCTGAATCAAAAGACTCATAGTGCTAATAGTTGCAGAGTGGGCAAATCATTTATTTCCCAAGTCTTATTTGTCTCTTTTTATTAGGAGGGTAATAACACAAGTAACTATTATAAGTACAACTTGTTCTGGAGGGTTGTTATGAAGAAAAAATAAAATATTGTGTGTGGCATGTTATGGGTGATCAATTAATGCAAGTTCTCTTCACTAACTGGTCATAGAGCCCTGACGTTTGGATATCATAAATGGTACACTTCTCAATTGTCTGAATAGGAGGTGAATACATTGTTAGTATTTAAAATGTTGTTAAAGATTCACCTCCAGATATTTCTAAAATGATAGGCCTTTGAGAACCTAAAAAGGTAGAGTTATCTCTTCAGTTTGTTCCCTGTAACAAATAGCCCCCAAATCTCAGTGGTTTTCTACCCCAAACAGTTTTTTTCTCTTTCATGTTTCCTGTGGGCAGCTGAAGATGGTTGTAGGTTCAGTGACCTGGTTTTTCTCATTCTATGACCCAGGCTAAAGGAGCAGCTAACTGGGACATGCGGTTCCCATGGCAGAGGGAAAAGAGGAAGAAAGCTTGCAGAACATGCACAGATTTTAAAGCCTCTGCTTAGCTATGTGCACTTGAGTGTATTCACATTCAGTTGTCCAAAGCTAGACAAGAGACTGGGCCTGACAGTAGGGCTGGGAAACCTACTTCACTACAAAGAGGGGTTCAAAGTCAGGGCAATAGCAATGGGCAGGGATGTCTAATCCTCTTACAGAGAAGGAGGAGGGAATGATTGAACTTAAAGTCCATAAAACATTTTATCCTCACAATAGCACCAAGAGGTAGACACTATTATCTCCATTTTCCAATGGAGAAAGTAAAAGGTTTCCAAAGATGTTGAGTACTTGCTTCAAGTCCTAATGCTGGCATATAAGCAATGGTGCTAGGGTTAAAACTCAGGCAGCATGCCTCTATAACGCATACACTTTCTCTATTCTTATGCCTGTTGCCTTTCTTATTTTAGTATCTAGAAGTCTAGTCTTTGGAGTATTTGGTTTTTCCAGAGGGAACCTCTGATCTCATGCTTGAAAGAACATGTCTGGTGTCTGGCCTTCTGAGGGCAGGAAGCTTCAGGGTCCCTCCTCTTTAAAATGCAGACTTTCCCTCATTCCCCGTGTTTTCAGCATCATGCCCACTTTGTACCCAAGTCCCATAATTCTGTGGTCCAGACCTGGTCTCTTGGGAGAAGGTGCTGGTGGCCACCTCTCTGGGTTAAGGGAAGGGTGAGGGTTCAGTAACTCTATACCACGCTTTCATGCTTTCACTTCTATCCTTCACCCTTGCTTTGTGCAGGCTTGGTGCTTCCGAGTCCCCAGCCACTCTGGGATTTTATGAGTCAAACCACTTTGCTTTTTCCCTTTGGTTATGTGAAACTTCATCTGCCTTAAGACAATTACATCTCTCCTTTCCAGCTTCTAAAATGTGTTAAAATTTCAAACTCAGTATCTCTCTTCCATTTATATCTTTTTAAATCCCTTTACTCTCAGTTTAGTTGACTTATAGAAGGGCATAGCAATGAATTAATAATCAATCTCTCCCTCCATTTTAACCAAGTTCCCAGGCTCTACAACTGCACCTTTTTTATCCTCAACCAAGGACATTTTCATTAGCTTTTTTAGAGAGAGAGAGAAGAAGGGAGAGAGAGAAACATTGATGTGAGAGAAGCATTGATTGGCTGCCTTCTCACGCACCCAGACTGGGATTCTGTGCCAAGACCAGAGGTGGCAGGCATTCGGACTGGGGGTGAACCGGCAACCTAGGCATATGCCCTGACCAGGAATCAAACCACAACCTTTCAGTTACAGGGATGCACTCCAACCTCTGAGCCACACCAACCAGGGCTACAACTGCAATTTTAATAATGCATAGTATTTCATTGCATTGATGTACCATAATTTATAAAACTAATTTTTGATGTTGGTTGTGTAGGTTATTTTGGTTTTATAAACAGCTGCCTTTGTGGCTTTGTGAACATTCTTGCTTTCCTGAAAATTAAATTTGGGAGTTAATTCTGAAATTTTAAGATTTAGTGTTTATTATCAATTTGCTCATCAAAAAACAATTTATTTTCTAAGTAGGTGTAAACCTTCATTATTAACATTGCAGTTTTTAAAAATTATCTTTATACATACTTTTTTCCCAGAGAGCTTTATAATTATTTTTCAAGTTCTTGCATAAAATCTACAGGAATGAGCAAATCAATCCTTTATAGCGACAGAAATATTAGTAATGTTTCTGTGGAATCTAATGTCAGAAAAACAGCATTTGAATTATATCTATGCTAATGTTATTCCTACAAATGATATAAAAAAGTCATTTTCTTTCCACACAGAAAAATACACAATTAGGCTGGCTAGCAGCCATATAGTACTATTGAGTTACCTGTACCACTCCACTCTTCAAAAAAGAAGTATGCTCCCTACTATTTTTCTTGGAACACCCACTCTTCTTAGTCTTCCATTCTCCTACTAGATTGAGAGGTGGGTTTAAAGAGTTTTAAAAGTTTCACATTAAACTCTGTTGTAAGAAAGCACAAGCACAAGTGTGATTATTAATGGCAAATGTCCACTAGCTGGTGTGAGGGCCACACCAGGTCGTGGTGGGTGTGCCACCTACAGACAGGAGCTGTTCTAGTCCAGTGGGGCAGGTGCTGCCCTCCTGCCAACTGCTACCTTTCAGGAAAGCAAGCCAGTGCTATTGGAACCTTTGGCTTTTTAAGAGATGCTCAAAATAAGGACTCTTAATAAAAAAAAAAAATGGTAATGTTTAAATGTTAGTAACTAATACAGAACTTTTTAAAACATGGTGTGGAGAGATAAAACATGTCTTGCCTGATTTAATTTGTAAGTTGCTACTTTGCACCCTCTGGTCCAGAGGGTTATGGTTTTTGATGTTTGTTTTTAGTTTTGTTCCTGGGCTACAGGTGCTTATAAAATGAATTGAATACCTTTCATCATTTTTATTCCAGATTAGTATATAATACATGGATATTCTCTATTCCCCAGGAATTCTAAAGAATTTATCTATGAACAGATTTTATCTGAAACTAATTTCTGAAGTGTTTTTCTAATTTTCCTAATTTCTCTTTATTGCTTCAGTTTTGAATTTGAGTATTTCATAGACCTATTTCATAATGATTTCTTGAATTTTTAACATACAGCTTTGTATAATGTCCTTGTAATTTTATAAAAGATTTTATTTATTTTCAGAGAAATGAGAAGGGAGAAGGACAGAGGGAGAGGAACATTGGTGTGAGAGAGAGACATCGATCCATTGCCTCTGACCCACCCCCAACCAGGGCCTGGCCCGCAACGCAGGCGTGTGCCCGACTGGGAATTTAACCTGTGGCGCCCAACACACTGAGCCACACCAGTCAGGGCATAATTTTTAATTTTATGTATCTTTTGATACTAAAATTTAAAAGTATAAAAAAGTTATTTAAATAAAACAGTCCAATTTTTCTCTTTTTTTTTTCTTTTTGAGTTTTTCTATTTTCTTCCTTCCCTGATTGACAGGTAATGGTATTATTATTTACTCCAACTTCTGCCACTAACACCCCCTAAAACACATTCTCAGATTTTTTTTCAAGATGTATTTTTCTCTATTCTAATTGGTTTAGTTTTACTTTTCTTTTCCAGCCTTCCCAGGACACTTTCATTATTTTTCTAAACTCTTATATTGAATGCTAGCTCATTTATTTCATTTAATTTTTCCCTAATAAAGAGATTAACTGCAGTTTTAATTATTAATAGCCTTAGTATTATTCCACTAATAGATTGATAGATTTTTGTTTTTCGTATTTGATAGATTTTTATTTTCTTTATTTTCAGAATAACTTGTAGTATTTTTTTATTTTCCTCATCATTTAGATTCATGGTTTCAAATACCCCAGTAGTTAAGGTGGTTTGATTTTTTTAATAGCAGTTTATTTTATTAAATTACTGTAAAAATTGTAGTTGAAAAGGCATTGAAATAGTTATTTTTGTGTGAAAGATGTATTTACTATTAAAATTTAAGTTTTCAAAAGGAATCTCATATTACAGACTAGATGCTTAAAGAATTTATTTAAAATTTGATGGTTACTATCATCATTAATAGTAACACATTATTTGTACTTTTTTTACCCTTTTAAATAAAAATGTTAAAAGCTAAGATTTTTGGGGGGTGGTTCATAGTAACATTTATTGCTTATTAATAAAGCTTTTCAATGTCAAATATGAAAAATTTGAAAAGTCATAGTCTACATTCTCTTTTTTAAAAAAAATTCACAATGGGTTTATTTAAAGATTTTCTTTATTTTTTTTTAGAGAGGGGGCAGGGAGGGAGAGAGGGAGAGAAACATCACTGTGTGGTTGCCTCTTGCATATCCCCCACAGGGGACCTAGCCCACAACCCAGGCATGTGCCGTGACTGGGAATCGAACTGGCAACCCTTTGGTTCAGAGGCCTGCACTCAATCCACTGAACCACCAAGCCAGGGCCATAGGCTACATTTTTCACCTCCTGGTATTTATATGGGATTGCAAGATTTTAGAGAAGACTTCTTTTTACTAACCTTCAAAACAGACCTGTTAGGGAACTTGGCCACGGCAAACATACTTTTCTTTTTTTTTTTTTTTTTTTTAAATCCTCACTCAAGGATATGTGTATTGGTTTTTTCAAAGAGAGAGAAACATTGATAGGAGAGAAACAATCCATTTGTTGCCTCCTTTACGTCCCCAATCTGGGGGTCGAACCCACAACGTAGTATGTGCCCTAACCAGAAATTGAACTCACAACCTCTTGATGTATACAGGATGACACGCCAACCAACCAAACCACCTGGCAAGGGCACATGCTTGTCTGTTTTATCTTTGAATCCCTCAGCTGTGTTCCTCATACCCTGTCATTGCCCACCTAATGTTAAGGAGGCCTAGTTTTCATCAGTTGATCCTCTTCAACATACTGAGCTTTGAGAACATCCATAAGAAGTGATTATCGATGGTTTTTCTTCTAAGTATTTTATCCTTTTAGATGTTACTGTAAATGATATTGTCTTCCTAATTTCTCTTTCCATTAATTCATTGTTAGTGTATAGAAATAATTTAAAGTGATTTTTGATAGGTATAAACTTAGTAGTATCATTTTGTTCATTGTTTTCTGCCTGTTTTTTAGTTAATTTGTGTCGTCTTTGCCTTCTTTGGTGATTTGATGATTTTTTTTTGCAGTGATGTGTTTTGATTTCCTTTCTTTATATTTTTTATCTGCTATAGGTTTTTGTTTTGTAGTTACCACAAGCTTATATAAATCGTCTTAAAATTATAATAGCCTATTTTAAGCTGATAACTTTCAACATACAAAAATCTCTACATTTTTCACTCCCCCAGCCACATTTTATGGGTTTTTTTTTAAGATTTTATTTATTTATTTTTAGAGGGGAAGGGAGGGAGAAAGAGGGAGATAAACATTAATGTATGAGAGAAACATTGATCCATTGCCTCTCACAGGCTCCCAAACCAGAGCATGTGCTCTGACCTGCAATTGAACCAGCCACCTTTCAGTTTGCAGGATGATGCCCAAGCCCCCAGAGACACACTACTCAGGGCACATTTTATGTTTTTGATATCACAATTTATATCTTTTTATATTGTATATCCATTAACAAATTATTGTTATTTTTAATGCTTTTGTCTTTTAATCTTTCTACTAGAGTTATGACTTACCACCACATTACAATATTAGACTACTCTGAATTTATACCTTTACCTTTATCAGTTAGTTTTATACTTTCTTATGTTCTAATGTTACTAATTAGCATTTTTATTAAACTTGAAGAACTCCCTTTAACACTTTTTTGTAAGGTCTATCTAGTGGTGATGAACTCTTCCAGCTTTTATTTGAGTATAAAAACTTTCTCCTTCAGTTCTAAAGGACCACTGCTGGGTAGAGGGTTCTTGGCTGGCAATTTTTTTTCCTTGCAGCACTTTGAATATCTCCCATCTGGCTTGCAAGATTTTTGTCAGCATACCTACTTAATAGTCTTATGGAGGTTCCCCTGTATATGTAACGTTGGTTTTCTCTCACCGCTTTTAAGATTCTTCTTTAACTTTTGATAATGTTACTATAATGTGAGTTGATTTGGGTATCTTTAGATTCGTCTTATTTTGGTATGTTTTAGGCTTACTGGATCTGGATGTATGTTTTATTCCCCAGTTTATGGAAGCTTTTGGTCATTATTTCTTTGAATCAGTTTTATGCCCTTTTCTCTCTCCTCCTTTTGAGACCCCTTTAATGTATATATTGGTCCATTTATTCTTGTCCCATAATCCCCTTAAGCTGTCTTTATTCTTTTTTACTTTTTTTTTTGCTTTTCTGAATGGATGAATTCCTCTGCCTTGTATTTGAGTTTAGTGATCCTTTCTTTTGCTTGATCTACTGTACTGTTGAACCCCTCTGTTGAACTTTTTAGTTCAAGTATTATAATCTTCAGCTCTATAATTTCAGCTTGGTATTCCTTTATATTTTCTACCTCTTTGTGAAATTCTCACTTTATTCATGCATTACTCTCCTGACTTCAGTGAACATCTTTATGACTATTATTTTGAACTCTCTACCAGCTAAATTGAGTATCATTGTTTCATTAAGATCAGTTTTTAGAGATATATCTTGTTATTTTGTTTGGAATATATTCACCTGTATCTTCATTTATCTTGACTCTTTGTGTTGGTTTCTATGCATCACATAAAACTGCCAGCTCTTCCAGTCTTGACAGGCTGGTTTTGTGTAGGATATGAACCTTGTCAATCAGGCCTACCCTAGTTCCTTCTTGCCTCTCAAACCTTTGTGTATATCTAAGCTACCATCTTTGATCTCATTAGACCTTAGTAGTTGAGGCTGTGCCAGTACCATGCCAATCAGCATCTAGTTACAGGCTGATTAGAAGCCAGACCCTCAGGCAGCAGCTATGATAGAATGTGGTCAAACTGCTTCTGGGGAGGAACTGGGAAATTGGCCTTTTTGTCTGCTGCCTCTGTGGATGAGCCCAGGGGTAGTGCCAGGGGGAATGAGAGGCTTCTTCCCTGGATTTAAGTGTTAGTTTGCTACAGTCTTGTGAATGCAAGCCTATTCACTGTCAGAGCCAGGTGATTTAGGGGGCAGACTCAAAAAGGAGCAATTTTATGTAAAGTTTTTCAGTGACAATGATTTATATATAAATTTATATGGTAAGTATAACAAAATAATATTAAAATACGGTTTCTTATACCAGTACATGTGATAAATGTGTGTCAGCCTGTTATCAGCCTATTACACTTAATTTTGAGAAAAAATGTTCTAAAAGTAAGAAACTGAAAATTATTTTTATTTTTTAGGTTGTCCTTTGTGGAGGGTCTTCTCGAATTCCAAGACTACAACAACTGATTAAAGATCTTTTCCCAGCTGTCGAACTTCTAAATTCTATCCTTCCCGATGAGGTTATCCCTATTGGTGCAGCTATAGAAGCAGGAATACTTATTGGGAAAGAAAACCTTTTAGTGGAAGACTCTCTTAAGATAGAGTGTTCAGCCAAAGATATTTTAGTTAAGGTACATTTAGCTTTCCTTTTCTGTAAAAGTAATATAGATTTGATGCTGTAAGTTTTCATGCATACCATGTTTTTACAATAAAACTTTGTATACTGGTAAAAATTTTAAATTTGTATTTATAATTTTACTTTTAATAGGTTTTATATGTTTAAGTTAGTATTCATTTACCATGTTAATTCCTTAATTAACTGCAATTTTAATCATAAATTTCTATTACAGGTAGATATGTTTCAATTTTTTTTAATCCTTACCCGAGGATATATTCATTGATTTAGAGAGGGTGAGGGAAGAGAGCGAGAAAAACATCAATGTGAGAGAGAAACATTGATCGGTTGCCTGTCATATGCACCTGGACTGGGATCGAACCTGCAACCTTTTGGTATACAGGACAATGCTCCAAGCAACTGAGCCACTCAGCCAGGGCTGTTTTAATTTATTTTTAAAGTGGGTTGGGATTAAGGATTATTTCTATTTTACTCTCTTGTCTGTCTATAGTTTGCAACAATTATCAGCAAGAAATATATATTACATTTTTAATAGGAATGGTTTTTTATAATTGTAACAATAAATATCAAGGGATATACATATTATTTTCCTGCTTATTAGGGAGTTGATGAATCAGGAGCCAACAGTTTTACAGTACTGTTTCCATCAGGGACTCCTTTGCCAGCTCGAAGACAACACACATTACAAGCCCCTGGAAGTATATCTTCAGTGTGCCTCGAACTCTATGAGTCTGAGGGGAAAAACTCTGCAAAAGAGGAAAACAAGTTTGCACAGGTGAATATGAAAATTGGATTATGAATTAGTCACATGAAACTGTTTAGCTTTTTTCGGATTAAATTCAGTTTAATATGATTAATAGAAAATGTATAAGACATCTAACACATTTTTATGGATGGATTACTTCCACTTGTTTCTGTAAGAAAGAAGGAATAGGCAATTTTCATTTGAAAGTGTCAGGAAAATATAAACTTGGATTTATATCCCTCCTTGGTGATAGGGTGTGTGACAGGGGAAATAACATTTTTTGTTTGCTAAATGCCAGGTGCTGTATTATGCGCTTCACATATTCTCAAAATGCTGTGAGGTAGACATGATGTGCATTTTATAGATGATTGAGAAACAGGCTTATGGTAGTAAATACCTTATTTTCTTGGCTGAGCTGGTTTGTCCTCAGGTTGATTTTATACTTGTGCCCATGTTTCCATTAAACCATGTTGCTTCTGATTCAGGGTAAGTTGGCTTTTCAAAATAGCACTCATTTTATACTATATAGTACCTTCTTATCATTTTAAAAGACTGGAAGGAGCAATGTTATTTGCTTAGAACATACCCAAGAAATACGGTTACATGAAAATGCCCATGCACAAGGACTACAGGACCATATTTATTGTGGGATATCATTTGTATTTCATTAAAAAGATTGAAGGCATGGGACCATGTGAGGGAAGAGGTGTTTGGGTAGGTGTGTGTAAGTATGTAGATAGCTATAGGTATTTGAACTGTTAAGGAAGCTTAATATGGGTGGTTTTGAAGATAACAAGAGGGTTTGGGGATTTTTTGTTTGTTTTCTTGTTTTGGGTTTTTTTTTAACTTTTTAATACTTTATACTGAAATTTTTTTAAATATATTTTATTGATTATGATATTACAGTTGTCCCATTCCCCCCTTCATTCCCCTCCACCATGCACACTCCCTCCCACCCACATTCCCCCCCCTTTAGTTCATGTCCATGTGTCATAAGTTCTTTAGCTTCTACATTTCCCACACTATTCTTGCCCTCCCCCTATTTTCTCTCTACTGTCCATGCTACTTATTCTCTGTACCTTTTCCCCCTCTCTCCTCCTCCAACTCCCCTGTTGCTAACCCTCCATATGATCTCTGTTTCTGTGGTTCTGCTCCTGTTCTATTTGTTTGCTTAGTTTGCTTTTGTTTTAGGTCTGGTTGTTAATATCTGTGAGGTTGCTACCTTTTTGCTGTCCTATTTTTTATCTTCTTTTTCTTAGGTAAGTCCCTTTAACATTTCATAGAATAAGGGCTTGGTGATGATGAACTCCTTTAATTTGACCTTATCTGAGAAGAACTTTATCTTCCCTTCCATTCTGAATGACAGCTTCGCTGGATGTAGGTCCTTGCCTTTCATGACTTGGAATACTTCTTTCCAGCCCCTTCTTGCCTATAGGGTCTCTTTTGAGAAATCAGCTGATAGTCTAATGAGAACTCCTTTGTAGGTGACTGTGCCCTTATCCTTTGCTGCTTCTAGAATTCTCTCCTTCATTTTAATCTTGACTAATGTAATTATTATGTGCCTTGGTGTGTTCCTCCTTGGGTCCACCTTCTTTGGGACTCTCTGAGCTTCCTAGACTTCCTGGAAGTGTATTTCCTTCGCCAGATTGGGGAAGTTCTCCTTTAGTATTTGTTCAAATAAGTTTTCCACTTGTTGCTTTTCCTCTTCCCCTCTGGTACCCCTATAATTCGGATGTTGCGATGTTTAAAGATGTCCTAGAGGTTCCTAAGCCTCTCCTCATTTTTTTTGAATTCTTGTTTCTTCATTCTTTTCTGTTTGGTTGTTTCTTCCTTCCTTCTGGTCCACACTGTTGATCTGAGTCCCAGTTTTCCTCCTATCACTATTGGTTCCCTGTGCATTTTCCTTCATTTCACTTATTGTAGCCTTCATTTGTTCATCTAATTTTCGATCAAAATCAACCAGTTCTGTGAGCATCCTGATAACCAGTGCTTTGAATTGTGCATCTGATAGGTTGGCTATCTCTTGGTTGCTTAAAAATATTGGCTCTGGTGGTTTGATTTGTTCTTTCATTTGAGCCATTGTCTTTTTCTTTTTCTTTCTTTTTTTTGGTCTGGTTGCGCCTGTTACATATGAGGGGCGGAGCCTTAGGTGTTCACCAGGGCAGGGCAACCCAGTCACAGAGTTGTGATGCTGTATGTGGGGGTGGGGTCAGGGAGGGAGCAGTGGCACTTCTTCCACTCTCTCTCAGATTTCAGTCCCCTCTGTGAGGGTGGGAGTTTCTCCTGGCATTTCCACCTCCACAAGTGTTTTCAGTTGGTGCTTTTAGGCTTTATTTCCTAGCGCTAGGGCCCTGGGTTGCACAGTCTGTCTTGCTGCCCGTTTTCGCCTGGTTTATCTGCGCACGAATATGTGACCGCGGTCAGCCGTTTTGTGCACCTCGCTGGGTCTTCTGGTTGCCTCTTTGTGCCCAGTAACCACCGCCTGTGCACCTGGGGTGTGCCAACTGCCGCCTGTGTATCCGAGACCACTAACTACTGCTTTTTCCTGCCAGGATCCCTCTCTACCGGCCGCTGACTCTGCCCCTGCCCCTCTTACTGGTCTGGGTAAATAATTGTTGGACTTCCATACAATTCAATTTTCTATCTGTTCTGGTTGTTGTTTTTTTGGTTCTAAATTTTGTTGTCCTTAATTTTGGTTGTGAGAGGAGGCACAGTGTATCCACCTACGCCTCCATCTTGGCCGGAAGTCTATACTGAATTTTTTATAAATATCACACGATATGAGCATGAATTACTTTTTTTTAAGATTTTATTTATTTTTAGAGAGAGGAAGGGAGGGAGAAAAAGAGAGACAGAAATATCAATGTGTGGTTGCCTCTCACACACCCCCTACTGGGGACCCAGCCAGCGACCCTTTGTTTCACAGTCCAGTGCTCAATCCACTGGGCCACACCAGCAGCATGAACTACTTTTATGTAAAAATAAAACAAATGTAGGTGACAAAAGAGAATGTATATCTTCAGCTTTATAACTTTTCTGATTTCAACAAAAGAATAATGAAAACACACATATATTACTTGTCTGGGCTCCATCTCAGGCATAACATCTTAAAATCTACTGGAGTAGGGCTCCTTCAACTAGTCAAGGTTTCAAAAGCTCATCCAGATGTTTTTGTTGTGTGTTACTGTCTAAGCACCTGCCTGGGTGCCACATTTCTAACCTCAGGTGGCAGTCTCGGTACTCCTTTAGCTTCTTTTTCTCATATGCTTATCACCTTTTCTCTTCACATACTACTGTGAGACTCCGCAACTACTATCAGCATTGTATACAATATATATATGCACACACAGATGCACGCATATGTATACACATCCATACACACACAGATGTCAAAAGGAAAAGAGTCACACACACTGAATTTGGAAAGAGAATCTTTTAGGGAAGCCATCTGTTCAAACCTCCTCCTTTTACAAATGAGTAAAGCAAGATTCTTAGTGCCATGCTTAAGGTCGTAAAACTTGATAACGACAGAATTTGAAAAGTTACTTCCAAACTTGGTTTATTAGTTTACCTGTCTTTAGGAAACTGAGGAATTTTATAGTAAAGTCATTAGTATCTCTAACTTATAAATGTAATCTTAGTTGCACAAAAGAATTTGCCACAGATTTCTTTCAACTATGTTTTCCAATTTAAAAGATTTAAATTTTTAAAAGTATATATAGAAGACTTACCAAAATATAATTTGCATGTTACTGGTATGGCTTAATGACTAAAAAGAAAAGTAGTCTACAATCATTTTAATCTAGGACATGACATTTAAGAGGGACAAATATATTAGTTATCTTCTGTGCCCTCCTGGAGGAGACTTTTCATTTCATAGTTAAGAACACTTAATCCTATTTTCTGAATTTTGATAACTGGTAGGAAAATTGAAAACTGCCTTATTTTAAATGTTTTATTTCAGTAACAAGTAGGATTTGGTCCATTGGAATAATTGATGCATCTGTTTATTAGTATGTCAAAGTACTGAATCCTCTTTGTGTTGTTTCCGTATAAACAGGTTATACTCCAGGATTTAAATAAAAAGGAAAATGGATTACATGACATATTAGCTGTTCTTACTATGAAAAGGTACAAAATTAAACTGCTTCTGATGCTAAGAAAATTCACTTTGAGACTTGACCTTTTCTATTAGTTTATTGATTCTTCAGCCATTGTTCTTCTGGGGAAATCATTTAGTCAAAACTTACAAATATTTTATGAGTGATTTACATTTCTTTTTTGCCTGGCAGAATTACTGTATTTCATAAAGAAAAGTATATCTCAGGTCATTTGTATTCTAAATTTTTTATGAACTCTTTAATTATTTTAGATGTAGTCAACCAAAAAACTTTCATGCAAGTTGGGATATAATTTTTATTAATTTTAAATATAATTTTCTAAGATTTACAGAATTCATATTATTTGTCCTGTGAAGGATAAGTTTAATTCAATGTTGCTACAGAAAATCTCTAGGAAATAAGTTACTGCATAAATCCAGCTGTTACCATTTCCCTAACAGCTGTTCATCCTTAACAATATGTCTTGCAAGTACATCGTTTTAAAATTAACATTCAGGACAATTCATAGACCATACTTAGTGAGAATACTGAATTTATTAGGGTAAGGTTTGCCTTGGCCTGGGCTTGAAAATGGCATGGTGCATCTTGAGCTTGAACAAAGTCTTGAACTTAAAATCTTCATCATCATGGGTTTTCAAGGAATCCAACTTTTGCCTCAGTGGTCTAGGAGGAAATTTTTTTAAAAAACTACATAATTAGAGCATATGATACTAAATTTAGAGACACTGAAATTGTGTTTCTTCTTTATCCTAATACTCTTCTTTCAAAAATTAAAATTTTCTTCTTCATTAATTACTTTAATTTCTTGAGGACTTTGTTTTTATAAAATGAGCTTATGGAGTGTTCTTTTTTGTTCATTTAGGGATGGATCTTTACATGTGACATGCACAGATCAAGAGACTGGAAAATGTGAAGTGGTCACTATTGAGGTGGCATCTTAGTGTTTTAAAAAAACAATTTTTTAGAACTAAAATGTCAACATTATTTGGTTTTGTTTGTAAGTGATGTTTATATTAAAATACTTTTGGATGAACTATATGTATCATCTATGTTTCTATTAAACTACAATATATTGATAAATGTTGCAACCTTTGTTTTGTTTTCTATTTAAGATGAATCATGACTGGGAAATATAAGGAACTTTTTCTATCATGAAGGTATTTAAAATTAAATTGAGTGGACTGAAGAGCATTTTACTGGGTATATAACATTGTGTTCTTAAAACTATTTTGCTACTGTAACTTCGGATTTTAAAAAGTCTACTATTATTAGATGATTAAGAGAACAATTGAAAAGCCTTTGGTATTATATGAAAAAATTTCATAACCAAGTACGAAGTAAAATGCCATTTTTGCTTAAAAGGTAAAAGTAAATTCATCAATTCAACAATTGTGTATGGATGTGCATATGACACATAGAAAAGCCTAAAAGACTAAACAGCAAACTCTTTAAACAGTGGCAGCTTTTGTGAAGGGAAATATAGGGGATGTGCTTTTACTTTAACTTTTTCTTTCTACAGTTTTTTTTAAGTATATTTTATTGATTATGCTGTTATAGTTGTCCCATTTTTTTCTCCCCTTTCTCCCCTCTCCACCCTGCACCCCCTTCCCACCAGATTTCCCCCCCTTCCTTCATGTCCATGGGTCGTACATACAAGCTTTTCAGCTCCTCCATTTCCTCTACTATTCTTAACCTCCCCCTGTCTATTTTGTACCTACCATTTATGCTTCTTATTCCCTGTACCTTTTCCCCCATTCTCCTCCCTCCCCTTTCCTGCTGATAACCTTCCATGTGATCTCCATTTCTGTGATTCTGTTCCTGTTCCAGTTTTTTGCTTAGTTTGTTTTTGTTTTTTACGTTCAGTTATTGATAGTTGTGACTTTGCTGTCATTTTACTGTTTATATTTTTGATCTTCTTTTTCTTAGATGAGTCCCTACCACATTTCATATAATAAGGGCTGGGTAATGATGAACTCCTTTAACTTGACCTTATCTGGGAAGTACTTCATCTGCCCTTCCATTCTAAATGACAGCTTTGCTGGGTAGAGCAATCTTGGATGTAGGTCCTTGCCTTTCATGACTTGGAATACTTCTTTCCAGCCCCTTCTTGCCTGCAAGGTTTCTTTTGAGAAATCAGCTGATAGTCTTATGGGAACTCCTTTATAGGTAGCTCTCTCCTTTTCTTTTGCTGCTTTTAAGATTCTCTTCTTATATTTAATCTTGGGTAATTTACTTATGATGTGTCTTGATATGTTCTTCCTTGGGTCCAACTTCTTTGGGACTCTCTGAGCTTCCTGGACCTCCTGGAAATCTGTTTCCTTTGCCAGATTGGGGAAGTTCTCTTTCATTATTTTTTCAAATAAGTTTTCAATTTCTTGCTCTTCCTCTTCTCCTTCTGGCACCCCTATGATTTGGATGTTGGAATGTTTAAAGTTGTCCCAGAGGTTCCTAAGCCTCTCCTCATGTTTTTGAATTCTTGCTTCTTCATTCTGTTCTGGTTGAATGTTTATTTATTCCTTCACTCCAAATTAATAATTTTAGTCCCAGTTTCCTCCCCTTCACTGTTGGTTCCCTGTGTATATTTTTCTTTATTCAGTTTGCATAGCCTTCACTTCTTCCTCTACTCTGCTACCATACTCAGCCATTGCTGTGAGCATCCTGATTGCCAGTGTTTTGAACTCTGCATCTGCTAGATTGTCTACATCTCTTCATCACTTAGTTCTTTTTCTGGAGTTTTGGTCTGTTCTTTCATTTGGGCCATATTTTGTTGTTTCAGCGTGCCTGTTACATAGTAAGAGGCAGAGCCTTAGGTATTTACCAGGGCAGGGCAACCCACATCACTGCATTGTGGTGCTGTATGTGGGGAAGGGGCTTAAGAGGGAACAATGCTGCTCGCTTAGCTCTCCTCCTGCTTTCAGTCACTTCCACTACCCACAAGCAAATTGGGCCCTTCTGGTGCTGATTCCTGGGCAGGTGGGTTTGTATACATTCTAGAACCCTATGGATCTCTCCAGTGAACTCTCCTGTGAGGCTGGGAGTTTCTCCCGCTGCTGTAACCCCTACAGGTTGTTACAGCCAGAGGTTTTGAGGCTTCAGTTTCCCACTCTGGAAACCTGGGTTATGCAGTCTGTCTCGCTCCCCCGTTGTTCCTCCCAGTTTATGAGCATGGAAATATGGGACCACCCAGTCCACTAGCTGCCCCCTTTCCCCAGCCAGGTCTGTTGTATTTTCCATACTCTCTGCCCTGGCTGCCTTTTTCCACCTCTCCTACCAGTCTGGATCAATGTTTCTTTAACACCTTGGTTGTCGGACTTCCATACAGTTCAATTTTCTGGCAGTTCTGGTTGTTTTTGTTTTTAAATTTGTTGTTGTCCTTCTTTTGGTCATGCAGGGAAGAAAAGATTATCTACCTATGCCTCCATCTTGGTCCAAAGGTCAGACTTCTCTTTCTATCCTTTTATTTAGTTTGATTGTTTCCTCTTACAAAGAAACATAAGGTTCTTTTGAAATAATTTTTTTTTTTGTAATTTTAAAGAAGGCAAGCTACATTCTATTCATCAGAAAATATTCACTAAGACATTGAGATCCTCAGTGGGTTACTAAAGAAAAAGTTTATTCTCTACATAAAGGAAGACAACTAATCTGACTATATTGAGTAAACAGGTGGAAGGTGAGTAGCGCACATTAGACTCCAGATCTTATTACCAACAGAGGATTCTCCATTTATTTCTCTCTAAAGGCCCAGTAGACTTGAGAAGAGGAAATATGTTTACTTAGTGGCAAAAATCAAAAACTGTTTTGCTTTTTACCTGTTCAAACTTTGTGGATGTGCTTTATTATTGTAATTAGTTTTTGTGGAAATAGATGACAGCATCTTTCTAAAGATACAGAAACCAAAAGTAAATTTTTTCTTGATTACTCTGTATCAGATTTTTGACAGAAGCACAAAGAGAACTCAGATATGATTCTAAGTTTAAAAAGAAGCAGCCTTTTGATTAGGCATACCTTCTTAAGGTTGAGTACTTAGTTATATCTTAGGGTTTTTTCCCAAAGTTATAAAAACTATGAAATAAAATAATCATATGTGTAAGTCATTAAGTTTTCAGAAAACAGGAAAGTATCAACTCAGGTAGTTGAACTGCTAAGTCTAAATGCTTTCAGTTATCTTTGGAAAAGTGTGTTAAGATTTTACTATGAAATTAGTGTTAGCTCTTTTTACTATTAGATCAGGGATTAGCAAACTGTGGCCAGTGTGTTAGTTCTACCCCACACCTACTTTTGTATATAAATTTTATTAGAACATAGCCACACTGATGTGTATGTATTGTTTGTGGCTGTTTTCACACTGTAATGATAGAGTGAATAGTTGCAACAGAGACTGTGGCCTACAAAGCTTAAAGTATTTACAGCCTGGCCCTTTACAGAAAAGTTTGCTACCCCCTAAGTAGATTTTGAAACTTGTAGAACAAAATATCATAAAGGTTTATTCAAGAGTTTTCTTTTTCCCTGGCTGGGTGGCTTAGTTGGTTAGAGTGTCATCCTATACACCAAAAGGTTGGAGGTTTGATCCCTGGTCAGGGCACGTATCTATGTTGCAGGTTCAATTCTGGGTTGAGGTGCATGCAGGAGGCAACCAATTGATGTTTCTCTCACATCGATGTTTTTCTCTCCCTTCTTCTCTCTCTAAAATCAATAGGTATGCATATCTTTAGGTAAGGATTAGTTAAAAAAAAATACAAAAAAAGTTTTCTTTTATACCCATGTAATAATTTACTTATTTGACTGCTTTCTCCACTAAATGATTAAGCACTATAAGAGCAGAGCCTCTCAGTCTCAGTGATCATTGTGACCCAGCCCATAGAATAGTACCTGACACAGGTGTTCAGTATGTGTCTCTCAAGTCAGTGGATTACACTGAAGGAAAAATAACAATGTCATCTCTGTGTCACATGGGAACATAGCCACTAAGGACATCTGCTGCGTATTTTATGGTTTGTTGAAAAACATGAGGAAAGAAGTACCACTGCTTCTGACTTTACTGGTTAGATTTGTATGTGTTTTCCCCCAAACATGCCAAATTTGGCATTGTCATCAAAGGTGCTCTGTTACCTAATGAAATGTACTCCCAAATTTTCTTATCCTCAGATGACAAGTTTTTTTCTTTTGAATTTGTGTAAGATTCTCCAATTAAATTTTCTAGCGTTTTTTATTTTTCAAGGTGACAATAGCTTTAACATTCTTCTGATCATAAAATGGTACATGTTAGTTATAAAAGTAAAACTAAAAAAGAAGAAACTATAAAACATCCTATATTCTACCACACAGGGTAACAACTGTTATTTTTTGTGAATATCTTAATCTTTTCATGCATATGCCAGTTATTTTTGCAGTGTCACATATATATATTTAAAACGAACATTTTTACCAGCAAAAGGTTTTGTCAAATTGCCATAATTTTGCCTGTTTACACATCTGACATTGCTTAAAGAACAGGGCCATATATAAAAATAGAAAGAAATGCCCATATCCTACTGCGGAAATCTTGGGAGGCCACAGAACGTGTCGTCACAAACGGAAGGCCTCTTACTGTCCCAGCCCAGGTCCTGTGGGGAAGTGCCAGGGTTTCTACAGCGAGTGTCCATGTAACATGTATGACAACACTAGTGTTTATTTGCATTTATTCATTATCTTTTTTGATTCTCATCTCCCCACAACTCCATGAGTAGTTGCAATACATAGAGAGTACTATGGCATGTATTTCTGTGGTCTAGATGTGGAAGCGGACTCAAAGAAGTGAAATAATTTATCCAAGGTGTCAAAGTAAATAAACAGTGAATTTTGAACAAATATTCAGATGTTTTCCAAACAATTTTTTATTGTAAGCATGTTATGTACATTATTTCAATTAAATTCACATTTCCAGTTTCCATTCTAGATTCTTCTCTGCTTCTTGAAGAAGAATATTTATTTAAATGGAAGAGTAGACACTTCATGGACCTCATGTTTTCAATGGCCTTTATGAAAAAAATTATGGGGTACAGGAATACCTTATTTTTCCCTTGAGGACACTGGTGTGTATGTCTCTCAGTTGCGTTTAATTTTCCTCTCCACTTACAGCCAGCGTTTACCAAAATTCTCAAACTGTTTAGTCTCAGAACTCCTTTACACTCTTAAAAATAACTGAGAACCAAAAGAGCGTTTGTTTATATTGGTAATAAATATATTATTTTTACCATATAGAAATTAAAACCAAGAGACTTAAAATAACTATTCACTTTTAAATAAAACATTTTATGAAAAATTACTTTCACAAAAAAGGAGTGGCATTTTTTATATTTTATTAAATCTTTGTATTATCTGACTTACAAAGATAGCTCTGTTCTGGTACCTGCTTCTTCAATCTGTTTGCAATATCCCAGTTGTGTACCTCTGGAAAACTTCACTGTATACTCATGAAAGAATTAAAAAGGCAGGGAACATCTTGGTATTATGAAAATAGTTTTGAACTTAGGAGCTTCTGAGAGGTTTCGAGTCCCTGCACCCCACTTTGAGAGTTGCTGCTCTACACGGTAGACACAGTGATGCATGTTAGAGAAACAAGGCCTAATCTCTTCCCTGAGATTAATGGGATTTGAGACTAGGAAAATGAAGGAAACAGTTGATTTATAAAAGAGTTTAATACATTTGTTCTGTAAATTTTTACTGAAACTGATGTAGACCCCCCCCCCCAAACAGACAAGATAACTACAGATTTTCATAAGTGCATTTAAGGGAGCAAAGAAGAGAGAATGGAAAATAGGAAGTACCTACTTTAGATAGGATGACCAAGAGTGGCCTCTGAAAAAGTGACGTTTAAGCTGAGACCCAAGTGATAAGAAGGTAGTCACATGAAGAACCAGGGAGCATATCCTCTAAACTAGGAAGAAGTGATTTAGAGTTGCCTTAAGCTACTTATTTCCTTGTTCATTTTATCTGTTCCTCCCAGGTCTTTCTCTTTCATGTCCACTGTTATATTCCCAGCACCTCATACAGTGCCTGGCACGGAGGAGATGCACAATAAATGATTTCTGGTTGAGTGAAAAGTAGAGAGGATAATGATCAAAGGGGGAAGTGGCACAAAGTAGGTTAGGGAGGCAGGGTGTAGATCACATAAGGCCACGTAGACCATCCGAAGGTTTAAATTTTATTCTGGGTCCATTGGGAAATATTTAAAAGCAGGCAAAGGAAACATTCCACTTTATGTTTTAAGGTCACTTGTGGTTATGTGGAAAGTGGATTGGAGGGTAGCAATAGTGGTGATGAAACCAGGTGGGCTTTTACAGGACTCCAGTGGAGAGAGGATAGCCTGTACCACTAAGATAATAGCAGTAGCAAAAGGGAAACAGGGCAGAAGTGAGGTCTACGAGAAAGTACCAGCCATGTAATAGGAAAAATAGAAACATTTTTTTGAAGACAATACAAGAAACATTATACATAGGACAATGGTACCTCATGATTCATCTCTGGCTGTAACCTTCTTGAAAGGTTCATTGGTAACAGTCTGAAGTCATTAGCAACTGCTGCATGATGTTCCTTCTGCTCTGGTAGCAGAAGCCATGGGATGAACTTTGCCATGACATGTTTATGTCAAGATCTTGCATCAGAATCTCGGACACAGTAGTTTTTGGAATCCCCAGATCAGTTTCTAGTCCTCGCACTGTCAGTTGCTGATCTTTGTTGATTGCAGCCCATACACAGTAAACATTCTCAGGTGTTCTGCTTGTTGCAGGCCTTCCAGAACATGGATCACTTTCAACAGATTCTCAACCACCTTTGAAGCGTGTGTGCCACACTTGTATTTGTACTGCACTCATTGCATCGTCCCCATAAGCCTTCTGAATCATCTGAATAGTTTCCATAGAGAAAATGTTCAAGCTTAATGCAAAATTTGATGCAGATTCGTTGCTCTTCTCACTCAGTCATCTTGAATGTGACAGCCACTCAGTACACATGCTCACTCAATGGCATCTACTATCCCCACTGACTAGTACGGTGAAGTCATCGCTGTTCACACATGCCCATTCCAGCCCACTCTCCTTGGCTCAGTTTACATCAATGTCACACAAATTGTTCTTGTTATATTATCAATGGCCTGACTTTTTCTGGACAGACCTCATATTTTGGACATGCTATTGACATGACTTCCTAATGGAATTTGTTTGGAGAATGTGAGGAGAGGGCAACTCAAGGACACCTAGATTTCCTTCTTAAAACACCTGAGTAGATGGTGCCAATGTATTGAGATGAAAAAGTTTGTGGGGAGAACCGGGTTTGGTGGCAAAAATCAAGGGTACTTTTATGAGTATGTTCAATTTGAGGTACAACACTTCAGTGGATATGTCAGCTAGGCACTATAGATATTAAAGATACCTAGGATATCTTAGGAATATCTAGATATTCAGGACAGAGATCAGGGCTGGAGACAAAAGGCATGAAGATGACAAAGATGGTATCTAAATCCAGGAAGTGAGGCAGTCATTTAGGGAGAGAGCATAAGAGAAATGTCTCAGGGCTTAGCCCTGAGAAACCCCAGCATTTAGGTTAGATAGAGGAAAGGCAGCCAGAAAGGGGAGTGAAGAGTTGCCATTGAGGTAGAAGGAAAACCAGAAAAGAAATTGCATAAGAATGGATACTCAAGAGGTGCTGTCAGAACTTACAGTGAGTACCCTTAGGAAGGAGGGGTGACAGAAGCCCTGATTAGGAGGTGAGGCTGTATCCAAGTGCTCTCCCCTTATCCATCCATCGCCTTGATAAAGAGGAATAAAAGGTCCTATCCAATCCTGTCACACGGAGGTTCTTTGTGATATGGTTCTTCTCCACTTCTCAAGCTGAATTGCTCATCATTTCCTCCTATTCTAGTTTGTAACTTTGAATATTCCTTGCTCCCTATCCCCAGGTCTTTGGTCAATTCTCTGCTCCTTGATTAGAAAATACCTATGTTTCCCCCATCTTTGGTAGGATTTCTGCTTAAATTTGTAAAGATGGTAAGTTAAAATTTTTTTACTTCAAAAATTATCTCCAGATAATTTATATTTATCTTCCTATACATTTTTTACACAGTTGAAACTCTGTATATTTTATGAGTTTTTGTTTTGCTTAATGTATTAAATAAACCCCATGATACTAAAGGCTCCCTAAAGATCTTTTGTAATGGCTAGACACTATTTCATAATGGAAACAAATACTAATTTCTTTAATGGTTTGTGTTTATTTCTGATATTGCAATCTATAGATGCTCTGAAATATTTTTGTAACTTTTTAATGTAAATTTGTTTTTAAAATCCTTGGTAGATGGCAAACTGCTTTCTTTTTAATAGATTTTATTGATTATGCTATTACAGTTGTCCCATTTTCCCCCTTTCACTCACCTCCACCCTGCACACCCCCTCCCACCCAAATTCCTCCCCTTTAGTTCATGTACATGTGTCATAAGTTCTTTAGCTTCTACATTTCCCACACTATTCTTGCCCTCCCCCTGTCTATTTTCTACCTACCATCTATGTTACTTATTCTCTGTACCTTTTCCCCCTCTCTCCTCCTCCCACTCCCCTGTTGCTAACCCTCCATGTGATCTCCATTTCTGTGTTTCTGCTCCTGTTCTAGCTGTTTGCTTAATTTGCTTTTGTTTTAGTGTGGTTGTTAATTGTGAGTTTGCTGTCTTTTTACTGTCCTATTTTTATCTTCTTTTTCTTAGACCAGTCTCTTTAACATTTCCTATAATAAGGGCTTGGTGATGATGAACTCCTTTAACTTGACCTTATCTGAGAAGCACCTTATCTGCCCTTCCATTCTAAATGATAGCTTTGCTGGATAGAGTAATCTTGAATGTAGGTCCTTGCCTTTCATGATTTGGAATACTTCTTTCCAGCCCCTCCTTGCCTTTAAGGTCTCTTTTGAGAAATCAGCTGACAGTCTTATGGGCACTCCTTTGTAGATAACTGTCTCCTTTTCTCTTGCTGCTTTTAAAATTCTCTCCTTATCTTTAATCTTGGGTAATGTAATTATGATGTGCCTTGGTGTGTTCCTCCTTGGGTCCAACTTCTTTGCGACTCTCTGAGCTTCCTGGACTTCCTGGAAGTCTATTTACTTTGCCAGATTGGGGAAGTTCTCCTTTATTATTTGTTCAAATAAGTTTTCCACTTGTTGCTTATCCTCTTCCCCTCTGGTACTCCAATAATTTGGATGTTGGTATGTTTCAAGATGTCCTGGAGGTTCCTAAGCCTCTCCTCATTTTTTTGAATTCTTGTTTCTTCATTCTTTTCTGATTGGATGTTTCTTTCTTCCTTCTGGTCCACTCCATTGCTTTGAATCCCAGTTTCCTTCCCATCACTATTAGTTCCCTGTACATTTCCTTCATTTCACTTATTGTAGCCTTCATTTTTTCATCTAATTTGCGACCAAATTCAACCAGTTCTGTGAGTATCCTGATTACCAGCGTTTTGAACTTTGTGTTTGATAGGTTGGTTAGCTGTTCGTTGCTTAGTTGTATTTTTTCTGGACCTTTGATCTGTTCTTTTGTTTGGGCTTTTTTTTTTTTTTTTTTTTTTTTTTTTTTTTTTTTTTTTTTTTTTTTTTTTTTTTTTTTTTTTTTTTTTTTTTTTTTTTTTTTTTTTTTTTTTTTTTTTTTTTTTTTTTTTTTTTTTTTTTTTTTTGTCTTAAGGCACCTATTACGTAGTGAGGGGCAGGGCCTTAGATGTTCACCAGGGCAGGGCAACCCACGTCGCTGGGTTGTGACTCTGTATGTGGGGCAGGGGTCTGAGAGGGAACAATGGCGCTTGCTCCGCTCTCTGCTGGTTTTCAGTCAACTTCCCCCACTTCCCACTAGCAAACTGGGCCCTTCTGTGCTGATTCCCATGTGGGTGGATATGCATACGTTCTAGGACCCTATGGGTTTCTCCAACAAACTCTCCTGTGAGTCTCCCGGCACCTCAACCCCCACAGGTATTTTCGATCAGTGATTTGAGACTTTATTTCCCCTAGCTGGGACCCTGGGTTGTGTGGTCTGTCTCACTCCCCAGTTTTGCCAGGTTTATCTGCATGCGAAGGTGGGACCCTGGTCTGCCAGCTGCCTTGTGCAAGGTGCCCAGCTCCAGAACCCGCCACCTCGCTGGGTCCGGGTCCGCCAGATGCTGCTTTGCCCTGAGCACACTCTGCCCCTGCTGCCTGACTCCACCCCTCCTACCGGCCTGGATGAATGTGTCTACTTTAACTCCTTGGTTGTCAGACTTCCATACAGTTCAATTTTGTCAGTACTGGTTGTATTTTGTTTCTAAATTGTTGTTGTCCTTATTTTGGTTGTGCGAAGAGGCACAGTGTGTCTACCTACGCCTTCATCTTGGCTGGAAGTCTGGCAAACTGCTTTCTACCAAAGTTTTTGCGATTTACTTTTCTGTGATTTCGGCATCCAATTGTTTAGTACAGTGATTTTCAACTGGTGAGGCACAAGAATTTTTAAAACATGCAATATTTGATTATTTAGTCAGGGGCACTTTTCCCTTAGATTGTCAACTAAAAAAATGACAACAGCCTACATAGCAATAGCCATCCAGTGTGAACGAATCAAAATTATACCTATTTTTTTTTGTCACAAAGCCAAAAAAATATTTTGGGGGTATATTTCTGATGTGCTGTAGAATTTTTGTTATTAGTTTATGTGTGCTGTGAGATGAAAAGGTTTGAAAAATCATTGGTTTAGAACAACCACCAGGGATGCAGTGGGAAAAATGGGTGTGGGTGGGGAAGGATAGAGACCCATTATGAGGTCCTGTAGTTGTCCTAGTAGAGGGCCTGGGTGTGAACGCAGCCTTGCTACAACAGTATGGGCCCCAATCCAAAAGCATCATCAGAACACTACTCACCAGAAATTCAAAACCTCAGGACCCAGCCTAGGTCTACCATTCAAATCTGCATTTTAACACAATCTGGGATGCTTCCCATGCCCATTCAGGTGTGAGAGAAACACTGATCTAGAGACGGTGGTTTCAAACTGCCGCACACTGGAATCACCTGGGGAGCTGTAAAGATTCCAATATCCAGGCCACACCCCATACCAATTAAGTCCATCTCTGTGAGTGGGACCAGAAAGCAAAACCCCCTCCAGAAGGGACCCTAATGTTCAGCCAATTTCCATAGCCTGTGATCTGAGTAGCGTGGTAGGAATTGTAACAATGGTTAGTTCGCTGCCCTGATTGGTGTGGCTCAGTGGGTTGGGCGTTGGAACCGCAAACTGAAAGGTAGCCTGCTCCATTCCCCGATGTGGGCCAGGTCCCCAGTTGGCAGCAAGAGGCAACCTATTCATGTTTCTCTCCCTGTCATTCTCCCTCTCTAAAAATAAATAAAATCTTTTTTAAAAAACGGTTAGCTCAGGTGGCTGAGGAACAGGCAAGAAAGGGTAATGCACCATATAGTGCTGCTGTTTTGGGTTTTGCACAGTGCTCACGTAATGCCATGTAAAGCTAAAACGCGTGGGAAGGCCTGATAGAGGTGCCTCTTGACTAGGCGATAAACCAGACAGGCAGGAGGTTGCTGATACCGATAACCTAACGGAGCGCCGCCTATCTCGCCAGTGGATGCCCACCGCCCCACCTAAGGGACCCTCTCCTCTGCGGACCTAGCTCCCTCCCATACCCCCGCACGCGCCGGTTTGCGACGTAGAGCGCAGGCGCGCTCGCCGCTGGTGCAGGGGGTCGGCTTTCAGTGACGTCAGCACGCCTCGCGGGGTCCAGCCCCTCAGCCCGGCCCCCGGCTCGCGCGCTAGCCGGGCAGGGGCGGAGTGCCGGCCCGTTGCACTGTCCCGTCTGACCGCGCCAGTTTGAATGAAAGCTCTTCAAGATGGCGGCGGCCGGGGCCGAGGCGCGAGAAGGTGAGGGCTAGAGAGCGGCGCCCCTCACTAGCACCCATTCTCCCGGCAAACTCCCCAGGCCCGGGAAGCGTGCCGGGACGCGGGGTCCAGGCCGAGTGCGGCGCCGCCTCCCGCCCTGCTGACACCTGGGCCCCCAGATGCGCGCCGCGGGCTTCACCTTTTCCCCGGCCCCTGACCCTTCTCGCGGCTCGGCCGGCACGCTCCCCGGAGTTTCCCTTTGCGTCCCGGCCGGTGCGCCAGCCACCGGGATCGGCCCCCTCCGCCCCGCCGAGGTCCCTTGGGCCTCGCAGCCCCTCCCCACCCGGTGGTTGTGTAGAGGTATTCAGGCGGCCACCGCGACGCCTCCTGATCCCCAGGGGGGTGGTTCGTGTTCCCGTGGGCGCGCGTGTGGCTTGGCTCTTTTGTGGTGGTTTGAGCGGGACGTTTACTGTTGGGGCTGGCGTTTTAGCTGGGTACTGGTGTTTTAAATGTGACCTCAGTATCAGAGGAAAAGAAGGAAATTGGGCCTGACCTATGACTGCTAATAAAGGAAATTAAGCGAGGATACACCCCAATTCGGTCTCACTAGGAGGTAAAATTCCTCATCAGAGCTTATGCTAGTAAATGGGTATTGAAGGATGTATCCTTTAGCCTGGGGTCATTTTTATATCCACCAGAAACTTGTCTGTTATTTGCGTGGACGCCAAAGAATTAGCTACTGAACTTGTGTGCATTCTTGTGCGCCCTTTAAAAAAGACTAGAACTTGCATTGCATTCTAGAATTTGAAGGTGTTTTCCAGACTGTTCTTCCCCACATAGATTATCAATTCTTTATTCCCCAGGTGTTATTCCACCTAAGGTTACTGTGAACTATTGTGAGGTTTTTGTGGTGGAAATAAAATGTTTAATCTTGTAAATGAATTTTCCCCCTACATTATAGATAATCGAGATTATTACCAAAAGTGTTTTACGCCCCCTCCCCTTTTTCTTTGTCCTTTTTTTTTTTTTTAAACTCCCAACAGCATTTCCATCGAGGGTTGTGTCTTGAATCTTCTTGTTACTTCAACTAGGTGAGAATGGTAGGAAGAGCAGACAAATCACCTGGGGTAGATATCCTAGAGAAATCTCTTTTGCATGTGATCAACATAATGAGGTTAACTTGACACAAAACATCCTGAAGTTTTTTTAATGGAAAGGATTTAAGGGTTCATTTCTGTTCTACTTCTCTTCTACCTCCAAACCACCACTCCAAAGTAAGCACCCTCTTCCTCCCAATTAATTTTTTGAGGAGGGGGATGTCTTTTACTTTCTTGATCTAGAATTGTCCTTTGTAGGAAGGTGGGGGGGGGTGTGGAAACCCTGTTTCAGGGTTTCTGACAATGAACTCCCTGTGTGAGTGGAGGGTGAGGAGTGGATCTAGCAAGAGCAGCTGTGGTCTCTGAATTACTTCAAAACACAAAAGGTTATCACGACTACCTTGGAGAGCTACCAAGTAAAGCTTGAGTTTACTGATAGATTTTGTTTGGTAACCCCAATTTCCTTCAACTCCCACATTTTCTCAGTGAATCTGAAACCTGGAACAGTGAAAATCTCACTAAAGTCATATAGCTAAGTGGCCTAGCAAAGGCTGGGGCAGAGGACCTTTGGTCCTCTCTGTGCTTACCATAACACTATCCATGAAACCAAGCTTATTACAGATTTCTAAATATCAGTTTGTGCTAACATATTTTATTAGCACTATGGGAGCAGAAATTTGAGGGTAAAATCTGCTGCAGTACAATAAGGTATTGGCTTACTGTAAAATTGATTATGAATGTCTGATTTTCTTCAAGCTTTGTATATGGGTCATGTAAATTGAATACTCTTTTGTAATTCTTGATTTTAAAATCAATACAGGAAATGAGTGTGGCAAAACTCAATATATTTTCCATTGTTTTATTATAACTCTGGGGATTACTCACCCTCATAATAATAACATTGGAGTGTGGGCAAGATAAGTGGAGTTAAAATTTCATGCTACATTGCAAACTGGGAAAAGTAGGACATATGATGCATGAGTAACTATAGAACTATATTTCAGTTAGATTTCAATTTTATTATCCAACTAAGAGAAAGGGAGAAAAGATTTTAAATTTTTAACAAATTACAAGATTGTTTTAAGATATATTTAAGATATTTCTAAAATAAGTATATCCTAGATATCTATATTTTATTAAAATAGCAATTGTATCCTGTGTAGATTATACTGGAAAAGTCAAAAACATTATCCCTTTTGACCTTTGGATCTATATGTAATCTTAGGAAAGCTTCCAGACTTTCTATGAAACATTTTGTTCAGGTGGCTCAGTAGAAATTAATTGACATCAGTTAAACACAGTAGTGTAGGAACCCATGAGAAAGTCCAAGAAGACCAATTTACCACAATAATTCTTTAATGCTTAATTTTGTCTTGAAGACACAAAAATGGCTTCTTGTCATAAGAATTTTTAGTCTTATAAAATTGCCAGTAGAAAGGTGGGGATGTAGAAGTGTTAAGTTTTTCCTTTTCCTTTTTTTATTTTATTCAGTAGCTATTTCATTAGTAAAGAGTTCTATTTTCTTATTGTAGCTTGGTGTGTGCCTTGCCTAGTTTCACTTGATACTCTTCAGGAATTATGTAGAAAAGAAAAGCTCACATGTAAATCGATTGGAATCACCAAAAGGAATCTAAACAATTATGAGGTGGAATACTTGTGTGACTACAAGGTAGTAAAGGTAAGGCAAATATCTAGCCCCTTAAAAAAGAATCAGACTTCAGTATTTCATATTTGTGTAAGATAAAAAGAACCTTAAAAGTAAGCAAAGCTCTTCTTAATGTTTAAGATTCTAAGCCATAATAATTTATATGTCCTGTCATCTATATTGCCAAGTAACATTGAGAGGATTTTGAAGCATAAAATGTTCTTGCATTAGAATATTTTAAGGTGCTTATATCATTCTACATCCAACTCTTGATTATCTCCATGTGGATTACCAGAGGAAATGTTTTATCTCAGATTGGCTTATCCTGGGATTCATTTTGTTCCTAAATCATATTTCCCCACTGTCACCTAAAATGAACCTAGAAATTCAAACCAATTATAGTGTTACTGAATCTCCTCAAAAAGCATCACCATCTGTATTTCCTGCTATCATGTCAAGTGAGATTCTGTGATGTAATAGAATGGCCTGGAGTTTAAAGTCATTTCTAGCCTTTGTTTAGTGCCTTAAGACTTCAGCAAAGTCACTTAACTTCTCTAGGACTTACCTTACTCCTATTCTTTTTAAAATGGCAAGATTGGTCTTCTAAGCTTTTCCAACCTAAATCTTACAATAAATTTTTGAATAATCTGTATAGCCTACTTCCTCTTCAAGAATTCTGTTTTGGACATTAGTCTTGTCAGTTCTACGAGATAATCAGGAATCTTGTTTAAGTCTTTGTTTTCCTCTATCCATTCAGTCATTAAATCCAGTTTTTCCCTGGAAACATCCATCTTTTTTGGTATCACTGCCTTCCTCATTCTGGGATTTTATAATCAAGCACTTCACCAACACTCTTCATAGGAACCTTCATTCGACACCAAAATAGCCCAGTCTGCCTTCACAGTTTATAAACTCTGGCCTGAACAATCCATTATAATGCTTATTTGTATCTCACAGAGTTCAGTTATACTTGATAAGCTTTTTGTTTCTCCCCCCCCCCACATTTTTGTAAGTAGTTTCCCCAAGTTTTTTACTTTTCTGGACCTCTTATTCTATTTCTCACCCTTTCTTTGCAGACCTCTTCTATGTCAGTGAAAAATAGGATCCCTCAAAAATAAACTCTCAAATTACCTTCATACCAGTTATTTGTATCTTCACTTATGTGTAGTTTCAGAGGTATCACCATTTGTCTTGTTTGTTATCCATTACCTTTAGGGCTTTACCTACATGATGTCTTTTTGTATCAGGTTCTCTTTTTCCACTGATTTTTCTCAATTGGTAAACCTATCCCTATGACTGTTTTTATGATGGGCAGTTTGCATATCTTAATGCCTTCCCCTTTTTCACCCACCTCCCAACCCCACTCACACCTAGCAACCATCAAGTTGTTCTCTGTATCTGTGAGTTTGTTTGTTTTCTTTGTCAATTTATTTTACTTTTTATATGTCACATATAAATGAAATTATATGGTATTTATCTTTGTCTGACTTTTCACTTAGCATAATACCCTCTAGATCCAACCATGTTGTTGCAAATAGCAAAATTTCATTCTTTTTTATGGCTAAGTAATATTCCATTGTATATATGCACCACATCTTTATCCATTTCTCTATTAATGAACACTTTGGTTGCTTCTTTATTTTGACTGTTGTAAATAATGCTTCAATGAACATAGGGATACATAGAGCTTTTTTAATTAGTGTTTTAGATTTTTCAGATAAACACCCAGAAGTGGAATTGCTGGGTTATATGGTAGTTCTATTTTTAATTCTTTGAGGAACCTCCATACAGTTTTCCATAGTGGTTGCAACAGTTTACAGTCTCACTGCCAGTACATGAGGGTTCTCTTTTTTCCACATCCTCCCAGCACTTGTTGTTTGTGGATATTGATGATAGCCATTCTGTGAGGTATGAAGTGATTTTAATTTACACTTCCCTGGTGATGAGTGATGTTGAACATCTTTCATATTGTTCTTCTGGAGAAATGTGTGTTCAAGTCCTCTGCCCATTAATTTACTGGATTTTTTTTCTGGTGTTAAGTTGGATGAGTTCCTTATATATTTTGGATATTAATCCTTATTGAATGTATCATTGGCAAATATCCTCTTCCATTCAGTAGATTTTTTTTTTCATTTTGTTTATGATTTCCTTCACTGCAGAAACTATTAGTTTGCTGTAGTCCCATTTTTTTATTTCTTTTGTTTCCTTTGCCCAAGAAGACATATCCAAAGAAATATCAGTAAGAGTTATATGGTTTAGAGTCCTACATTTAAGTCTTTAATCCATGCTGTAGATGGCATATGAAAGCGATCCAGTTTCGTTCTTTTGCATGTATCTATCAAGTTTTCCCAATACCATTTGTTGAAGAGACTGTCTTTCCCTCTTTGTATATTCGTACCTCCTTTGTCATGGATTAATTAGCCATATAGGCATGGGTTTATTTCTGGGCTCTCTATTCTGTTCCACTGGTTTTTGTGCCTGTTTTTATGCCAGTACCATGCTGTTTTGATTACTATGGCCTTATAGTTTGATATCAGGTAATGTGATGCCTCCAGCTTTGTTCCTTTTTTCCTCAAAATAGCTTTGGATATTGGGTCTTTTCTGGCTCCAAATAAATATTAAGATTATTTGTTCTAGTTCTGTGAAAAATGCCATTGACATTTTTATAAGGATTACATTGAATATGTAAATTGCTTTGGGTAGTATGGATATTTAAAAAATGTTAATCTTACTATACATGAGCACTGTATAAACTTCCATTTATTTGTGTCTTCTTCAACTTTGTATTTCAGTGTCTTACAATTTTCTGAGTACAGTTCTTTTACCTCCTTAGTTAAATTTATTCCTAGGTATTTTATTCTTTTTCATGCAGTTGTAAATGGGATTGTTTTCTTAATTTCTCTTTCAATAGTTCATTATTAATATACAAAATTACAGCCTATATCTGAGTATTAATTTTGTACCATGCTACTTTATTAAATTCATTTATTCTTACAGTGTTTTGGTGTATTCTTTATGGTTCTCTATGTAGTATGTCATTTGCAAATAATGACATACATGTAAATTTTACCAAACATTCAAAGATTTAATATCTATTTTTCTTAAACTATTTCACAGAATTGAAGAGGGAAGTCTCCCTACCTCATTTTGCGAGGCCATTATTACCCTGATACCAAAACCAGACTAAGACATTACTGAAAAAATAAAACTATAGGCCAATATCCCTGTTGAACGTAGATGCAAAAATTCCCATGAAACAAGAAAAATTTCAAATAATCTAATACAGTTTAAAATTCAGATACATTTTATTTCTTGTCTGATTGCTGTGGCTAGGACCTCTGATAGTATGTTGAATGGATATTCCTGTCTTGTTCCTGATGTTAAAGAAAAAGCTTTCGCTTTTTTACCATCAAGTATGATGTTAGCTACGGGTTTGTCATATACGGGCTTTATACTGTTGAGCATGTTCCCTCTCTTCCCACTTTGCTGAGAGTTTTTATCATAAATGGATGTTGGATTTTGTCAAATGCTTTTTCTGCATCTAGTGGTATCATGATTTTTATATTTCATTTTGTATATATGATTTGCAGATATTGAACCAGCTTTGTATCCTGGGAATAAATACACATGATTATGGTATGTGATCTTTTTAATGTATTGCTGAATTCAGTTTGCCAATTTTTTATTGAGGATTTTTGCATCTGTGTTCAACAAGGATATTGGCCTATAATTTTCTTTTTTTGTAATGTCTTAGACTGGTTTGGTATCAGGATAATACTGGCCTCCTAAAATGAGGTAGGGAGCCTTCCTTTCTCTTCAGTTTTTTTTGTAACAGGTTGAGAAAATAGGTATTAAATTTTCTTTGAATGTAACTACTGATTGGATTTCATTAGTAGTTTTCAGGCTTTTCAGGTTTTCTGTTTCTTCCTGATCCAGCCTTGGAAGATTATATATTTTTTAAGAATTTATTTTTTCCAGGTTGTCCAATTCGTTGGCATGTAATTATTGGTATATTTTCTTGAAATCTTTTGTATTATTGCGGTGTCATTTAGCACTTCTCTTTCATTTCTGATTTTATTTATTTCAGTCTCCTTTTTTTCTTTTCAATTTTTCTTTTATTGATTCTAGAGAGAGGGGAAGGGAGGGAGAAAGAGAGGGAGAGAAACATTGATTAGTGGCCTCTTGCATGTGCCCCAGTGGGGGACTGAACCCACAACCCAGGCACATATCCTGACTGGGAATGGAACCTGCAACCTTTCAGTTTGTACGATGATGCCCAACCAACTGAGCCACACTGACCAGGGCTCTCTTTTTTTCTTGATGAGTCTAGTTAAAGGTTTATCAATCTTGTTTATTTTTTCAAAGAACCAGCTCTTGGTCTCATTGATATTTTGTAATTTTGGACTCTATTTTATTTCCACTCTAATCTTTATTATTTCCTTTCTTTTATTAAATTTGGGCTTTGTTTGTTCTTTTTCTGGTTCCTTCATGTGTAAGGTTAAATTGTTTATTTGAGATTTTTCTTGTTTCTTGAGAGAGACCTATATTACTATGAATTTCTCTCTTACAGCTACTTTGGCTGTGTCCCACAGATTTAGGGTCACTGTGTATTTGTTTCCATTTGTCTCAATGTATCTTTTAGTTTCTTCCTTGAACTTGTTAACTTGTTTATTGTTTGGTAGCATATTATTTAGCCTCCAAGTGCTTATGTTTTTCAATGTTGTTCTTGTAATTGATTTCTAGTTTCATACCATTGGATTGAAGAAGATGCTCGATATGATTCAAACTTGTTTTGTGGCAGGTTGCTCCTGGATACTGTACCATGTGTGCTTGAAAAGAATGTGTATTCTGTTGCTTTGGAGTGAAATGGTCTAAAATATCATTTAAGTCCATGTGGTCTAATATCTCATTAAGACTACTGTTGATTTTCTGTCTGAATCATCTAACCATTGATGTCAAAGGGTATTAAAATCCCTTACTCGGACTGTAATACTGTTGATCTTCCTTTTATGCTGGTAAATATTTGCTTTACATATTTAGATGCTTTTACATTGTGTGCATAGATGTTTGCAAGAGTTATGTGTCCTTTTTTTTGGATTGATCCCTTTATTATTATGAAATGCCCTTTGTCGTTTGTGACATCCCTTTAAAGTCTACTTGGTCTGATAAAAGTATTGTTACCCTAGCTTCTTTTTTTCCTAATTTCCCATTGCTTGACATGTCTTTTTTCTTTTTTTTTCTTTTAAAGATTTTATTTATTTATTTTTTAGAGCAGGGAAGGGAGGGAGAGAGGGAGAAAAACATCAATGTGTGGTTGCCCCTCATGCGCCCCCCTACCAGAGACCCAGCCCACAACCCAGGCATGTGCCCTAGCTAGGTATTGAACCAGCAACCCTTTGGTTTGCAAGCTGGTGCTGAATCCACTGAGCCACACCAGCGAGGGCATCTTTTTCTGTCCTTTTACTGTTAGTCTGTATCTCAGTCTGAAGTGGGTCTCTTGTAGACAGCCTATGTACAGGTTTTGTTTTTCAATCTGTTCAGTCAGCCTGTGTCTTTTAATTATACCTCTTAGTCCATTTACATTTAAAGTAATTATTGATAAGCATGTACTTACTGTCATTTTATTGTTTTCTTGTTGCTTTTGTAGTTCTCTTTACTGTGTTGTTCTCTTGCTCTCTCTTTTGTATGTTGATGCCTTTTTATAGTGTGTTTTGGTTCCTTTCTCTTTGTTGTATGTCTCTTGTAGATTTTTGGTTTTTGGTTACCATATGCTTCATGTATACCAGGCTCTGTTTATAGCATTCTATTTTAACTTGATGGTGTTTGAAGTTTGGACACGTTATAAAATCACTACAATTTTTACTCACACCCTCCACATTTAAGGTTTTGTCATTATTTTGTACTTTTGTGTATGTGTGTGTTGTAATCATATATGATCTTCCTACTTTTGCCTTTTGACCTTTGTACTAGCATTATAGTTTGTTTAGCTACTAATTTTAAGTGCTTGCCTTTGTCATAGGATGTTTTTCTTTTCTACATTTTCTTATTTTTATTTTTTTATCTTTTCTTTTCTACTGCAATAAGTCCCTTTAACATTTCCTTTAATACTGGTTTAGTGGTGATGAAGACCGTTAGCTTTTTCTTGTCTGGGAAACTATCACTCCTTCAATTCTCAATGAGAGCCTTGCTGGGTAAAGTAATCTGGGTTGCAGATCTTTGCTTTTCACCACTTTGAATATTGCATGACTCTTCCTTCTGGCCTGCAAAGTTTCTGTTGAAAATCAGCTGACTGATGGGATTCCCTTTGTACTTAACTAACTGCTTTTCTCTGGCTACTTTTAAGATTCCTTGTGTTTAACCTTTGGCATTTTAATTATGATGTGTCTTGGTGTGGGCCTCCTTGGGCTCATCGTATTTGGGACTCTGTGCTTGCTGGACTTGTATGTCTATTTCCTTCATGGTAGGGAAGTTTTCAGTCATTTCTTTAAATACATTCTTAATCCCTTGCTCTTTGTTCTCCTTTTGGTACCTCTATGTTACAAATGTTGAACGTATGCGTGATGTTGCCCCAGAGATCCCTTAAACTATCCTGTTTTCCTCTCTGCTGTTTCAGTTGGGTGTTTTCTGCTACCTTGTCCTCCAGTTGAATTTCAATCCTCTTCTTCAGCTAATCTGTTTGATTGCCTCTAATATATTCTTTATTTCAATTATTGTATTCTTCATTTCTGACTTTTTTTTATGGTTTCTATCCCTTTGATATGGTTCTCATGAAGTTCATCTATTCTCCTAAGTTCATTTAGCATCCTTATAAACAGTGTTTTGAACTCTGTATCTGATAGTTGCTTGTCTCCATTTTGGTGAGTTCGTTTTTGGAGTTTTGTCCTGTTCTTTCATTTGAGACATGTTTTTTTCCTCCTTATTTTGGCTGACTCCTTGTGTTTTTTATTAAGTAGATCTGCTTTGTCTCCAAGTCTTGGCAAGGTGGCCTTATACAGTCAGTGTCCTGTGAGGCCCAGTGGTGCTGTCTCCTTATCCACCTGAGCTGGGTGCTCCAGGAGTGCCCCTAGTGTGTGTTGTGCATGCCCCTGCTGTAGTTGAACGTTGATTACTGTTGGCGCCTTGGTGAGTGGGGTTGATCCTAAGCCTGACTGGCTAGGAGGGATGGCCATGATTATGGTCATGCCTCAGATGAGCTGTTATATTGGGGCTTATGCCACAGAGTGGGTGCCAGCTGAATCTGCCCTCCAGGGTTTTCATTTCTGGAGCTGGTTGGGTAGTGCTCTGGTGTGGTCTAAAGCCAGCCACCATGTGTGCTGGTTTTGGAGGCTCTTGGGATGCGCTCCAGTGCAGGCCACATTCAGCCTCCCTTTGTACCGTCTTGGAGCTGCCTGGTGGGATCTACAAAGTGATGTGCAGTTGGTAACCATCTGTGCTGGGCTTAGAGGCTCCTGGGAGAAAGTATGCTATAAATCAAGGCCAGTTGCCACTAGTGCTGTGCTTGGGACTCTCATGGGCACCACAATGTGAACTAAGGCCAACTACCTCTTGTGCTAGGTTCATGGCCACTTATTTGAAGCTACATTCCAGGCCAACACTGGCCGCAACTTATACCAGGCTTTGGGCAAATTGAGACTGGTCACTTCTTTTGCTATGCTTGAGACCACTTAGCAAGAGCTTGGGGCCACATCTCAGCCTGCCCCTGCTTAGTACAGGTTTGTGAACCTTTGATAGATTTTAGGAAAGTCTGCAGCATGAGGCAAGGCAGGCCACTTATGTGGAAAAGCCACTGGAAGTTGCTCAGCCCAGCACGTGGGTTGGGTGGGGTCTCAGGGAATCACCAGGACAGGGTGAATGGAGAGCTCACCTGCACCTGCGCCCACCTGCACCTGCCACCTGTGTGGCAGACTCAACAAAGGAGCAGTGGTACCTGTCAGTGCTTCTGTCTCCAGAGAGGGCAGCCCCAACCCCTGCCCCTCCAACCCTCACCCTGAAGCTTGTCAATTCAGTTCCTCCATGCATGTCCATGGCACACTTAGAGCTGTCACTCCCACTGGAACCCAGAGCAAGTGGTTTGTGAGTGAGTGTGTTTGTGGGTGGGCCTCTCAAGAGGATTGCCTCTGTCTTCCACAGCCCTCCATTTCACTCGGATGCAATCCCCATTGGTTCTCACAGCCAGATGTTATGGGGACTTTACTTCCAGTCACTGGTGCCCTGGCCTGGGGAGCCTGGTGTGGGGCTGGGACCCCTTGCTTCCCCCTTGCAAATGCCTCTGTGGCTGAGATACTTCTCCCGATTCTGAATTGCCATACCATGGGCATGGGGCCAGCTTGTTCTGCATCCCTGCCCCCTCTTACCAGTCTCATTGTGGCTGCTGCTTTGTATCCGTAGTTATAGGACTTTTGTTCAGCTAGTCATCAAGTGGTTCTCAGTGATAGTTGTTTTATAATTTAGTTATAATTTTGATGCAGTCATGGGAAGGGGCAAGCTCAGCATTTACCTACTCTGCCATCTGGACTGGCAGTGTAAATTATTTAATCTATAGCCACATACCTACCTACCTACCTACCTACCTCTCTCTCTCTCTCTCTCTCTCTCTCTCTCTCTCTCTCTCTCTCTCTCACTGTGTGTGTGAGAGAGAGAGAGAGAGAGAGAGAGAGATATTGAGGCAAGTGAAAGATCTTATGACCTTGTCCTTCTCTCGTGTTTTCCCCTCCATTTATACAGTTAATAAAGGACACTGTCTCCAGGCCATGTTCCTGAAACTCATTACAGTTGTTTCAGAAGCACAGTCTAGTTGCATTATGGCCTTGCTTAAACCTTTTAATGGTTCCCTGTTGTCTACCACTTTAAGCTGAGACTCTCTGGACTGAGCTTCTTTATCATCTAGCCACTAACTACCTTTCCAGCTTCATGCTTTTCTATCCACACTGAAATACTTGTAAATTCTTTCATTAAGCTAAGATTTACCAACCATCTACTATAAGCTGGGCACTCTTCTGAGCATTCATTGGAATCATAGCTTAAGAACAGGCATGGCTTATATTCTAATTCCTTGAACAGTCCCGCACCTTTGTGTGTGCCCTTTTGCATTTCTCACCCAGTTCCCTCTTTGGAATATTATTGTTTCCCTTCTCAAAATTTTTCAACACCTGCAAGGTCCAGCTGAAAGGTTACTACTTATTATAGAGCCTTCTTCCCTGTCACACCTCCAGTAAAATTAATTGCTTTATGTTCAGGACTTAAAAAGCATTGTTCTTGTCATTTTTCTAGAAGTTATCACATTTTATACCTTTGTTTCATAACTTCTCTACTAAATTCTCAGCCATTTAAGGACCAGGACTATGTCTTACTGTAGTTCTTAGTCCATAAAGGATATTTAGTTTGTGGTTATAAATTGGCTTTTGCTTCCGTGATTTCTCCAATCCTCACAGTCACTATAAGACTAGACCATAGCTTGATGTTTATATTATAGTAGCAGTCTATTGACTAGTGTCTTCTGTTTTTTCTTTCTATATAGTTTCACTCAATAAACATTTTCCTTTTGTGTGTAAGGTACTAAATTATGCATTGGGAAAGCACAGATTAACAAGAAACTGTCCCTGAGCCTAAGGAACTCATAGCCTAGTGAGAAAGACTGACAAGTAGACCCTCCGCTGCAGTCCAGTACAGTGAGTGCTGTGGCAGGCGCTACTACAGTGTCAGGGGGAGGGACAAGGCCAGGGCACGGGAAGCTTCCTAGAAGAGGTGATGTCCAACAGGGGCTGAGCAAACAAGTGTTCTGATTTATTATAACTATATGATAACTATAATTATAACTATAAAGAATAGGGTATGATGTGGGAGTGGGAGAAAATGAAAGATGAGTGCAGGAACTTTCAGCCATTCTAAGCAATGGGAGTCATTTGAAAGATTCTAGAAAGAGTGGCACGATCAGATAATGTAATTCACAGAATTTTCTCTGTTCAGTGAGCAGATTGTCAGGAAGGGGAATGACACACACACTTACAGAGACCAGGCGAGAAATGATGGTGTGTGAACTAAAGTTATCACAGTGAAGATGAAGAGAAGTAGGTAAAAATTTTTTTAGTCACCAAGGATGTGACATTTATAACTCTGTGGTATAGTGGTCAGGTGGCTAGATGGGGACCTGGCAGTGAGGGTTCCACATCTAGAAAACATAGGTTTCTGACTTGCAGTTGTGTAGATAATAATACTGTTCACCAAAATCCAGGAATATAGGAGGATTAGGGTAGGAGGACTAATTTGGCTTTGGAGAATAAGAATGAGAAGGTTGAGAACATTGAAGTGAGCTGACCAGTACGTTGTTGAAAACAACGTTCTAATCAAGAGTGAGAACTAATTGGAAATGTAGATCTTAAAATAATTGGCAAAAAGACAGCAAGTGAAGCTGAAGGGACAGATACAGTTATCTGTTAAGTCAACAGATATTTATGGGCCATCTTCCACATCATATGCTAGGCACTAGAGATCTCAGCAATGAATGACACAGAGGTACCTGCTATCATGGAGTTTCTTTTTAGTGACAGTAGAAAAATCTTAAATATCATTGTACAAAGTACTTAATTAAAGTTTGGGTAAGTGCTAATGTAACAGGAGGATCTAACTTATCCTGCAGAGACTAGACAGATGTCCACAAGAAACTGCTGTTTAAACTTAGTGCCTCAAAATGAAAAGATAAGCACGGAAGGGTCTTGAGGTAGAAGAGAACCTGACTTCGAGGAATAGAAAGTGTGAGTGGAACATAGACGGATTGAAATGAGACAGGAAGGATAAGCAGGACCCAGAAATGCAATTCCTTATAGGCCAAGAAGAGAATTTTGGACTTTATCTTAGAGAGGTAGGGAAAATTTAGTAGTTTTGAGCAGGTGAATGATATGATAAGATGGATGTGTTGGAAATATTACTCTGGCTGTGATGTCATGAATGGACTGGTAGTAGTAAAAGACTATTGCAGTAATCCAAGCAAAGAAAATGTGGGAAGAGAACAAGGGCTGAGGAATAGTTAGGGAGAGGTCACTGGAAGAACTATCAAAGACTGAGACAAATTAGTAGTAAGAAAGATAGGAAGAAAACTGGAAAACTAAATCATGGGAGCCTGATAGAGATAATATCAGCAAAACAGAGTAGTGACCAGTAGGTCCAAGAACTGTGCAGTACCCACTGAGCAATGGAAGAAGGGTTGCTGATGCCCTTAGAGCAGTTTCAGTGGCATGGGTAGGAGAACACAAAGTAGAAAGAATTAAAGAATAAATTGGAGGTGAGAGATTTAAATGGTATGGACAACTGTTTTAAGAATTCCAGTTTTGAAGAAAGGGAGAAAGGGCAATGTTAAAGTATAAGGGTGTTTATGAATTTAAATTTTTAAAAAATCTGAGTAGGTAATATATGCATGTTATTTTAAAAACTGAAAGTTATAAAAAGCAATATACTGAAATCTTCTACCACTGTAACCTTATTCTCCAGTCTCTCAACTTTTAGTAATTTACTGTATCTCTTAGAGATTGCTTATATATTTAAACATTTATATCTCAAAGGAGGCTTAGTTTAAATTTGCTTTTTACTTTTATTTTTTTAAGATTTTATTTTATTTTTAGAGTGAAGAGAAGGAGAGAAACATTGATCTGTTGCCTCTTGCTTGCCTCCAACTGGGGACCTGGCCTGCAACCCAGGCATGTGCCCTGACAGGGAATGGAACCAGCGACCTTTAGGTTCGCAGGCTGGCACTCAATCCACTGAGCCACACCAGCCAGGGCTAATTTTGCTTTTTTAAAATGAGGGAGGTTTCAATGTTAGTGAGAACCACTGAGAGAACCTGAAGAGATAGGAGAGAAGGGATAATTGATAAAGAAAGTGCATCTCTTCTGTTTTATCTGCATTCACCTTCTTTTCTAGTTACATGTCCATGGAAGTGTGAAAATCAAGGGAATTTATGCCCAGTGGTTTCTGTTTTCTCTCTGCATTAGGAGCAAAGTTCGTGTGTTACTGAAAACAACAGGAAAGTAGTGGGATAAGTCCTCCGGCAAGAGGTCTGAAATAGCCGACTTAGGAAATGGAAAGAATTCTAACTGGGGAAACAAGAGGGTTGTTACTATTATGAGTTTATTGGGTTCCAGTTAATTTAAAGGATGTAAATTGAGATAGTGAAGCTCAGTACTCTGATTTTTTTCCATGGCATTTCTTGCCATGTCACTACTTTATACAGAGAGATTTCTAGCAAAACTATAGGTACTCTTTATTAACATACTGAGCTCGTCAGTGAAAAACTAGAACCCCCATGTACATTGGTGGGGCTTCTTCCTTGATAAGAAAATATTAAGAGATAAATTGCCTTCTTAAAATATCTAGGTAATTCTGAGTCTTTAGATCCACCACTATACTACATGGTACTTGCTAACAGAATATTCCACATCTAACAATAGGTTAATATTCCTGAAAGGCTGATTGCACTCAGAATGGTTTGTCAAGAATGGGAACAATGTAGAAATCATTAGACTAAGATTCAAATTTTAGAGATCAGGAAAACAGAGCTACAAGAAAGGACTATTTCAAGGTCATGTTGCTCATATGTGTCAGTCTTGGGCCTCTAACCAGGTGTCACAATTCCTGCTCTCTGTCAGTTACTGGCACGAGCATCCAGTGGCTTTCCATGGACCATTCTGATCAGCAGACTGTGTTCCCGCGGGACACCCGTGTTCCTATAATCAGATTCTGGCCATTCTACCACTAATGCTGCATGTGGCAATTGCTTCAGAACTTGCAGAAAACAATTGGCTAATGGGAGGATGGATTTTTGTTATTGTTTTCTGTCCTCCCATGGATATATTTTTAAAGTTTTTGTGCTTGCTACAACTTACTGGTACAGATAGCAGATTTCAGAGCAAATATTGAAAACCACTATCTCCAGGGTAAGTTTAGCAACTTATATTTTAAGGACTCATATAATTACTATTGTAATTTTTATCTTGCATACAAGTTGGTGGTCATTTTTGTTAGACATTCAGAAATACTTAGAGGAAGCCTAAGCTGTAGTGTAGGGATTGTGCTTGGTTCTGGGGCTACAAGGAATAAGATTCCATTTCTTCCCACAAATGGCTTATAGTTTAGGTTAGAAATGGGAACAGAGGAGGTTGGCAGTGATCAGTTCTCCTTGAGCAAGAGAAACAGGAAAGAGATGACATCTGAGCTGAATTTTATAGATGAGTATGTTTTTCTACACATAAAAGATGAGGCTGAAATAAGCAAGGGATCATTAGGCAAATGGAAGAAGCCATTCCAATGAGAGAACTTTGTGAATGAAGCAACAGGAGGGTATGAAAAGGCCTGTTACATCCAAGTACTTAATAGCAGTTCATTGTGGCCAGAGGTGTGTGAATGGGGCCATAATGGAAGATTGGGACAGAGAGCCATCAGGGACCCAGTCAAGAATGGTCTTATTTGTTTATAATAGAAAATATGAATTTAATTCTTTAGACAGTGGGAAAGCCATTAAAATGTTGAATCAAGAAAGTAACAAAATGACTGGTACAGTGGATTTTTATTATTTTTTAAAAAACTACACTTTAGTAAAGAAGGGTAGATTGGATTTATGGTCACTATGGAGTTGGGGAAACCAGTTAAAGGCCTGAAATAACTATAGCTAATAGAGATGGACAAGAACAAGTATCTAAAGACATTTGATGATGGATTGGATTGAGGTGGAGAAAGAGTCGAGACTGATCTCCTGGTTTGCAACTTGTGTGACTAGGCAGACAGGTAAGATTCCTTTTGATGGGGAACACAGAACAGAAAGAGTCTGGGAAGGACTGTAATGAGTTCCATGTGGATAGGTGATTTAGGGACCTGTTAGACATCCAGTAGTAGGCTATAGGATATATTGGGTTACACATTAAATTTGGGGAGTCATCACCATATAATTAAAACCACTGAAGTGATGAGGTTGCCCACAGAGAGCATTCAGAGCAGGAATTCTTAACTTGGAATCCAAATATCCTGAAATTACCCAAAATATTATATATGTGACTTTTGTTAAGGAAAGGCCCACAGCTTTCTTCAGATTCTCAAAAGAGGTAAACATTTGTTTAGTGTGAAAAGGGGCTGAGGACAGAGCTCTTAGTACTGTATCTGCATAGATTTTAAGTGATGGGCAGAGATATGGTCTCAGCAAGGAAGGCAGAAAAGGAACAAGAGTGTCGAGAGAATCGTGACAGCAAAGCCCAAGGAGAATTGTCAAGAAGGTGAGGACTAAAGAGTCGTTGGCTGGGCAATTAGAAGATGGTAAAATTATTCCTGATAAACAATATGGAATTAAAATATATTTGTATTTAATGAAGCTCCCCACAGAAACACCATGGTTTCTAAGAACTGTAATAATAAACATTGGCTTATTAAAAAAGTTCATATGCCTTAGTCAAGTGTCTAAGGCTATCTTAAATTTGTTCTTGCCTTGCCTTTACAGTTTTTTAAAAGATTTTGTATGTTTGTTTTTAGAGAGAGGGAAAGGGAGGAGAAAGAGGAAGAGAAACATCAATATGTAATCAAAAGAGAAACATCCATCGGTTGTCTCTCGCATGCCCCCCAAACCAGGGACCTGGCCCACAACCTAGGCATGTGCCCTGACTAGGAATTGAATCAGCAACCCTTCAGTCTGCAGAATGTTGTCCAAGCCACTGAGCTACACCAGTCAGGGCGCCATTACAGTTTTATCTCTCTCTTTAATATCTGAATTTCAAAGCTAGCCAAATCCATCTCTTCATGTTTTCTGGATACTTCATGCAAATCTTAGCTTCATGAAGGCTTTTGCTCATGTTTTTCAGCCTTCCTGCCCTGTCCCTTACCTAACAAATCCTATCAGTCTTTCTCAATGAAGTTTGTTCTACTTCCTCTGTATCCTCATTGACCTGTTTTTATTTCCCTCTTAATAGTCTAGTGGTGTTTATTGTGTTACTTGTGTTTGCAGTTAACATAGTACTGGTTTGTATTACTACTTATTTTACCTGTTACTACCTTCTTTTTCCAGTGAGATTTTACTCCTAAAGACTAGTATTACTTTACATTTCATCACACCCTCTAGTGACTGAACTTTCACATATTTATTATAAATACTAAAATATTTGAATGAATTTACCCTAAGGAAAAGATAGTAGAGGAAAATGTCTTTAAGAAGAATTCATATGATGCATTCCAAATTATACAAGAGTAATTTATAGATCATTATTATGACTGTATTCCATTTCTGTGGGTAATCAAGAGTTGATTGTATATCAGAATGAATAAGATATGAGTCATAAACTTTGGCTTTTATTTGGAATTTAGGGTATTGAATCAGTTGAATTTATTAAGTTAAACCGTTTTTGTTCTGCTATTTTTCAAAGTGGAAATATTTTTTGGATTAAAAAATATGCGTATAAAATAAAACTACAAAGTAGAAATTACATATTATTAATATTTCTACACTATTTTGCAAAGATACTCATGTTTTGTAAGCATCTTTACCTTCCATAAATTAAGTAACAATGTGGTTAAATACAACATTTAGTCACTAAAAATGCAAGTAGCATTATTTTGAAAACAAACCTCAGTGTTATAGTATTTTTAGTTTTGCTGAATGATGAATAATCTTAATCGTCTGACTTAAAGCTGGTGTTTCTGTTTCTTTCAGTGTTTACTGGCAACTTTGACATAGCCCAGAGCTATAGTAGGAAAAACTGTAACAGAAAAAAAGACAAGCAAGTTTGCATTGCTTTATTTTGGAATCAGAAAAATTAAAAACTTTTACAATTAAGGGGAATAGAGTCAGATACTGCCAAATGTGTCTCGCTGTTGTGCAACTGTCTGCTAACAACAGTCCCACATTTTAGTAGTTACCCGACAGAACGGAGAAAGCCATGTTGCGTCTTAGCCAACCTAACAAATGTATGTCCAGACTTGTTTTGTTTTGGGGGAATCACAATATAGATTTCTGTGAAAGTATAGTTTTGGTGCATATTCTCACACCATAATTTAACCACCTTTTTAAACAGAAAACATTTTGACTTTTTATAAAGAAGCAAAGTTTTTTTTAATTGACAAGCATTACTGTTTATTGAACAGAAATACATAAAACATTGAGATGAAGACAGTGGGGAGGAAATAATCTCTCGCTCTTCAAAGCCCCCTCAGTGTTCCTCAGCCCAATTCGTGCCTCCTCACATGTCTGATACCACATTTCCTATATCTTCCCGGTGGTTTGGTGTTAACCCAATTATGAACATAAAGCAACTGTCATGGTTATCCTTACTTTATAGTAAAAACTTTATTTAAAATTTCAGGGAAAAATAAATGTGTCCAATTAAGTTTTTATCAATATCTGTGAACTAAAATAACTAAAAACTATATAATGCAGTTTAATCACTTTTCATATATTAGAAGGTATTTTACCCAAGGGCACATGGATATATGTCAGTTATTCAAGAGGACAAAAAATAAAAATTGAGAGACTTCACTTCAGAAGTTTTTTGATTATACACACACTTGACTACCTTTTTAAAGAGAAATGTAACATGGCATTCCCGACTTTAAGGGGAGAAAGCATAGTCAGGTCACTGGAGTTGGAAGGCAAGAATGCAGGTACCTTAGTGGTCAACAGTAGGATGAGGGATAAAGCAAAATATTTTGATTGTTGGTAGCCTGAATGCCAACCTAATGCTACCTAATCCAGTCATGATTTAGTCTAAATAAGGTAAGAATTCTCTGGAATCATGCTGTCTGATAGAAATATAATATGGCCTACATATGTATAATTTAAAATTTTCTAGTAACCACATTAAAGTAACAGGAAGCAGGTGTAATTGCCTTCAGTTATATATTTGATCTAATCTAGTAAAAATCCAATGTATTTCAACATGTAATCAATATTTCTAGAAAGTGTGCATTACACTTAAAGCAGATCTCAATTTAGACTGGCCACAATTCAGGTGCTCGATAGATACATATGGCCAGTGACTGTATTGGACAATGTATATGTAGAACATGTAGGCTTTATGTGCCCATGACATTGAGAAATAGAACTACCCTTATATCTAGTATAAAATATTAAGTTACAGACCTTTAGCGAGGTGTCCAACCTGAAGCCTGTGGGCCGCATGCAGCTGAGGATGGCTATGAATGCGGCCCAACACAGATCGTAAATTTACTTAAAACCTTTTTTTTGCTCCTCAGTTTTTGTTAGTATTTGTGTTATTTAGTGTGTGGCCCAGATATGCCAAAAGGTTGGACACCCCTGCTAAAGGATACCTGCATCTACGGTGGCCAAGTAAACCTCTCATTTAGATTAGTTTTGGGACTGGCCATTTGCATGATCAAGAGAAATACTTTTTTGTTTAGTCTAGTCACTGTTTAGTAAAATACTCATGAATTTCAGTACTTTTTCTATAGGTGCAATTCTTTTGTCTGTGGTCAAGCATATTCTGCCACATTTAAATTCTATAAATATTTTATGTTATATAAGGAAAGTTTTATTTTTATGATCTGTACATTAATTGCTAGAAATTTGTGACTTTATATATTCTGAACTTTATTTAGAAAAACGATTATGGATACCTTACTCTTTACAATATTATTTAAATAATTGGGACTGTCATATCTGATTTGCATTTTCTTTTGTATTTTAAGGATATGGAATATTATCTTGTAAAATGGAAAGGATGGCCAGATTCTACAAATACTTGGGAACCTTTGCAAAATCTCAAGTGCCCATTACTACTTCAGCAATTCTCTAATGACAAGCATAATTATTTATCTCAGGTAAAAAAAGGCAGAGCAGTAACTCTAAACAATAACAAAGCTTTGAAACCCGCCATTGCTGAATACATTGTAAAGAAGGCTAAACAAAGGATAGCTCTGCGGAGATGGCAAGATGAACTCAACAGAAGAAAAAATCATAAAGGAATGATTTTTGTTGAAAATACTGTTGACTTAGAGGGCCCACCTTCAGACTTCTACTACATTAATGAATACAAACCCACTCCTGGAATCAGCTTAGTAAATGAAGCTACCTTTGGTTGTTCATGCACAGATTGCTTCTTGGAGAAATGTTGTCCTGCTGAAGCTGGAGTTCTTTTGGCTTATAATAAAAACCAACAAATTAAAATCCCACCTGGTACTCCCATTTACGAATGCAACTCAAGATGTCAATGTGGACCTGACTGTCCCAATAGGATTGTACAAAAAGGCACACAGTATTCACTTTGCATCTTTCGAACTAGCAATGGCTGTGGCTGGGGTGTAAAGACCCTTGTGAAGATTAAAAGAATGAGTTTTGTCATGGAATATGTTGGAGAGGTACGTTCAACTTAACGTAGCACATAATGTGCGTGGAAGGATTATGCTTTTGAAAAGTTACCTGTTTACCTCAGTAACAAATACTTGGTAAATTTTGATATTATCATTTGCAAATATGCAGAAATTTCAGGTTTAAGAGAGGGGTCCACTAGCACAGAAATATAAACTTAATATAAACAAAAAAAAATGAAAAATAGAAATATGAAAAAATGAAATAGTCATCTTTCAATGAACACCCATTTATAATCCATGGAACTGGCATTTGTAAATTTTAAAATAACTATTTTTACACAAAATTCCTAAGAAGAAAATCAGGTCTAAACACATGCTGACTTTGAAACTTTTAAAATCTAATTTACTTCATTCATTGGACCAAATATTGGGTTAAGTGTAGTTGCCAAAACGCAATTTTGTCTTAACTTGAAAACTATTGTATAATAGACCAGTGCTTTATGAGCAAGAGTTGTAGGACAAACATAAAAGCATTTATTATATCCATAAGAAAATACAAACTCTTTGTAACTCAGCTACAAAGACTATTTCCTACATAACCAAACAAATTTTTTAATATATATGTACATATACAAAAGTAGTATTTACCATGTGCCACGTATTATTCTAAGCACCTTATGTACTAACAGTAATTTTCTCAGCTCTGAGGTAGTGCATTGTTTCCATTGTTATAGGCAAGGAAACAGGCACAGAGAAATTAAGCATCTTGCCCAAGGTCACACAGTAGTAAAGAAGAGCCAGGTTTCAAAACCAAGGCTCCAGAACCAGCGCACTTCACCACTGTGCCACACTTCCTCAAATTGAAGGGTGGGTTAAACTGACTATAAACACAAGAGTATGACTGCGAATCCAGGGCTGTGAAATCTGACATTTTAAAAGTTGTTTGAATTGGACCACCTAATGTAAAGATTAAATTGGATCCCTATATTGATCCTTCTATTTCTAAACGATGGCAGGTTATTATAAATCACTACATGGGATACTAAATTTTACACAATTTTTTTTTGGCTTCATGAATGCTGCAGCTAAATTTGATTGACATAATAAATGACTAGACATTTTTTATTAAGCTGATCATGTGGTAAAGCTTTGTTGTTTAGAACAGAACTGTAAGTGATGGTTTTCAGCTGCCAAATTTCATGAAAACAACATATTCTATGAAATGAAACTTTCCATTATTTGACTGCAAATTTAACATACCTTCTCTCCTATATTTGTAATACATTTTCATTTGTAACTGCATACAGATTAGTTATATGAAAATATCCACTTAAAGCATATATACTTGTAAACTTAGTCCTTTACATTGTTACATCCTATGAAGAACTATAGTTTTGTAGCTTTTTTAATAATCTCAGTAAGTTAGAATGAAAGTACTACATGGTTTCAACTTGTTAATTGTTGAGTTGTCCTAATTCCTCTTTAAATAGCCATAATTGTTTTGCACCATCATTTCTCCTCCCTGTGTTCTCCCGCCTCTTTCTGTCTAGTTCTTCTAGAGTCATTTGTGGGGATGTGTGCTTTTTAAGTATTTGCAGACATCAGTATGTTGATTAATTGATTTATGGATGAGAGCTTTAGTTCAGCAATAGCTATAGAATATACTATAGTTTTTTCTTTTTAGGTGATCACAAGTGAAGAAGCTGAGAGACGGGGGCAGTTATATGACAACAAAGGAATCACATATCTCTTTGATCTGGACTATGAATCTGATGAATTCACAGTGGATGCAGCTCGATATGGAAATGTATCTCATTTTGTGAATCACAGTGTAAGAAATACTTAAAGTATAGACAGGACTGATTAACTTAGTACTGTGTTTAATGCTTTTCCATAGTTGAGGATATATATTTGAACCACAGACTCTTTTAGTATTTTCAGAGTATTTTAGTACCAGGGTCTCTGCTGTTAAATCATGACTACTGCTGTATTAGGAAAACTCAAAATGCAAATACCATGAATTTTGCAAGTCTTACTTATGTTACTTCATTTAAACTTTTCAACAACATTTTAAGATAGGTATTATCCTCATAGAGGAGGAAATTAATGAGCAGAGGAGTTAAGGGGTAGAAAGTGTTAAGAAACACAATTATGTAGGTTTCATACAGAAGTTACCACAGTTAGCTACGATAACTGTAGTCTCTTAAAATGAAAACATGTTAACATTTTTATAAGATTTAAAATTTTGTAAGGCTTTTTAAATTTTTTTTAAAGATTTGTTTTTAGACAGAGGGGAAGGGAAGGAGAAAAGAGAGGGAAACATCAATGCATGGTTGCCTCTCATGCGCCCCCTACTGGGGGCCTGGACCACAAACCTGGCATGTGCCCTGACTGGGAGTCAAACGGTGACCCTTTGGTTTGCAGGCAGTGGCTTAATCCACTGAGCCACACCAGCCAGGGCATAGGGCTATTTTTCTAAATTTTAACTTAGCACTCTTTTTTCTTTTAAGATTTTATTTATTTTTTAGAAAGAGGGGAAGGGAGGGAGAAAGAAAGAAACATCAATGTGTAAGAGATGCATCAATCAGTTGCCTCTCACTAAACCCCAACTGGGGACCCCACCTGTGACCCAGGCATGTGCCCTGCTGGGAATTAAAGGGGCAGTCTTTTGGCTCATAGGCTGGCATTCAATCCACTAAGCCTACCAGCCATGGCATTATTCTTTTAAAAAAGATTTTATTTATTTATTTTTAGAGAGAAGGGAAGGGAGGGAGAAAGGGAAAGAAACATTGATCAGTTGCCTCTTGAACACACCCCAACAGGGGACCAAACCTGCAACGTAAGCATGTGCCCTGACCAGGAATCGAGCCAGCGACCTTTCACTTTGCCAGGACCACTCCCAACCTGGCCACACCAGTCAGGGCTAAATTATAAATTAATATTCTTAATTTGTATTGGAAAAAAAACTTAGAATACAGCTGGAACCTTAACCGTAGAATCTTAAACTGTAAAAACTATTTCCAACACTAAGGGAGGTTAATAGTTATTGGGCACCTAATGCATGCCATGTAGATAACATAGTATTAGTCCTGTGAGATTGATATTATCTCCATTTTATAGATTAAAAGGAAATGTATTTCAAGGAATAAGTTATATAGCTGACCATATAAGGTAGACTGTGTTAAATTTTCAGTGGATTTTACACCTAGACTAATTTATGATTAGTAGTGAAATGCCAGAGACTTTCTGACTCCCTTGTTAGCTTTCTGATTTACTTAAACTTTTACTTTAATTTTGTTCTTAATAATAAATTTGAGATACTCCCAAAATAGATGTATTTTGTTTGAGGACAATTAAATATTTATTTTGGTCTCTTAGTATTATTGACTGGATCTTTCTTCTTACATATTCCAGAATTGAGTGTAGAGTTCTCCATATATCAAACAATTCCAAACACCAATTTAAGCAATGAAACCCTGTGCAATATGAAGTTTGAGTTCTACAATTCTAACTTGACTTTTTAAATGCAGTTCTAATTCTTTAAATATGCCTTACTGATATATCAACAGGTGAACTGATAGTGTTACCTGGGATTTGCAATAACATTCTTCAGAAAAATTTAAAAGTCAGGAATAGATGAAACCACAAATTGGCAAAAATGTTAATAACTGTTGAAGCTGCATAGTGGATACATGTGGACTTAATATTGTTTTCTCTAGTTTTATATATGTCTGAAATTTTCTACAAGTGAAAACAGTATTTAAATGTGCATGTCTCAGAGACCTCTAAATAATCAACTTAATTTCCAGTGTATCTTAAAAAACAAATCCTCTGGGCAATTGAAAATTTTAAATGGCATGTAGAAGAGCTCACTCACGTCACTTTTACTTAAATGGGTTCTCACGTTTTCTTTTTAGTGTGACCCAAATCTTCAGGTGTTCAATGTTTTCATTGATAACCTCGATACCCGTCTTCCCCGGATAGCATTATTCTCCACAAGAACCATAAATGCTGGAGAAGAGCTCACTTTCGATTATCAAATGAAAGGTATGGCTTTCAAGTGCAGTTCCATTGGTGGTGTTTTAGTATGAAGAGTCTGTTGCAGAATGGGAGAAGGTCTTAGATCATCTGAACCAAATGGTATAGTAAAGATGAAAAAATGAGGCTAAAAGAGTGTCTTTTTACTGAAGGTCTCAAAACTAATCCAACAACTAAAACTGGAATCCAGTTCTCCCTGACCTTGAACTGAGCAATGTCATTTCTTCTACATCACTATTACCACCTGCTTTTTTTCAGAACTTCCATTATGGAAGCTTATTTATTTGGAAACATCTTTTCTCAACAATATTTGTATTTAAAAAATTGTAAACCTACATTTCTGAATCTTTACTAAGAGGTGGATATTCAAAATATTTAAAATGTGATTTAAATCACACACGAACTTATTCCATTCTTACTGGAATTTGGCTTTTAAAAAGAACATTTAGTTGTATTTGCTTTATTGTGATACTATAAATATTTTCTTTCTAAGCATGATGCTTTTTACATATTGTTACTACTTGATTTCACTTTATGCTCTTAAACAGTATAAGAAATAAATGATTGTATATTGGATTTTCCCAGTAACATCCATCACTTAAGAAATCCATTCTTATAAACATGGGCTAATCACATTCACTTTACCTCTTATTAGCCCACACCATTCTTTCAAGGAAATTCATAATGATTTGTCTCTGAATATTCACATTTACAATATTCAAAGCTGATAAAAAATTTGAAACTTATTCTGAATTGTCTTAATTCTTTTTCTGCTGTATTTCTTTTTCTACATATTCAGGTTCTGGGGATATATCTTCAGATTCTATTGACTACAGCCCAGCCAAAAAGAGAGTGAGAACTGTGTGCAAATGTGGAGCTGTGACTTGCAGAGGTTACCTCAACTGAATTTTCAGGAAATAGAACTGAGGATAATTGTAGTTTTGTTTTCCAATGTTAACATCTTTAAAATAAATATTTGGGACCCCTTTCATATTATGAAGATTATACTCTATGTTAATTTACAATGCCTGTTTCAAACCATTGGCCAAAATGCATTACTGATGCTTCTGAAGAGAGGAACACAGGGTCAGATAGACCAATTTGAAGTGTACCTAATTAGTGGCTAGATATCAAACAAGTAAGGAAAACTAGTACAGGTCAGCATATACATACTTAAGAATTCTGTGTGAATAGAGAAATGCCTCCTTCAGTCTTTTAAGTGTTAATCTGATATGGCACACAGTAAGATCAGAATTCAACTTGCCATACATCTTGAATTTAGAGAAACAGTTAATTTAGTTTAGGCAAAAAGTTCTATTTTTGTTATTATGTTGCTATTCCTGTTTACCTATTTATTACTGTAAATATTGTCCTTGTATTGGAGACATATAGGCGTTACTGAATTATACCCTATTTTCTACTTCTTTCATTAAAACATTGAGAGTTTGATACAGAAATTTAAGGTCTAAAATTAAATGTGAAAAAATTAATTGCAGCTCAATTTCATATTTTGAAGCAAGTCAGACCATTATTGAAGGGTATGTGTTTGAACCAGCAATTCTTAATGGTTTTTTAATCCTGTAGAAGAAAAATCTTCAAAAGGTCTCCAAGAGGCATAATGGCCTCTTGGAAATGGCACAGCAGTGGGACCAAAAAGGTGCTTTGGCGTACCAGGCACGGGAAGGGGGCTGCTCCAAAGGCCCCTTTCAAAAGCGTTGCGTGAAGACCCACGTTTAGTGCCTCTCGTCTAAGCAGTAAATACACAGGATGCCCCCTGAGAGCAGCCGTGTTCCACATATCAACCCTACGGGTTCTGGAGTCAGGCTATTTTAACATTCCCTTTCCAACAGATTTAACTATTTTTATATTTCCTGCAAGCTCTTCTTTAAAATAATCTATATTTTGAGCTAATACTTATTTTATATATAAATTTTTTAAATGTGATAAAGCTAAACTTGGCTTGGCCAAAATGTGTGCCTGAATTATAAGACCATTTATTACTTGAACAATGAAGACTGAAACAATATATTCATTGTTGGTTTTGTTTGTTTTCCTGCATAGTAAAACCACAATCAGAAAAAACTGTTTTCACCTCTTTCTGATTCTGAGTTTTCTAATCATGGTGGCCAACATAAAGATAAATGCAGCAAATAAATCCAGCTTTCAGTATTCCTAAGCTCACTGCCCTAGACTTTAATGACCTAAAATAAGCTTGAGTATAACTGAGCTGACTTCACAAATGCATCATTTCAGATATCTTCTTAACCCTTAACCTCTTTTTTTGGGAGAAACTACACTTCACTTCAGTATTATATTGGTATTACTTGACTTCGCTCTTTCATAATATAGGGTAAATTGTTTACATGTTTAGAGCCTCAGAGTATATCTACTAACCAAAACCTGCAGAAGGTATCAAGAAAAAATACATTTTTTGTGCCATTTCATGTTTCTTTATGAAATAGTCACATGGTGTCAGGGGTGAGACAGCATCATTGATTTTACAGGTTGCTCCCAGTAGCCAAGCACATTTTGAATTATAATTGGTAAGTTTAAAGATATAATTTTCACTTTTTTAAAAAAGTTAGTGTTTTACTGTCTAGTAACTTAATCTTGTCTACTTTTTGTTCTATAATGTAAAACTGGAGGGCAAAGGGAAATGGCTATTTTGAGTCAACTTGTTTTGTCCTTATTAATACAGATTTAATGGGCCTTTGAGACTTTAATTATCTGTGTTAACCTTATGTTATTAAAAAGCTGAATTTAGGCAGTAAAATAATAGAAACTTTTTAAAAATGAAGCTGTTAGGAGCATTAACCATTTAAAATCAACATTTAACTTCTTTTCATTAGTTTCCTAAATTGTTAGTTTTTTCTTTCGGTATAAAGCAGATATCCAAGGGCAATATTTAGATAAAATTTAAACTTCCAATCCACTCTACAAATTGTAATAATACCATTGTTTTCAGTATCTACATATGAGGATTGTGATACACAATTGGTAATCTCAGGGGGTTTTTTTATACATGCAAAATCTCGATAGCACTTATTATAGTTCAACAGTTTTTATTTAGCAAATAAATTTAGTTTGGCATTTGATTTGCTATTTATCATGTGTTAGCTTTGTTTCTGATTATCTCACTGTCTTTCCCAGGAAGGCTACAAAAAGGGGGGAAAAATACTGATGTATTCCTGACTGCCTGCTATTGAGATTAACCAAAGGTTTATATACCATTCCTTTCAAACTTTTCTTTTGAATAAGTTTATTGTCACAGTTCATACATTTGGATATTAAAGTATAATTTTACACTTAGCATAATGTGAATGGATATTTCTAAAATTTTTGAGCATTATTTGTCACCATGTATTTAAATCAATTTTGCTAAGTACTGCCTAGAACTGCAAAGGAATTTTAGAATTAGAGCTAATATTCCTTGAGCAAGTCTTAGGCCTTTATATGTAATCATGTGCTTCTCATAAATCTATGAGGTGGGTGCTGTCATCCCTATAGTAAACCAGAGGAAGTAGGTTGCAACTGGTTAGGTAACAAGATCACCCAGCTAGGAGGCAGTAAACTACACCTATTCTTAATGGATTTAACCAACTTCAGGCAGTTTCTTAAAAACCAATTTCTACTGTTAGTTTAAACAAACTTCTAAGCCTTGGATTCTTCTCTAAGGCAAATGTGGGTAGTGACTGAGTTTCTTCTCTGATATATCATGGCACTTTGAAACTTTCCTTGCATTTTATACTTTATAGTTCAAGTAAAAATTCAAGTAGCCACTATAATTAATCCTGCCCACTCTTAAGCTCTTTTTGATAGGCCTTACTGCATGGTGATGAAGAGCGTGGACTCTGGGGCCTGAGTTGCCTGTATTGGATTCCTTGCTTCACCCTCTACCAGCTATGTGAACTAACCTCTCTGTACCTTAGCCTCCTTATCTGTGAATGGGGGTAACAAATATATCTACCTCAAAGGGTGCTGTGAGGATTAAAGGAGTTAATATATAGTATGTAAAAGAATTAAGCATTATCACAGTAAGCACCATATTAAGCATTAGCTATAATTATTCTGTACTTTAAATACAGGTTTATAAAGTACCTGTACTTTAACCAGTACAGGTTTATACAATTGACCCATGAATGACACAAGTTTGAACTTGGGGGTCCATGGATAAGTTCAAACCCATGTTCAAGGGTCAACTGTATGAAACTGTACTTACTTAAACATCTTTTGTGACCTAAGTCTGTTCTAGTGTTCTTAGCCCTTAAATTCATTCAGCCAGCATTTATTATGCTAGATTCATATATAACACAATGAAAATGTGGCAATATACAGTATTAAATTGATGGTGTGATCATAAAATGCTAAGAATATATTCAGAAGAATGTTTATAGGCATGTTTTGAACACCAGCCCCTCCCTTGCATCATAAGCTATATACTATTATGAAATCTTAAGTGTCAGTATATACAAATTATATATTTGATTAGAAGAGTTATGATAATGAACTAAAACTAATTTTTAGAGCTATAAATAAAATGTGAAGTCTCTGGGTTTCAGTAATGGGCCTAGTGTAGTTATTACCAGATATTCAACAAATGAATTATTTGCAATCCTCATTGGTTCTCTCTAGAGTATTTATATTCACTTGGAATTCAGGAAGTGGTAATCAGACTACTACTGGGCAAAATGGAATGACTACAACTCTAATCCTGCCCCATATACTGTCTGTAGACTGTATTTCATCCAAAGCTCAGAGCAAAGCTCAGAGCAGCAGCTGATCTAGGAGAAATCTAGGAGGAATGCTAGCCAGCATTCCCATAAAACTCCCTGTGTCCTTCCTTATACTCCTTTGCTCCAGCTACCTTACTGTGCTCAGACCATTCCCATTGGTGTAGATGTTGGTAAAACTTACTCTTGAGTAATTTAGGGTAAATACTTCCCTAAAATTGTGACCCAACATGTCCTTAAAGACCAATCAGAAATGACCAGGTCCTTAGTCTCAGCCCTATCCCTTAATAATGATGTCAGTTTCTTCCCCTCCTCCCTCCTCTTGTGTCGGTTTCTTAGTTGAATGTGAAGTCGAGGTGCCACCGTCTAGTTTTTCTCCGTGTAAATGGACAGGGGCAGATCTGTCCTCCAACATTTGGGAATGGAATATTCCCTTCTGGAAAAGTGAGGATTGGCTTCCTGGTCCTCTTGGCTTTGCTTCCTCTGAGTACCCCATTTATTTTCCTCTCCCATTAACTATAAGTCTTGTTCCCTAATTAGTCTTGTGTATCCAATACTTACTGTTGATCTAATTACCTTGCAGCACAGTGATAATGCATATCATGTTAGTGGAATTGATGGACATTGTTTTTAGACTACTTAAACTAGTTTAAAGAGAAATCTCTGCTTTTGCTACATTGATTTACAAAATGTCAGCATAATAAAGTGCTTGTTAATATGTTAATAAAACTTTCTTAAATACACATATATACTGTGCAAAAGCATATCCTGTTGATGGCCTTTAGGAAAGTTGAATGACTCACAGAACACATGTATACTTTGGCCATTTAATTAATTTCCTTTAGGTCCTAACTTTTGTGGTTTTAATTTTGCAATTGTATTCACACCATCATTCGTAAGTTGTGTCACATCTCTTGCGTTAAGTAGGGGGTTGGCTTTTCCCATAGCCATCAGTTTATAGTAATAGGTCCAAGTTTTTATTCTTTCAGTTTGAAGTACTTTTATGACCTAGTATATGATCTATCTTGGTGAATGCCCCATGTCCTCTTGAAAAGCATGTATTTTGTTGTTGGCTAGAGTATCAATGAGATCCATTTGGTGGATGGTCTTGCTGATTACCTGTAAACTAATTGTTACTGTGAGAGGAATGTTCAAGTCCCAACTATAATCGTGCATTAGTTTCTCCTCTTAGTTGTTGGCGCTTTGTACAGGCACACCTCGTTTTACTGTGCTTCACAGATAGCGCGTTCTCATCAGCATCGAGGTAAGGCCCTCCACCAGCAAAGGGCTACAACTTGCTGAAGGCTGAGGTGATGGTTAGCATTTTTTAGCAAAGTAGTTTTAAATTAAGGCATGCTCGGTGTTTCAGACATATGCTATGCACACTTAATAGACTGTAGTATAGTGTAAACATAACTTTTATGTGCACTGGGAAACCAAAAATTTCATGTGACCTGCTTTATTGTGATTTTTTCTTTGTTGCAGTGGTCTGGAACCCAGTCTGCAATATCTCTGCAGTGTGCCTGTGTATTTTGAAGCTGTGCTGTTAGGTACATACACATTTAAAATTGTATCTTCTTAGTGAACTGCACCTTTTATTGCTACTCCAGCTGCCATGGTATATTTCCTATCCTTTTACTTTCAACCAACCTATATCATGTGAAGTGAGTTGCTTATTGATAGCATATAGTTGGGTCATGTTTTATTTTTCCAGACTATCTTTTCATCGCTGTGTTTAGACCATTTTCATTTAATGTAATTATTAACCTGTTTGGATTTAGTCCTACCATATCCTATTGGTTTTCTGTTTTTTCCCCTCTTTTTTGTTCTTTTTCCCCCTTTACTCCTTTCTTTTAGGTTATATGAGCATTTTAATTTATCTATTAAGGTTTTGACTATTACCTCTTTGTATAGGTTTCTTTAGTGGTGGCTCTGGAATGAATTCTTAAGTATCTAAAAGTGAGCTTTTTCTCTTGTCAAGTACTATACTCTCACCTGTTGCCAGCTTCTCATACAAATACTGTAAATGCTCTCGTTTAGGAAGCTCAGCTTCTGGAGTTGAGGGAATTTCAAAATCAGAGGAGCTCTGTGACTCTGCATTGGTGCTAAGAGTTGGCAACCTTCTTTCCTGAGGTATGTGTTTCCCGCTGCTTACAGTAGTTGGTTCTCCAACACTAGGAACTGTAGTTACATCTTCAGAGTAAGAGTCCTTTAGGCAAAGTACATTTTGTTCCATCTGAGAGGCAGGAAGGTTCTCTTTGATTCTTGGTTTATAGCCGCCTTTGTTCAAGGAAGTCATGTCTCCACTGTTTCTCTCTTGGGAAGATAACAAAATAGTGTCAGGTTGGCTGTCCCAGCCTTGACTTCCTTGTTCTGAGATGTGTGTGGACTGGGAGGAGTTCTGAGAGGAGATGTGAGTTGACTCCCCATCAGAGTCACTGAAAAGCTTTGGCGACTGAGAGCCCCCTCCCTCTGTGGAGGAAAGGAAGTTTTCCAAACCATCATCTGTGATCTCATCATTTCTTTTAAAGAAGACTTCCCACTGTGGTACTTCTGCATCCACCTTTTGTTGGTGATGTGTAACAGGACATGGATCTCCTTGAGATGATGCTGGGACTTGTGATTCTTCCTCACTTTCACTGTTGGATTCTTCACAGTCTATAAAGTTTGCCCAAAGAGAGGTTTGCATGCTCTCTGCTTTGTTGCATCCTGTGCTTTGTCCTAGTTTTTCAGGCTGATTTTGTGATACTGCAGTCATTTGAAATACCTTAGGGTGAAGAGTTCGCTGGTTTGGAACTTTGTGCCTTAAAGGTACTGGCAGAGGATCATCAAAGAGGTCATGTTCATCTTCCTCCTCCTCCTCTGGGGGACAAACCAGGTTAGTAAGAAACACACAATGCAAAGGGAGCCAACTTGTGTTTTTAATTAAAAATCCAATTTCTAGCATTTAGCTATGTTTTTACTTCACAGAATTACAAATAATAGGGAGTTTACTGTTCCAAGAGAAATTAAAAGGCCCCTATTCTTGGGATATTCTGAACAATTTATCACCCTTCAATTTATAATGTCAGACAGTGAGTTGAGAATATAGACTTGTGTTCACCAAATTAAGGACACATTACCTAAGTTAGTGGTTCGCAAACCTGGTTGATCATTAGCATCACCTGGAGAGCTTTTTAAAAACACACAGCTTTAGTCCTGGCTGGGTGGCTCAAGTGGATTGAGCGCCAGACTGAGACATACCAAAGGGCTGCCAGTTTGATTCTCAGTCAGAGCACAGGCCTGGGTTGTGGGCCAGGTCCCCAGTGAGGGGCGCTCTAGAGGCAACCACACATTGATGTTTCTCTTCCTCTCTCTAAAAATAAATAATCAATCTTAAAAAAAAGAATCACACACACCACTTAGCGTACTTCATTCAAGACTTACTGAATCCCTTAAGGTAGGAGCCAGTAATTTGATTATTGCTGTATTTTAAGTTCTGCAGCTGATTCTGTTCAACAGCCAGGTTTGTGAACCACCCAGATTAGGAGAAAGGTTTGCAAATACTATTTGTTCAAATTGGCTGATTTAATATGACAACAGTTAACTATTTTCTAACATTTTCCTTGTAAAAACATTTTATTGATACCTACTTCATGCTTGTTATGAGCTGAATGTTTGTGTCCTCCCAAAATTCCTAATTTGAAGCTCTAACCCCAGTGTAATGGTATTTGGAGATGAGACCTTCAGAAGATAGTAGGTTTAGATGAGCACCTGAAGGTGGGGCCCATGTGATAGGATTAATGCCATTGTGAAAAAGGGAAGACAGACTTCTCAGTGCTCATGCCCAGAGGAAAGGCCTGACAACACACAGTGAGAGGGCAGCTGTCCACAAGGCAGATAGAGGGCCTTTACCAAAAGCAAATCTACTGGCACGTTGATCCCGGGCGTCCCAGCCTCCACAGCCGTGAGCAGTATATGTCTGTTGTTTAAGTCATTTGATCGGTGGCATTTGTATAGCAGCCAGAGCTGGATAGCGCACAAGGCTGTGACAGAACACTCGGGAACACACAGATTAATCACCTTTAACCAAAATACTAAATAAAACACATCAATGTCAAGAACTAAAAGCCAAGAAAATTTACTCTGCTGATTTTGTGCATGCTGTGTTAGTGTATATATAGTAAGCCCAGTCCACATAAATTCTTAAAATGAAATCTCACTTAGAGAATGAAATTCTTACAATATATGAAATTTACATAAAATAAGGTGCAGACTTGGAGAAACAAATATTTTACTGCCCCGTAATAGCACCTAAACTACGGAAATTAAATGCTCACGACACTACTTTTTGTTCTAGTGCTGAATCTGGTATTAACTTACAAACACCTAGTTCTTTAAATGATAATTATTTTCCCAGTCATAAAGGAGGTAGCTAAATACTATTTTTTTAACCCTCAACTGAGACTTTTTTTCCATTGCTTTCAGAAACAGAGAGAGAGAGAGAAACAATGTGAAAGAGAAACATCATTTGGTTGCCTTCCTGTACACTCCCTAGCTGGGGATTGAACCTGCAACCTGAGTATTGCCCTGACTGGGAGAATCGAACCCATAAACCTTCATTGTACGGGATGATGCTCCAACCAACTGAGCCATGCTGGCCAGGGCAAGACTACATTTTTTTAAAGCCACTAAAAAGATGGACAGCAGAGACCATCATCCAGCTCCCATTTTATCAATAAGGAGGTAGGCCCAGAGAAGGTATATGATAATGCATAGGTCAAAAGATAGAGCCAGGAATCAAACCCAATTCTTCAAGTTCTGTGTTCTGTTATGATTAATAATTGTTTAAACAAGTAGCTACTTACCTTAGCCTTCTTTTCTGAAGAACTTAAGGTGACTGAGATGTCTAGCCTACAGTATTTGGAATCACAATTTATAAGATATAGCTTTATTTTAAGGCATGGATTTGTTTTAGCTCTTCCACTATTTTGTAGAGCTCAAATTTTGTGCCAAATTTGTGCCATTAAGGCACAAAATGTGTAATTTTGTGCCAAAATTATCTTTTTACGAAATGTTTTTGTATCCTAAGTTGGATAGTTTCGTGTTCTTCTGGATCTGTGTGTGACTATACTGGTATCATGGTATGTTTCAACTGTAAAATACTAATGCTTTAATCTGTCCAAACATGTTCACATTAACTCACCTGTGTGCATCTGAAATAAGTAGTTGATCAGACACTGAGAAAATATCACAAATATGAAAATGTTGAAATTCTTAATAGTGTTTTCAAACTAGTATAGTTAAACCCAATTTAAAAAAGGACAAATGTCAAAATTCACAGATATCATCCAGTATAAATTGGCATAATCATACTGGAAGACAATTAAGGCAATATGTATCAGCACTTGAATTTCTAAAATGTAACCCAGTATAATGAGAAAACTGAAATAGACTTAATATACAATATTGTTCATCACAGTTTTAATTGTAAAATTGAAAAGTTCAAAATAACCTAAATATGTGATGACAAAGAATACATAAATATACCATTATCTAGTCTTAATGCAGAATATACAGCCATTAAGTTTGGTGTTTTTGAATAACAACATTGTTTCAATAAAAAGTTAGTGTGTGTGTATATATGTGGATGTGCGGATACATTCATGTATATACAGTGATCCAAGCTGCTTTTCAGACTGTATATAGTCATATAATTATTAAACTACTTACGTACTGTCACACTATTTAGTAAACAGGCCTTTCCTTAATCCCCAAGTATCCTTTCCGTGCCCACAGCTGCCCTGGCACCTACTTCCTGCCCACCTCTCCACAGTCCAACAGCTAAGAGTCTTACGCAGCTGGAGAACTTAGGATGCACTACAGTTAGTACTGTTCTTGTTGGTGCCTATCCAATGTTGTTTTTTAAACATTTTCAGTCTACCCCTTTGAGTTCAGTGGATATTTATATAAATGATAGGGAAAAAATAAAATACATTAAAATGCTAATTTAGAGTTACAGGGTTCTATATATTTTCTAAATTATCTATAGTGAGTATATACTATTATAAGAACAAACAATTTTTTAAATTGGTTTATGGGGATAATTATAATAATGTTAACTATTAAATTATATAAAGATAAAGCAAAGTACAAAGAGCTCTACTAAAATGCTTTTTTAAAGAGGCTAAGAGAAGAATGACTTCTGAACTTCCACCTCAGATTCTAAAACAGGAATAACAAATCTTAAAACAACTGATAATGCCACATGTATTAACAATGACTTGCATCAAGAAGAGAACCTGACAGACTGGTAACCCCCCTGGTGGAGATCACCACAGCAACCTTAAAGCTCACAGGACAGAATAGGAATGGTAGCCAGGGGCGTATGAACGTGATGATACCTATAGCTTACAAAATCCATCTGAAAACATCTACTACAGACTGATACCAAAGGATTGGAAAGATCTAGACCTGTTCAAATAATTTAAAAGCTATAAAAGTTGCTATTTCATAAGGAATAAGAAGGCTAAGGAATCTAGAAGGAACAAAAGCAAAGCTAACAGAATGGAAAAAGCAAGAACAAATAAAATGGAAGTGGAAAAGAAAAAAGAAAATCTTACACTAGTGGCCCAATTCAAAAAAACATTGTCAAAAATTAAAAGTCAAGCATCATGTAGGTACATAAGAAATATAGATTGTTAAATTCACTAAAAATTTTAATGATTTCTTTCTACTTCCAGCCAAGAAAGTAGCAGGGGTTAGATTGAACCTCTCACCTGAACCAACTAAAAGCAAGACAAAATGTAAGAAACAAAGGACATTAGGCAATAAAAGACAGTGACACCTGAGAACTGACCCAGAGATTACCCCATTTTACTGGTTTCCAGGCAGAAGGGGACATGGAGGTAGAGCTCATTGGCACTCCTGAGTTGAGATATAACTGGAAATCTGAGGAAGCCAAGGTGACTGGAGTTCCCAGAGGAGAAAGCAGTTAGAATGGCTCCCAAGAGCTGCAGCAGGACCCCTGAGTATCCAGCATACTGACCATAGTGTATGCTTGTGATGCAGCGCATCCCTCACAGCTGGAGAAAGGATCGCTCAAAAGCATGAAAGGAAAGAATGCGCAGAATGCACATAGTGCTGGGAATTGTGCCTGTTCTCAATAGCCAGAGCGGACCAGCTAATTTATGAGATGTTTTATTGTAAGAATAACCAAGGGCCTCACCTCAGTAGTGGGGAAAGTTAATTCTAAATGATGTGCTATTCTGTTCCTGCTTCCAAAGATAAAAAGCAGTACACAAAACAATCAAACTTTCCAAGTCACGTAACCACATGCCAGACAAAGTTCAAGAATATATTTAGAAATTCAGAATTACACAGAACTTAGTATAAGTTCAGGATGTATGGAATCCAACAAAAAAAAATTACCCAGCATGCAGAAAGGTGGGAAAATAAGAAAGTCAACATTGACCCCCAAAAATGATAAAACGGGGATAAAGCTTCATGATCATAGATTAAGCAATAGTTTCTTAGATATCACACCAAAAGCACAAGCAATAAAAGAAAAATTAGATAAACTGAAATTTACATTTTTGCATTTCAAAAGACATCAAGAAAATAAAAAGCTGTAAACTAGGAGAAAATATTTGCAAATCATCTGATAAAGGACTTACATGCAGATTATATAAATTTACACTCAATGAGATTGTTAATCCAATTTAAAAACAGGCAAAAGAGTTAGACATTTCACCAAAGATGATCAATAAATGGCCCATAAGCACAGGAGAACAGCTCAACATTAAAAGAGATGCAGATTGAAAAGATAATGAGATACCACTTTATACCCACTAGACTGGCTATAATTAAAAAGATGATAATATCTGAGCTAGGATGTGAAAAAATTGTAATCCTATATTGCTGGTGAGACTGGAAATGATGTGTTGAATTTGGAAAACTCAGTTTCTTAAAATGTTAAGACAGATTTACTACATGTTATGGGCTAAATGTATCCTCCTGACACCCCTGAAAAAAAAAAAAAAAATGTTGAAGCCCTAAATTTGGAAATGGGGCATCTAAGGAAGTGAGGTTAAGGGTGGACCCTGATCCAACAGATTACCATATAAGGAGACATCACAGAACACTCCTCTATCCCCTACCCTCCATTGAGACCATGTGTGCACACAGCAGCATGGCAGCCACCAACAAGCCAAGAGAAGAGGCCTCAAAATGAAACCTTTGCCAGCCCCTTGATCTTAGAATTCCCAGCCTCCAGAACAGTGAGAAGTTTGTTTAAGCTACCCAGTCTGTGGCATTTTGCTATGGCAGCTCAGATACCACATAACCCAGAAATTCTATGTTACACCTAAAATAAAGTATGTGTCCAAATAAAAACTTTGTGTATACAAATATTCATAGCAGCATTACTTGTAACTAAAAAGTAGCAAAAACCCAGATGCCCATCAACTGGCGAATGGTTAAATGTGGTATACTCATACAAAGAAATATTATTTGGCAATAAAAATGAAGTACTGATAAATTATACAGGATGGATGAACTTTGAAAATATTGTCTAAGTGAAAGAAGCCAGGCACAGGAGACCAAATATGTGGTTCCATTGATGTGAAATGTCCAGAAGAGGTAAATCTATAGAGACAGACCATAGAAGTGGCTGCTTAAGGCTGGAGGTGGTTAAGGGGAGGGACTTGAAATGGCACAGTTTCTTTTCAGAGTAATGGAAATACCTGAAATTACCCTATTTTGCCATGTATAATGCACACATTTTTTGCCCCAATTTTTGAGGGAAAAATAAGGGTGCGCATTATACATGGCTATAATAAATCTGTGTACAATGCACACAAAAACGTGGGTATGCATCATACACAGCAAAAAAATATTGGTAGATACAGGTGATGGTTGCACAACTCTGTTACAAAGTAACAAAAATGGAATTGTTTGCCTAAAAGGGTGAAATTTTGGCATATAAATTATATTTCAACAAAGCTTTTAAAAATGCACAGTTTAAAGCAAAAAAATTAGTAATATTTTTGTGGAGCTTATAACAAGTAAAATGTATGATGGTAATAGTACAGGCTGTGGGGGAAGGAACGGAGCTAGACTGTTGGAAGCTTTTTATACTTGAAGTAGAATAATATTTCACTTTTTACTCTCATAGGTCAAAAATGTATACTGTTGGGTTGGCCAAAAAGTCCATTACGTTTTTTTCTGTAAGATGGCTCCAGTAGTGCTTAGCTGTCTTTAACTTCATTCAAAACAATTTTGTTAAGATTGTATTGTGACAGCTGTTACTTCAGTGTGCCTTTTTTAAAAACTTAATCAAAATTGGTAAATTTTTCTTCAGCCATTTTAATATTGAAGATGGAAGAAGGTATGCAACATTTTTGGTGTATCATGCTTTATTATTTCAAGAAAGGTAAAATGCAACTGAAACAAAAACAGATTCGTGCAGTGTATGGAGAAGGTGCTGTGACTGATCGAGTGTGTCAAAAGTGGTTTGTGAAGTTTCTTGGTACTACTGACATTTTGGAACAGTAGTTCTTTGCTGTGGGGCTGTCTTATGCATTGAAAGATGGTGAGCAGCAGCCCTGGCCTCCACCACTAGCAGCCAGTAGTGGGAGATAGCCGGCATACTAAAAATATTCAGATTAATAAAGTTTTTAGTGAATATGAAAAATGTGTCTTATTTTATGGAAAAAACAGACTTTTTGGCCAACCCAGTATAAAACACTAAAACAAAAATTACAGCTAATAAGCCAATAAGAGAATAAAAGGAATCTATCAGTATTCAATCCAGAAGAAGGAAGAAGAGAAAGAAGAAACAAAGAACAGATGTAACAAACAGCAAGGTAGTAAATGTGAACCTAACCATGTCAATCACATCAAAGCTAAAATGGCCTAAATACTCCAAGTAAAAGGCAGAAATGATCAGATTGGCTATAAAAAGCGAGACCCAAAAATACACTGCTAACAATAAACCCACCTTAATGACAGTTAAAAACACAGGGACGCAAAAAGATACTTTGCTAAGCCTAGTCAGAAGACAGTGGGGTGGCATGGCTGTGTTACTATCTAATAAAGACCTCAAAGCTAAAACTATTACCAGGGATACATATATTTCCTAAAATTAAAGGAGTCAGTTCCTCAAGAGGACGTAACAGTCTTAAACATGAGTATACCTAATAACAGTGCTTCACATAGATGAAGCAAAAGTGAGAATGGCCAGCAGAAGTACACATTCACAATGATAAATGGAGATTTCAACAACTTTGAGTAACTGATAGAACAAGTAAAATGAGTAGAGCAGTGATGAATAGAAGACAAACATCATCAACCAACTTGACCTAATTGGCATATACAGAACACCCAATAGCTTTGGTTGTCTCATTAGTAAAATTGGATGAGACCCCTTATAGGTCTGATTTGAGGTTTAGCTATAATGTATGGAAAGGACCTAACAGTACCTGCCATGCAGTAGGTGTTCAATAAACAGTATCACTTTTATCTGCCATTATCTTTGTCGTGCATTAGCCAGTATTACAGTGACTGGCTCTCCACCAGAGCAGTGAAAACTCAGAATCCTAACCACGAAATCAAATGAAGCAGCAGAGTTTTGCTGAGAATCTGAAGTTCTGATTTCCACCTTAGAGCTTTCCCCTAATTTTTAATGGGAAATGAAAGCAATGAAAGAAAGTATAGAGAAAGTCCATTTGTGTAAGTACAGCTGATCAGTCTGATCAGAAATGATGGCAAGAAAAGTTCCCATTATCAGTGTTTTCTAGTATCTTGAAGTATTTAATGGAAACAACACAGTCTCTCCTTATGGCCTAACAAACCATGGGGCATATTTCCAGAAAGCTGAGAACATTCAATACAGGCACAGTTCTCTTTTTCACTTGTTCTAAACCTAGGGAGGAGATTGAACTCGTGGCTTTATAAGCTGAAGACAGGAAGGCTATGCACTTCCTGAGACCCCATGACAAGTCTGAGTGTTAGTTAGCAAGTCGCAGGTCTACCTCTGCCCAATGCACCTTTCACCAGGCCAGACCATCCTGAAAGGCAGTTCTGCAGGAAAACCCACACCTCTGGCCCACGGTCATTCTTACCAGAGTCTGGGTGAGTTCTAGCTCTCTTCAGTTTTCCAAGTGGTTTATACTTTGGCTCAGTGCTTTGGGAAGAACGGCATAAAGGCTTTAAGCTGAAATGAATATAAATATTTTATTCTTGCTGCTGGAATGTAAGCATCATTTATAGATTATAAAAACTTTACCATAGGGGAAGTCATAACTGCTTTTAAAAGCTGAAAAGTAATGTTCAATAATTTAAAATCACTTCAATATAATAAAGTGCTAATACAACCTGGAGGGTATCTAATTGTAGGACTGCAGGAAAGCAAAACTCATATCTGCTCTTGAACTGATGTGAGAAAGCAAGCCCCTATTCTTAAAAACTTAATACAGTGACACCTTCTGGCCTACAAGGAATACAATATAGCTAGTTGTTTTCCCTGCCCTGTTTAATGATGTTTACTCATCTCTTGCAAGAATCTCACAAGTTTGATCACTTCATTCTAGAGGCTGGAAACTAAAACACAGTGAGATAAAATATAAAAGGGCACAGGAATAAGATTTGAGGGTACCCTGCCCTTTTTCGAGGCCCTTATTGCCAACTGCTTCCTTATGCCAGATTCCCAGAAGCCCATTAGGATTACATATAACATACCTACTTGAAGAAAGGCATTATGCTCTCAACCTGATACACATTCACAGCCCCATCCACTTTAAGTCCTTGCCCCTGTTCTCTGGCCCGATACCGTTCTCTGGATCCATCCTGTTCAATAACACAAGTCCCACAAGTACCAACAACTTACATTTCTATGACTTTATCCATAGTTGTTCCCAATGGAATGACATTTGGATATGCATTCACAGGACAGATGTAGCTCAAGAAATCTTTAATCTAGAAGAAGGGAAATAAAGGATCAATCATCTCAACAGTGAAAAATCTGGGTACGAGAAGCAAGTAATGGAGGCCCGGGGAAAGCCAGCAGGATAATCATGGCTGTGTTCTCAATGCTTGCTGCATGTGGGGTTCACCTGGGGACCTCTCAAGAAAAAGAAATACCCAACACTCAGCCTCACCCCAGAGACCCTTTTAATACTAAGCTGCAGTGGGGCCTGGGGACTCTATTCTCCAGGTGGTTCTGTTCCACAATCAGGACTGAGAGTCACCTGTTAACGGGATTCAAAGATTCTATATTTCTTCCTAAGACCTTAGTGTCCTCACCTAAAAAGGGCAGTCGTATTTAACACATCCCCTGCATGTATGTTAGATTTAGCTGAGTACTTAACACACAAGAAAACAAGGGCTCAGAAGTACACTTCTTTCTGCCTACATAATTGTTGGCAATACCAAGGGAATTGCACCTTTGAGGTTGCTTGATTTTTTGTAATAGTTTATTCTAACCGCAACAAGGACAGTTGCCTGCAAAACTTCATGAATACCTTGATTTTTCTGCAAAGCTCAGAATGCTAAACAGGAACTCTGTCACTAGTCTGCAAAACACCTCTACAGACCAGACGGTCTTCAACTTACTCATCCTGGTGAGCTCGTGCTCTCTGGCAAGTTACTTAGAGTCTTGTAAGTCTTTGATTCTTCATTTAAAAGTATAAATAAATGAATGCATGTAAACTGCTTAGCCCAGTACTGGGTCTGGTTAACTATTTAGTAAAATTATCCATTGCAAAACTGATAATGACAGCACAAAGATTTTTATTACTCCCTTCTTCAAATGGGGATATTGAAACATAAAGTACTTATTAGTACCTGACTTTCTCAAATAAAGGACCATATCAAAGGAGGTAATAACCCAGGAATTATCAATAACTTCACTTTAAAGTAAAATGGCTACCTTAAAATGGGAAAAAACGGAAGATCCATTCTTTAGATATTTTTTATAAACAATTTCCTTTATACTTGAAGAGCAGACATGCAAATAGAAACCATTATTTACCTGCCTACAACCTGTGTGATTTTGCATAATCAATCCAAAGTTGAGGCTGGCAGAAATCGGAGGCTTTTTGAAAGGAGCAAGGATTTAAAAAGTAGGGCCAAGCCTGCACCATAACTGATTCACTTATTCTACTCAGCACCGAAGTGGCCACACGAGACAAGAAACACCCAGTAGAAGGGCACCTCTCTCACTTGTGCAGCTTGATGACCTTTCACCAGATGCCTGCCTTACAACAATTCATTAACAGTCAGTGCTCGGTACTCACAGCAGTCACCTTCTGTATAAAGTCACCGTGAACACTGAAGCAGCACACACCGAACTACTGGGGGAAATTCAGGGGCAGGTTCCTGTAAACCTCTGCTCAGTGTTTTTGTTAACCGATCAAAAGCATCACCTTGTTTTAGTGTGATTTCGCTTTTATCATTAAATACCTTATTTAATGTATATATTGTTGGCTCATTAGCACCGAACTAATGGCCAACAGCAGCAGTGTAACTCCTGCCAGCATGAAGCTTATCAAACATTTTCTCCAAAAGGCACGCGCCAGCAGCCCTGCATTAGGAACACGAGACAGCACTCCAGCACTACGCTCAGGGGCTGCTTCAAACAGTGGAACCACCAAAGGAGGCAGACTGAATGGACTGCAGAAAGGACAGTTGTTCGCACTCTTGAGAGCTGAAGCAAGAAGGCACCATGCCAGCCTGTGGACCTGAGTCGGAAACGTGCGCATGGGGCGGCCCACGTCTGCCCCGCTCCACTGTGCGTGTCCGCGGTGACCACAAAGCACTGCTTGCATCGATTTGCAACTTACAAAGACATTTTCCTGAGGAGGCAATTTGTAAGTAAGGAATCCATAAATACAGAAGATCAACTGTACTTAGAAAAACCTGAAAGCATATATTTATATCTATTTACATTTGTAAATACAGTTCATGTGCTACATATAAGATATAGGCAAATTAAGTAAACCAACGCTCAGGAAAGCCTGTCTCTCACCAATAAATACTGTGAAGGGAGATGACTAAGCAGAGCTCCGAGTAACCCCGCCCTGTGCATGCTAGCGGGCTCTGATCTGAGGAGGATGGGAAGAGACGGGTCTGCTTCATCTCTACGTGAGTTGCAGGGAAATACATCCTTAACGGGAGATAATTTTATAAAGTCTCATGAAGGCTTATGCTTCCCAACTTGGTTACTAACTATATTGAAGAAGAGAAATAAGACAGGAGTAGATTTGATTGAAAAAGGAAGGCCTACCCTTTCCCTAGATTAGATGCCCTCCCTGTGGCTGAGACAGAAAGGATATTCTGTCAGTCAAGAGGAAGGGCCCCTGATGCTGAGCAAGATGCCACACCAAGGACAAATCACCAGGAAGGGGCTTTGACAACAACCTAAGATTCAGGAGAAACTGATGAAGAAAACAAGTAAATTATAGCACCAAAATGAATTATTTCCAAGCTACTCTTAGATAACCTGTTTGTACATGAAAGTTAAGGTCAGTTATTTAATAGAGATGTCATGGTGATATTTAGAGAATATGATGAAGAATTGTTTACATTATTATGGCTGACTTGATAAGGATGCCGCTACTTGGAGTTCTGGAAGAATCTACCTGTTCAAATAATTAACACATCTGCGGCTCACTGCTACAGGTCTGTAGCCATGTATCCCAAATACAAAAATAATAGTTGTCAGAGAAATGGGTTTTTAAGTGCAGAAATGGCAAAACTAAAATTATGTATGTCTTAAAGTGTCATCAAAAGCCTGCTTTTATATTGCTTTTTCTCCAATATGAGAAATTACTGACTCTCTGGACTTGTTAGTTGCTAGCATTCACTTTGGAAATGCAGGAGGATTTTGCAAATAAATTACATATATCGAGTTCCCATTTTGGCAGGTCAGTTTCCTACATAAAAAGTACCATAACTGAACCATTTTAACTCCTCTTAAAACTGGATAATTAGTATACTACGTCCTTAAGGACAAGGTCCTATAGTGTGGTCATCTTTGTTCTTCCCCAATGTTGGATATTCAGGACTATTTTTTAAGTGGCTTTAATATAGTCACATTTTGAAGGAAGCCAAGAATCTGGACATATAAGGTTGTTTTACCTATAGTACTCCTTCAAATAATTTTTATGATAAGTGAACAATACAATTGAAGTAGGGAAGTTAAATTAATTCAGGAAGCAAGATGGGAAGAAAACCTAATCATAAATATATCCTTCAATGTTTGGGCTAAAAACAGGTAACAAGAGCAATTCCCTTTGTACTTAGTAACATAGCTCATCCACTGAGATGTTTTCCCTGCCATTTCGTTAGGAAAAGCCACACAAATCTTCAGCAGTAGAGGAGAGATGCTGCTGGAAGTCAAGGAGACTTGCACTCAGCCATGAAGGCTGCTGAGCAGTCGGCAACAGGGACCTGTGTGTATGGGGTCTTCTTACCTCACTGTAGGAGGAATGGAAAGAAAAACAAGCTCTGTATGAACTCTCTCCAGTCCTAAAGGGAAATTAAAACACAAAATTAAAAAGTCGCTTATCAAAACTAAGCTGAGTTCTAAATTTTGAGCCTTTCCATTTAGGCTATTACAGTAAAAATTCCCTACAGTCAAGAATTTCTTCCTGGAACATGAGGGAACTCTTTCCATAAGTATAAATATTTGTAGACACTCCAAAGAGCCAACATTAAGGAAATGTTCCCCCAAAGTGATGATCATCATGGTACGCCTCTACTTCAGTAAGGGCTCTATTCCCTCCGACATCAGTCTGTAGCCCCCTGCCAAGCAAGACTCAGTCTCCAGCCATCTTATCTCCCCAACTCGATAGGTCTCAGGAGGACTGGCTGGTGGAACTAGCCATGAGATAGGTTTGGAAGCAGCTTGTCTTCAGTTTAAATAGACTTTAAATGTCAAAAGTTAGTTATTTTCCACAAGTATAATATATCCTGTTCTTGGACTTAGGCTAGATTGCATTTAAACTAACTGAAAGATCACCGCTTCGATTCCCAGTTAGGACGCATGCCTGGGTTGCAGGCTGGGTTCCCAGCTGGGGGTGTGCAAGAGGCAAATGACTGATATCTCTCACACATCAGTCTTTCTCTCCCTTTCTCTCCCTCCTTTCTCTCTCTAAAAATAAAAAAATAAAATAAAACAAAATAAATCAGATCATCTACCTCAAAGCAGGCTTTCCCTGAGAAAATCTGTGACATTGCTCTCTTACCTCACAATTACATTCGTTTTTTTGGTTCTTTCTCCAAACCACATTGTGGATGGCTTAATGCTGATTGTGCGGAGTGGAATTCTATTTCTGGAAGTAATTCCACAGGGTAACCTATTCCACTGAAAATATTCCTCTGCCTAAAAAAAAAAAAAAAAAAAAGATTTAAACATATAGTAAAGCAGTTGAACATTTTCAACAAATATATGTGTAGGCAGGATCTCAGTAACAAAAGAAGTAAATAAATTTTCAGACATGAAAAGAAATGGAGACATGAGGAAACAATCAGATAATTTCAAAGTGAGAAACTAACTACAAAACAACCTGGACTCTCCAAAAATATCAGCGTGATGGAAGAAAAGCAAAAACTGGAGATGTGATCTACATCAAAAGGGACTAAAGAGGACTGGGCGAATGCAGCACGTGATTCTTCATTAAATCCCCTCCACAAGCCATAAAGGACACTGATGGGACAACTGGGGAGAACTGAATACAGACTATATTATACCTGATAGTATCATGTCCATGTTAAATTCCTGAGTGTGGGAGTCATATTGCAGTTACACAGGAGAATGTCCTTTCTCCAGCGATGCATGCGAAGGTTTAGGGTGAAGTGCCACAAAGTCTGTGACTGAGTCTCCAATGGGTTGGAGGTGGAGTCGGGGGCGCTGGTTACACACAGAGAGACAGAGGGGCAAGAGTGCAGATGTGGCAAAGTGTTAACTAACTGGGGGATCCAGGCTCATAATTTTACTGTTTTTAAATTTTTCAAAATAAAGCTGGAGAAAATAAGTGTGTGTAGAAGGTTGAAAAACAATGGAACTATTTTCCCAAAGACATGTTTAGATCAGGATCCTTCAAAACCACACGCACTCCACTAAGACCACACGCCACGCAGTGCCCTTGCTGCTGTTTCCTCCGCTCAGTGTTGCTAAGGCAACGTGACTTAAGGAAGAATCTCTTAAGCCATTGGAAGTAGTGGCTCAAGGCAAGTAGCTATGAGGGAAATGACAGGAGTAGCAGTTACAAATTACGCTACTTTGTGGGATGTGAGAAAACTCAGAGCAAAAAACACACTGGCCAATTGTGAGATTTATGGGATGTACGGGAAACCAAAGACTACAAGTCCAACAAAAAAAGGACAGTTTCATTTTGTATCTACTACATTTTTGTCCATCCACAAATTCACTGGCTGTGTGTGTATATGTGTATACACACACAAACGAAATGATGAAATAGATTCATGAACAGAAATTAGAATATGCAGTCTACTGATCATCAAAGTAATTTCTTACCTCATAGCTCCCCTACAGTGGTACTCCATGCTGTGGATAAGAATTCTTTTTTTTTTTTTTAAATTATGCTTTATTTTAGAGCTGAGCAACTTTACATTAAGTTTTTAGCCAATTAAGCCAGTATTACTACCACGATAATTATCTAAATGTGTAAAGGCAGTGTTTACTAAAATAAAAAGTACTCAGCACTTGAATGCTAAGAAACTTTAAATCTAAAGGAAAATTATGATCATGCATACTAGTACATTTGAAGATCACTACTTAGTATTAGTGATGTAGAATTATTACATAAATTAAAATTGTTTTAAATGTGAAAGGCAAATTCAAAACTTAATATCTGGGATTTGATAACAGAAGGTCATTTAATAAGAGGGCGTTCTATGGTGGCATTAAAAAACGATTATAGCCCTGGCTGGTATGACTCAGTGGACTGAGTGCAGGCCTGTGAACCAAAGGTTGCCGGTTTGATTCCCAGTCAGGGCACATGCCTGGGTTGCAGGCAGGGTTCCCAGTGGGGGGCATGCATGAGGCAACCACACATTGATGTTTCTCTCTCTTTCTCCTGCCCTTCCCCTCTCTCTAAAAATAAATAAATAAAATCTTAAAAAAAAAAAAAACCCAACTATTACAAGTGAGTTGCAAACATATGAGAAACATTCACTTGAAATCAGACCAGCAAAAATGTAACTATTTCAAAATTCAAAGCAAAATTATATCTAGATATTTATCCCAAATGAGAAGAAAAATACAGTTTACAAGTGTGTATGTATAATGAATCTGAAAATAGCAATGGATTGTGAATATTTTCTTAAATTATGAGTTCTAATATTTTACTAATTTCATTACAAGTAAATTATTCATTACATAATGCATTACAGATAAACATGTATCAAATGGATATGAATACATATCATTAAAAAATCGTAAATATTTGTATCTACTTACTAATTATGAAGTTTATGGTCATGGAATCTACAATGTACAGGTGCATGACCTTGGGCTAATAACATAAGATCTCAGCCTCAGTTTTTAACTTTGTAAATTGAAGAGCCTAGAAAATGGAATTTCTGACGTTCTTTCTGGACCTGAAATGCTGTTTCTCATGGATCCCACACACAATGAAGAAAGTGATTTACTTGGCACCTTTGGGTGGCGACACGCGTGGATCTGAGTGCTGCGATCTGTGGTGAGATGATGAAGAATGTCAGGCATATTTCGAAACATGTCTAGCTTATCCACATGAACCTGAGGAAAATTACAAGTAAGAAAATTATTGTAATTATACTTCTATAAATAAATTACTCAAGAGTAATTATACAGGGGTAAAGCATCCAGTTATGGAGCTAACTCTTCTTTCTTGAAATCTAGTTTTTGGCAATTCAGTGCATATTAATATTCTGTGAGGATGTCAACAGGCAAAGGGCAAAGATCATATTCCGGCCAGTCATGTTACCACCTACAGTTGGTGGTAAGAAAGAAATCCAGAGACTCAGTTGGTGGATTTCACTGGATCATGCTAATACTGTCCTTTGGTCCATTAAGTCATTCAATTAGCTCTGGCTGGTATGGCTCAGTGGATTGAGTGTCAGACTGTGAACCAAAGGGTCACTGGTTTGATTCCCAGTCAGGACACATGCCTGGGTTGTGGGCCAGGTCCCCAGTAGGGGGCACTTGAGAGGCAACAACACATTGATGTTTCTCTCCCTCTCTCCCTCCCTTCCCCTCTCTAAAAATAAATAAATAAAATATTTAAAAAATATGTTTAAAATGTCATTCAATTAATATCTACTGTACACCTACTATATAGCAAGCTTTATTCTAAATATTGGGTATGCAGCAGTGAATGCAGCAGACAATAGCAATCAAGAATCTCTCATGAACATACAGGAACAAGTATAAAGGACACATGGACAAAAACTATGGGGGGTGGAAATGGGAGGGAGGCGGGGTGGGCTGGAATGGGAGTAAAAGACAAAACTGTACATGAACAACCATTAAAATAAAATAAAAGAATCACTCACGAACACATACACACAACATGCCATTGAAGGGCAGATGGCAGGGGGAAGAGAGCTGGACTAGGAAGCAGAGACCCGTCCTCCCTTACCACACTCCTCTTTACTAGGTGCAAAGGGGGAGTGCAGATGCGGGCAAATAAATAAATAACCAACCAACCTTGGCCACCGTTAGAATTTTAAGGCTAATACAGTTTGAAGAATAAAACCAATGTGTCAGTTCAACCTAAAGCTTCTCTTCTAGCTACTTCAAAGTAAATAACATGTACATACAGTAAGTCCTTATAATGTCATCGGCAAGTTCTTGGAACTGCTCAGAATGACATACAGCAAAACCCATTTTATCATAGACTACTTGATATAAGCAAGAGTTAAGTTCCTAGTCCTGGCCAGGTAGCTCAGTTGGCTAGAGCCTGGCCCTGGTACTCCAAGGTTGCAGGTTCAATCCACAGTCAGGGCACATACAAGAATCAACCAATGAATGCATAAATAAGTGAAACCACAAACTGATATATCTCACTCTATCTCTCTGTCTCTCTCTCCCCACCCCCCAAATCAATGAATAAAAAAAAAAGAGTTAAGTTCCTAGGGCAGGGGTATCAAACTCATTTTCACCAGGGGCTACATCAGCCTCACGGTTGCCTTCAAAGGTTGCCTTCAAAGGGCCGAATGGAATTTCAACTCCATAACAGTTAAGGAGTAGTTACATTTACACAGTCCTAAAGTTACATTCGGCCCTTTGACGGCAGCCATGAGGCTGATATGGCCTCCAGTGAAAATTAGTTTGACACCCCTGTCCTAGGGCATCTCACAGATGTTATAATGAAATGAAGTTCAATGAAACGTTATTCAAGGACCTGCTGTACCTAATATGAGAATTATGAAATGGCACTAAAAAAAGCACTCTCACTTTAAACCAAAGAGATTAGAATAATGTCAAATTGCTGTGGCAATTAATACCAAGAGAGGTGTACAAAGAACCCTAGCATAATCACTTAACCTGTGGCCTGTTCTACTCACTCTCTGTTTATTAAGGACTAAGAAGTAATAATGAATTTGCTTTTCTGGCCTCTCTAAGAAGGAGGTTTTTAAAAGGGGTAAATTCTGAGATGTATAGAGAGCAATAAGGAAACTCCTCAGGAAAATAAGAAGCCTGAAAAAGTGGCCATAGATCATGGCTGAGGTCCCTTAATCAAAAACCTCACTGTCTCTCTTTTTAAATTCCTGATCTGAGACTGTCTGTCCCCTAAATGAGACTGAGAGCGCTCCCTGCAGGGTGACTGGGTCACCACCCAAGACCTGCTCCTCCGCATCCCCAGCCCCTCCTCAGCATGTGGTTGCTCCCGCCCAGGCCTGTAGCACCGGAGCTTCCAGTCCGCTCAATTTCACACACCACTAAAATTTACAAAACAAATTTGGGACCGGGAAGTAGTTATTACCTGTATCTTCTGCCATGAGAGGACATGAGGGGAAAAAATGGTGGAGAGTATTGTAGATAACTGTGTGTATGCACACAACTTATTATCGTTGTGGTTTTAATTTAAAAGGCCATTTTAACACCAAATCTCAGAATGAAAGCAAATCCTTCCTAAAATGGAGAACTGGCAACTTCATGCCAATATATTTGGACAGAAGGATTTAAGGAAGAAAGGAATTAAAGAAGGACCTAGGAAGTAAAGATTTATAAAGGCAGGGAGGGAAGGAAGATTTTTCAATTTCAAATACAAAAAAAAAAAAAAACTAGATCATTTTATTGTACTAAATTACATTGTATATAATCTTTAAATTCTTTGTACAAGGTTGTTAGCTAGGGGAGCCATATTTAAAGATAGGAAATGAGGCAGGACTCCAATGTCCAGCTAGTCCCAGCATTTTGTTTTGTTCAACACTGTGACCAAAATCCATCCTGTCTTCCCAGACAAGAGCGGAAGCCCCAGGCTCCCCGTGGGCGCAGCAGGCAGGGGCTCCCTGCTCAGCGGACACGCTCACACACACTGGGTTCTGGGGCTCCGGGTCCTGAGAGCCCAGCACTGAACCATTTGCAAGGAACAGGAAAGCTCCGTCCCAGCCGGGTCAAATACGGATCCATAAAAGGCTCAGTGATCTAAGACAAGGTTTTTGAGACATTTTGACCATGACCCACAGTAAGAAATGTATTTTCCCTGGCTACCCAGTACACACATATACATGTCTGATTCTGCCATAAATTTTCACAAAACAATAATTACTCTGACTGCAAGCAATACATTCGAGTATTCTCTAGTTCAAACTTATTTTCAGTGCTGATCACAATCACTAAATTTATTTCATGACCCACAGGTTTTGAAAAAACACCTCCTCTATGGGACATTTCACCAAAGGGCCACTGTCAAGTCCTCCCATGAGGATGCGAATGAGTGAACAAAGCTGACATGTTGCTTCAGAGGGGCTGCCAAGCTGTGGCCCCCCTCCCACACTTGGATAGGTTGTTGCATCCTTGTTGCTTTCAGGTTTGGGGGGAAGGGGAGGAAAGCGAGGAAAGGTGAGGTAGGGAGGATGGAAGGGAGCAGCAGAAAAGAAAGAGCCGCCACCATACCTGGAGTCCAAATTCTTCACTAAGGTTGGTGAACAGATACTCATACCCGTAAGCTGCTTTGCAGTTCAGCCACACCACGTGGTACGGGCTCCGTGTGATCCAGCTCCGAACCAGCTCCACCATTCCACTCAGACACTCTCCCTGGGGGCGGGGCGGGGGTTAAAGGCATTTAACGCTCCCATTCCTAGCATTCACAGCTATTAATGCAATGGGAGCCACTGTGATCGGATTGGTATCCCACAGACTTTCTGCTAGAAATATGCCATGCCTGGGTTCTCGCCCTACGTTTCCAGAGAGACTTACTTACCCGACTAGGAATTTGATGAAATTTTGGATCGCAGAAAGTAGTATCTAAGTACACACTTTGGATGTCTTTCACTCTGGGGGACAAAACAATTGGTGTTATTCTAATGTGAAATAAAATGTGTAGAAAGTTTACAAACTCTCAGTTATTTTACATGGTTTTTTGTTAAAACAACTTTGTTGGGGGAAATCATGTCCATACAATAAAATACATATATTTTGCATGTGTGGTTCAGTGAACTCTGACAAATACAGGTAACTATTACTTCAATCAACACACAGAGTGTTACCACCACCCTGTTTGAAGAAGAAAAATTAGTTTACTGTTACAAATATTACAATCATGTTTGATTTCTCAGAGAAGCCAAGGCTTGCATTTGGGGAAAGCTGGGCAATAACACTTTCTAAATGATGCGGTCTTACGCTCAGAGTCACACAAAGCTCAGCACCTGCCCCCATAGTGCAGAAGCTCCATCCTGGCAGCTTCTCCTTTGGCTAGTCTGAAGTCTCCTGTGTACAAGACAGTTCCATGGTCACCCTGAAATAGAAACCTGTAAAGAACACATACATCAGTGACTTCTCAGTCTCATACAAAACCCTAATAAGCAAATATACACTAATGCCATAGCAAGTGTCTCCTGACAAACGCAGCCGCTATGACATGGTGTTAATGGAATTTCAATAGCTCTAAACCACACCAGGCACTCAGCTGCCACCTCTTCCCTGGGGGAGAAATGTACAACAGAGATGCCACTGAGTTTGTGACAGATGTCCCCTGAAATGGGTTAGCACACTTGACTAATATTGAGATCATTCCTGCTCATGGGGAGAAGAATCTACGTGACAAGAAAATGCAAAGCAATGGGGAAACACCTATTGAAGACTTCCATGATGAGAAATCCACATTTCAAACCTGATCTTCACTTCAGCACCCCCTGCCCAAGTCCCATTTGGAAAATGCCAAAATTATTGCCAAATTCCCATTATAGAAAATGCCAAAAAAATAAATAAATAAACCTCCCTATTCATATTATTTTGTAGACCCTAAAAATGTAATATTTCTACAAATATTATAATATCTAGATATAATAAAATGGCAAAATAGATGAGCCCCTTACATAACTGATCCTGGGCAGTGACCAGCTGGTAAGAGAGTCACAACAATCTCTTCCTTCTAAAAAGAAAATAATAAGTTATCATTAGGACCCAGCTACATAAAGTCCTCTTTAATAAAACATATTAGAGTACTTCTCAAGAATGTGCCTTTTCTCCTCATTTCCTCTCTCTCCAAACCCTGGAAACAAGTGGAATCCTTGCCCACAAAACAAACAGTTAGATGCTGAGTTACGACATGACACAGCAATTCCACACTGACGCATGCGCACAAGAGAAATGAACAGACACCTGCACATCAAAGCTCACAGCAGCATTGTTCGTGCTAGCCAGAGAAGAAGCAGCCCAAATGCCTATTAAATGGCAAATGAACCAACAAAATGTGGTCTCTCTATACAATGGAATATTATTTGGCCGTAAAAAGAAATAAAATACTGATATATACTAAAACATGGATAAACCTTGAAAACACTTTAAGTCAGCCACAAAAGTCCACATTTGTATGATTCCATTTCTATGGAATTTCCAGGATAAGCAAACCTATAGAGACTCCAAGGAAAGTAGTGGTTGCCAGGGGCTGAGGGGAGGGAGAAAGAGGGGGTAACTGCTAACGGGTGCAGTTTCTTTCTGAATGATGAAAATACTCTAAAACTGATTGTGGTGATGGATATACAACTCTGTAAATATACTAAAAGTCAGTAAACTGTACACCTTAAAAGGGGTGAATTGTATGGTGATATGTGAGTTATATCTCAATAAAGCTGTGTGTGTGTGTGTGTGTGTGTGTGTGTGTGTGTGTATAAAGGCGTGATGTAGCCTGGCCCCAAGTCACCATACTGCACCCTGTCCTGTTGGGGCTGAGCCTGATGGGCAATAACGCCTCTCAGCCCTCAGGACAGGGGTAGGGGTGCGGAGCACAGAGCTCTGGACACACCAGCTCCTTCCATAAGTCCAACATTCATTCCAAAGGCCCCTTTAAAACAGGGTCTCCCACCGATTGGAGCTTCAGACACAAAAGCCACAGAGAACATGAAGAAACATAAAGAACCACAGTGGGACAGCAAGACTCTGCTCAGTGACAGCTGCCTGCTGTCTGGGGCCCAATTTTGAGAAAGCCTCCCACCAACATAGGTTGCAAGGCAGAGAGGCAATGAGAGTAAGACTCAAACCATGTCTGTCAGCAAACAGAGTTCAGGGCGGCAGTGAGAAAGGTTCAGGCCATCCCTTTTTAGCCCCTCCTAAACTGGCCATGCAGTTCTTCCTCAGGACAATAATTTGATGAGGAGCACTTCAGAAGCCTCTTCTCCAAAGAGGAAATGGGAAAAGTCAGCCCCTGACTGTCCGATCACAGCCTCACAGGAAAGGACACCCTCAGAGTTCACCCTGTCAACAAAGCAGGTCATAATTGACTGTGGAACAAATATTCACTAGATTTGCAAAAAATAGGAAAATACTTCCTAGCTCTAGATATAATCTGAGACAGTAAATAAATAAAAGGTAGGTCCACAGTCCTACTATTATTATAACAATATTCTCACAACACAAAAACACCTGCTTCTAAATTTTTTAAATTCATTTTAGAGAGAGGAAGGAAGGAGGGTAAGGAAGAACAGAGAAAGAGGAGAGAGACAGACAGACAGAGAGAGACATCAATTTGTTATTCCACTTAGCTATGCATAAATTGGTTGATTCTTGTATGGGCCCTGACTGGGAATCAAACCCACAACCTAGGTGTATCGGGACAACGCTCTAACCAACTTCCCTACCTGGCCAGGGCAACTTGGTTTTAAATTTAAGGACAAAAAATATATTGGATCCACTTGGACAGGGTCTTTTCCTTGAATAAAAAAATTTTGAGAAAAAAATCACAATGTACATAAATTTCCTGCAAAAAGATTAAGGACTGTTTTATATCCTGAACATTACAATAAGCTTATTGAATATGACCATGACATCACGTACTATCAACAACTGGCATCCCCATCATCGGCATGTGATACCAAAAAAGGAGCCCTTCTGACAGAAGCCATAGCCAAGCCTTCGGAGGAAGGAAACAAAGATGTTAACATGGTGTTTTTCCCCACAAACTCACTCAATTCCAGTAATTTTTATTTATGGTTAAATGAGCATTCAAAATTAAGGAGAAAGGTAAATAATCATTTTAGCAATAAATAATAATTTTCAAAAACATGATATTTAATATTTAGTTACCTCGCCTGATGCTTCATCAACTAAAGATATCTGGGTAGGAGTTTCAATTTCAATTGATATCTATTAAAATAAAATAAGAGGTCATGTGTACATCATAGTAGATACTTTCACAGTTTTTCATGGCTTTACATGTCTTTGCCATGTCAAACACAGAAAAGGGGCTACAAGAAGTTACAGGCTCTCTGTCTAACAATTTCTAATTTCACTACAATAAATGTTTTAAACAGCTTGAAAACATGGTGAAGCTAAAATAATACCTTTCTCAAGGCTGATGTGGCAAAGTATATTAACTGTCTTAGAAACTGGTATCTACAGAAATTCTATTTCGCCAAATTCAATCTTCCTCCCTTCACCTTCCCACCCCTTTCAACTTGAGTCTGTGTAAAACACATAGTCCTGTGTTCTATGTGTTTAGGTTTTGTGCTGCAGAACAGTCTGGATCCATCCGTGACAAGTTGGCCCAATTCACAGACTTGAGCTGCTGTAGAGTCCTCCGAGGTAGACTGGCACCTATACTCGCACAGCAGCTAACATGGAGAGGCACTCAATAAGCAGATGATGAATGAATGAATGAATGAACATAGTTTTTCATCTTTTATGTTCACACATGAAATGGCCTTTTCCTTCTGTGCACTATTTTGCCATCAGGTTTTATCTTTTTATTATCTCCTACAACAATTCATCTAGTATAGGGATTATTGCACCTATAAAACCATCTGGGCCTTGGGCTTTACTGAAGAAGAGATCATTAAAAATTGTTTTAGGCTTCTCTCCCTTTTCCTCCTTCCTGTCCCCTTCTCCACCTCCCTCCTTCGTGACTTCCTTCCCCCACACCCTTGATTCTCCCCTCTCTGCCCAAATAAATAAATAAATAGTTTTACTTTTTTTTGGATGGTTACCGATTTATTCAAGTTTTCCATTTTTCTTGCCTCAGTTTTGTATTTTCCCACTTTTCCAGATATTTATCCACTTTCTCTAGATTATCAAATATACTACCATAGTAATTACCAAAAATGCATTGCTGTTAGTAATAGTTATTTTCCTTTTGTCATTCTGTACTTTTACACGAATCTTTTTAAAATCAATATTAGCAGAAATTTTTCTCTAGTTCTGTGAAAACCAGCTTTTAGTTTTGTTCCTCTTCCTTTTTCTGTGGTAGTTGTTAGTCTCCATATCACTATCTTGTGCTTTTTTCTTTATTATTTTGTGGAAGGAAAAAGGGGCCACACACTAATCTCATAAACTCTCATAATCTCAGGGGAGGCCTGTGTGGCAGCCTTAAAAACTCAGAGACCTAAAGTAACCACAAAGGATGGGCTGAAATTAAAACTTATTACCTAACTAAAAGCAGATTATGGCAGGTAGGCATGTCCTAGGCTCTTCCCTGACAAAAGTAAATCTTTACCTTAACTAAGCCTGTCTATTGTCCTCTTATACCTACAATAACAAACCTGTGGAATGTCGGAGTAATTCCCTTTTTCCCCAACCCCTCAAGCACAGGCACCGCATCAGAGCACCAAAGACCACAAATTCCCTCATTTTTATTATTATTGAGTTAACTGTTGACTGTTAATCATCTGTACCCACCTATGTAAAAGAAGTATGAGTCTATCATTTTGCATTTTATACAACCCCAAAGTTTTCCATGCTTTGCTTTCTTCTAACTCCCTAATCTATACCACTGGATTTCCTGTAACCCACTGATATCTTCTGATTGTAATGTATGAGGCAGGGTGCAGAACTGACATTCTCTGGAGAATTTCCTCAATCCGTTGAGGTTTTGCTTCCAGGCAACTGTCATCAGTTTGGCTCAAACAAACTCACAAAAATTTTCGACAGGTTTGAATGTTTTCTACATTGACGATTTCCTTCTTTCACACATCCTTAGATTTGCTTTGTTGTCCTTCTCCTCATTGAGTTGAAGATGCTCCATTTAATTCTAGTCTTTCTTCCGTAAATAATATATTTAATGCCAGCAATTCCCTTCAAGTACTAATTTAGCTGTCCCACACATTTGGACATGTCCTGCTTTCATTGCCCCTCGGTTCTATGAAGTGTATGTTTTTCTTTAGAATTTCACCTTTAACCTAAGAGTTGTTTATTGTACACATTTAGTTCCCTGATGCATACAATAGGATGACTTTAGCTCTCCTTTTATTTCTGATTTTCAACATCATTGCGTTATGGTTAGCGAACAGATCACTAGGATTTAAAACTTCTTTTGTGTCATAGTACATAGACAATTTAATAAAAGATCTTGTTCTCTCAGTTCGGGTTTGAAGCTCTGGATTTCTATCAGTTCACTTTTACCAGTTATGTCATTCGAATCTTCCATATTTTCACTTATTTCCTGCTTCCTTCATCTTTTAGCTTCTGAGAGTGGTGTAGGAAGCAGGCCAGCAGTAATTGTTGAGTTCCCGCTTCCCCCTTCGATTGTGAGGTGGCCTTGTATTACACCAACTTAGCTGAGCTGAAACAGTCCCAGAAGTCCCTGCCATGTAAACTTCCAACTCAGGGTTGAGACTGAGAAGGCAGAAGTAAACCAACAGGCATTTTTAATGCTCAGAAGGACACCAGAAATTGTAACAGCTCATGCGTGTTGCGGATCTGCTGGCTCAGCTCACACACACACGAGGCAGGATGGCAGCGGCCACATCCTCTGCAGGATCTCTGTCCTCCTGCAGCCTCCCAGGGCCCTGGGCCAGGTGAATGGAGCTCATGGCAAAGGGGGTGGCAGCACTACCGGAGTTGGGAGCAGGGAAGGACAGACAGTTTCCAGTTTGTCCTTGTGCATTCCCGCCTGTCTCTGCTCTCCTCCACCTCTTTCTCAGTTTTCTTTCCTGACTGCTGACCAGGCTGACCCATAGCGATTCAAGCCTAATACCAAGGCCAAGGTTACAGTCTTGCTATTATGTCCCTTTGTGGAAGGAGGTTGGACCCCACCCCAACTGATAGGTTGGAGGTGGAGACAGAAGCAACGTGTGCACCAAAGGGGCATGAAAACACTGAAGTAGTCACAATGCGGGGCTTTCTGGGAAAAGGAGGGCAGTGCCAGGCTGGAAGTGGCTCTTGTGGTCTGAAAGAGAGCACGGGTGAGTGGCCCTGGTTCTCACTGTAGTTGGAGGTGGGACTGAGCTTGCCTGGTTTGAACTTCCAAGTGGGTGCCCCAGGAGGGGTAGGCCTTTGTATCAGCTTGCCCAGGTGTGGGGCAGAAGCGGAGAGAGGAAGAGGAAGTTGAAAGCTGTCAGCAAACAACGGACAGACTATGACACCTGTTCAGACTTCTGTGCCAGTTTCCATATTATTTAGGGTTTAACCCACATAGTGAACCCTAATTCTATTCATTTACTGTGGTTCGAGTTCTCTGATCAAACATGGGCCATCAGTTATCACTTTATCCAGTTTGAGGTTACTCTGTCAATTCACATACATTCATATCTTCTTGATCAATTGTTCCTTTTAACAGTAAATAACATCCTCTTTGAAAATTAGCAATTTTTTTTGCCTTCAATTCTACTTTGTATGATATAAAAATTTCCACTCTGGCATTTTTAGCTTCTAATTGTTTAGTATATGTTTTCCTTTTTTTTTTCCATTTCAACTTGCATTTATCCTTTTGTTTTAACTATATCTCCCGTAGACTAAGATAAGTGGATCTTTCTTATTTTTTAACCTAAACTGAGAATCTGTCTCTTGATCAATAATTGAATTAAGTCAATTGATATTTACAGTAACTACTGTTATAACAGAACTTTTCCTGCCATCTTCACATACTTCTGTTTTTGTCCCCTGTATCTTCCTTCCATTAGTTAGGGCCATTTTATTCTGCCAGATTCAAAACTACTCATTCTATTTTTATTCTGGTTATTAGCCCTTTCTTATTATAACCCTTAAGTTTTATTTATTTTTTCCATAGTTTAAATGAAGGATTTATTAATTATATTAATAACCATTTGACACTTGGAGTACTAAAATGCAACTTAGCAAGAGCATCAATGAGATAAAACAAAACTAAGAACCAAGATCAAACTGTTGAGGGACAAGAAAAGTAAATCAAACATAAAATGTTGACCTCTTCTGAACTGCTGAGCTACAAAGACTACCAATATTGTAATAAGTGTAGATAAACATAGTGTGTGAGTAAGTTGGCATGGAATAATTCCCACACTTTGTTCAATCCATCCCAAAAAATATTTCCCAGCCGCAAAAAAAAGAATTAGCATCATTCAAAAAAATAAAACTTACAATTCTTTTCTCCCAAAATCTGTACTTCGGGCTAGTTAACAACAACTCTTTAGTAACAGGTGAACAGTATAAGTAAACCTTCAAGCTGAAAGAGAAAGGGAAAAAAAAACTATTTCAGTTTGATCCAAAATGAGCCACCTTGGTGACCAGGAAGCACATTTCACCATCTCTCAGTTCATCTGGAACAAGTGAACTGGCACAAGGGGTGTTAGAGGGTCCCCAATATGCCAACGCTCCAGTGACTCTCTCGGTCCCATCCAGAGTGTGAAGGAACAGGGGAGAAATTGATGGGAAAAAAGTGTCCTCTGACCCCCTCAAAATTTTCTGGTAAAGATGCATGTTTGTACATGATCAGTTATGTCTGGACAGATACCACCCAAAGAGAAGCTACCTCTGGGCTAGGAGAGGGTATGTGGGGGGGAGGACAGAAGGCTTCTGTGCTTTGCTTCACATAAAACTATTCTGGTTTGTTTTTTTTTAAATGAGCAGAGATCAATTTAATGATAAATTTAAAAAATTCAACAGTATAGCTTAAAGGTTAGGAATATAGTCCGTGGCAAACTGTATTTTCCAAAGGCAGGGATATATATTAGTATATATGTCCCATCCATACATGGTCTTCTTACAAAATGGACATGGAAATCCCTCCACTGACCGGAGGTCTCTGTATTAATCCCCCCTGAACCCGGGCAGAACTTTGAAACTGTGTTAACCAGCAGAGCATGATGAAGTGATGCTGCGGAATTTGAGGCCAGATATCCAGGCCATATATCTGCCTGCTAGCTTTCTCCTGGGACATAATACTTTTTTTTTTTTTAGTTCCCATTTAAGAAGTCCAGCCATCTGGACCACCTTCTTATCTGAAACCACCATGGTAAGAGATTTTTTTAGAGGTAGGCAGGCCCAAGGTGCCCCAGCTCTTTGAGCCTTCTCCCAGGGGTCACACATGGCAAGAATGAGCCTTGAGATAAGGTCAGCCCCCATAGGATGCCCCGGTCAGGCAGAAATCAGCCACCCCCACTGTGCCCCAGCAGAAGTCCTGACCCACAGAGACTGAGAGAGAGAATACATTATTAGTTGACTTAAGTCACTACGTTGTAGCGTCATTTGTTACACAGCAATAGGTAACTAATATACAGGCTCTAAAATCAGACAGACCTGGTTGAAATCCTGGTCCTGCCACCTACTGGCTGTGTGACCTTGGGCAACTAATTTAACCTCTCTGGTTCCTCAGTTTCCTCATCTGTAAAATAGAAATAATATCTATAATAATAATACCTAAATAATATCTATTCAAACAGTTATCAAAAGACAAGGATTTTCACCTGGGTTGCTCACTATGGTATCCTCAGCACTCATCACTGGCGCTCGGAGAAGCTGCTGAACTAATAAGCATGTAGTGCCTAGCATATATGTAAGTACTCAAAAATATAACAATCATTATCAAGAGCACAGACTATTGATATCCCTTAGCAGATAGCACTAAGCCTGACATCCAGTGGTTCAAAAGTCAAATAGTCCAGTGGGGCCCTTTCCCAAGATGTATCTTGGGAATTTGGAGTTTAGATTTAGGTAATGGCTGCAGGAGAAGAATACGATAGTTCAGCTTTATGGAACAATCTGCTGGGACTAGTGTGACTCAGTGGGTGGGCTATCATCCTGCAAACCAAAACATCTTGGGTTCAATTCCCAGTCAGGGCACATGCCTGGGTTGCAGGCCAGGTCCCCAGTTGGGGGGGGCGGTGTGAGAGGCAACTGACTGATGTTGCTTTCACACATTGATGTTTCTCTCCCTCCCTCTTCCTCTCTTTAAAAAATAAATAAATAAAACCTTTTTAAAAAAAAGCCCAACAATATTATATGATTCTTTAGAGTAAGACAACCATTTACACAGACACACTCTCTCTCTCATAGAAATGAAAGCAAACGGGCTGCTACTGCCACACCCAATAGCATGGATGAATCACACAAAGGTGTTAAGTGAAACAGAAAGTCCATTCGGTGTGATTCGATTGACGTGAAGGTCAAAAGTCAGATCTAAACCATGATGACAAAAGTCAGAACAGAGGTGACCTTAGGGAGAAGGGGACTAACTGGGAGGAGGAAGAGGAATACTAGCTTGTTCTATTTCTTGATTTGGGTGGAAGCTACAAAATGTGTTCAGTTGTAAAAGTTCATCAGATTGTAACATTATGATGAATGTACTCTTCTGTATAGGTAGTACAACTCAATTAAAATGGTGACTTAAAGACAGACACACACAAATAAGTAGCAAAATATGTTACCTGCACTCCAACCTTCTTTTCAAGGCTGGGGCTCTTAATCCTTTCATGTGATCTAAAAAACAAAATAATCAAAAGTCATAAACAAATTATTTTTGCAGATGCTCACTTAGCCCAAGGAAAATCAGTCATCTGCTCTTTTTAAAATTCCTTTTAAGAGAAAATACATGACAGGTTCGTTCACTTTTATAAGAGAGCTGAGTCATATGGGGTATGGACTCTTTCTTCTGCAGGTGAAGAATCCATCTGAAAATAGGACAGAAACTACTAAGAGCTGGCCATTTCTTCCTCAGAACCATCAGAAGCCATTTAAAAGGAGAATGGTCCCCTGAATCTTCAGGCTGAGTCTAAATCACTCTGAGTAGCCACAGAAGAATGAGTGACCAGGGCTTCAGGGCCTCATTCATTCAGAACTGCTTCCAGCAATTTCCTTAACTGCCTTCTTTCATTTCAATCCCACCACCCCTCAGTCCTTGTTCTCTGTGACCCATTCAATTCCAGTCACTTAAGTTAGTCCATCTTCAGATTCAATCTTGCTTTCATGGAATCCTCTAGGAAATCCTCCAGGCTTAGGCCAGAATAAGAAGACTTTTGTTTTCTTTGTGCCTACTGTCACTGCTGGGTTGAAAGTGGGACATTTCTATCCACACAGGCTTGCTCCACAGCCTTCCAAATTGACAGACACAGAATGACACTTAAAGCACATTAAATACACAGTGCATTCTAAATACGTTCTGAATCTTGAGCATACAAAGGCCTAGAAAACAATGACCAAACACTTCTAAATTGTTTCATTAAATAAAACCAATTCTAATTATTCTACTTAACCGCCTGCACACATGCCTCAGCTTATCTGTGGCGATCCTTGGTTCCACTGAACACAAGGCAGTCACCACACCGCACGTGGCAGGCCTTCACTGGTCAGGTGCCTCCACCAGACAGTCCAGCTGCGCCTTCAGAGGGTGGATCTCCTCAGGTCACTCGTAGCCCAGGCCCTTAGAGCCTATGGGTGCACCAAAAGGTGGGACCCTCGATAACTGGGGTTTCCGGAGAGTTGGTGCCATGGCAAAAAGGATGCAGGCTCGGGGCTCTGCTCTGTGCTCTGAAACTAAGTCAGCAGGCAGCACCCGAGAGCTGTTTTATCAAGACCCCCCAAACCCTCACCACTCCTGACTGGTTGCCAAGAGAGCCTGAGTGAGTTTGCTAGAAGTGCACACAGACTCCTTTCCAGCGCCCTTTTCTTCTTTCTTGACCAGGGTAAATCCTCCCCAAAACAGGGTGACTACTTCAGGCCATGTGTCCCCTCTCATCCTCCAGCCTTCACTGATGGTTAGTGACCCCCACCCCCACTCCAAACACAGCACTGGGCTCCAGATGGCCCATAAGCTAACATCAAGTGGGTCCACAGCCTACCCCAAATTGTATCAAAATATTATATTAACATGTTTATGTGCACTTTTTCCAGCAAGAGTCCATCAACTTTATCAGATAGTATGCATTAGTCTCCTAGGGTTGTCATAACAGAATTCCATAGACAGGGGCAGGGGAGGGGGGCTTAAACCACAGAAATTTATCCTTTATAGGTCTAGAGACTGAAGTCCAAAGCTGAATTCTGGTAAGACCTCTTTTCCTGGCTTGCAGGCAGTCACCTTCTTGCTGTCTGCTCACTTGACTTCTCCTAGGTGTGTGTGAAAAGAGAGAGCTCTTCCTCTTCTGGTAAATCCTATCAAATTAGGACCCCACCATTATCACCTCATTCACCTTATTACTTCCTAAATGCCCTATTTCCAAATACAGTCTCATTGGGGTTAGAGCTTCAACACATGATTTTGGGGAGGACACAATTCAGTCCACAGAACATCAAAAAAAGTCAGGCAACAGAGGAAACCACCAAAAGCAGAAGTTGGGTGCTTTCGCTTGAAAACTTTACACCCTGGTGGAGTAAGCAGACCCACATGTGATCCCAGAACAGGAAGCATTATAAACTTCTCTAAAGTCAATTTCTTGCTCAATATACAAACTAATGATTTGACTTCACAGATTCCTTTAGATGAATTCTTTCTCCAAACTAATTACTCCTAAACATAAAGGCAAACCCCTATGCCAAACTTTAATCATGGCTAACACATTCAGAAACTCCAGAGAGACTTAATATAAAAGGTAAAAAAATAAAAAATAAAAAAAACCAGGGACATCCTTATCCAGCAGCAGATTCTCAATGAAAAACAAAACCAAAATAATGTTATTCTCAAGAACATGCAGAAAGACCTTCAAAGAGGTTCACAGTGCTGTTTAGCAAATGGAGAGAGGAGCTTCAAATTTTCCTCATTAAAGAGAGATAATTGATGGCTTTGAGCAAGAAAAGTACAGGATCTGGAACAAATAATGCTCTTTTTATTACAAAATCATAAGCATGTAATTCTGTAACATAACAATATCACACTCAAGCACACCATGTGACATTTTTAGGTGAAATGTTCAAATCAAAACTATAAATTATTACACCCACATTATTTCCCTACCAACCACACTCAAACATGCGTTATTTCTGCGGGACCCTGTGTTCAACCAAAGCAGTTATCGCCAATAATTTACACCAAGTTAAAGTGATTGATTCCACGCAAGAAAACAGTTGGTCTACATACCATCCCCGTGAAGAAGGGCAGGGTTTGATATCAGTAATTTACTTTAAAATCACACCGTGTAATATGCATGCGCATATGCTTGCTGTGCTCTAACCCACTCCAAGGGCGGGGGGGGGGGGGGAGCATCCTACTACACTGCTTCAGCTTATCTTCCCCTCTCATCAGTGCCAAAGGCTGTGCTAATTAGCATAACGATGTTAAAACTGTTTCTTTGGTGAAGTTAGGGACACATTAATCAGCATAATAGATATTTTAAAAGGACAATGGCTGTGAAATTAGTGGTGTTTCATTTCTGGAGATAGGCTGAAAAGTTTTAGAGACACTCTAGCATCTAGCCTGGAGGCCGTGTCATTAGGGGTGAAGCTTCATCCCTAACAGTATCCACCTGTGAAATCTTAAGTCTTCTGGTTGCCTGACCTGGCCATCTACGTATCTATGGTAAACCATATCCTGCCTCGAGACTAAAATGAACCTTTTCTATCGGATGTGGACAAATTAACTAAAGCGGGGCAGTGGTGGGGTGAGAGCTTGCCGTTTGCTGAGCTTACAAGCAGGATGTTTGATTTCATAGCGCTAGTGTGCCTTCTTGCTAATAAATGTCTAAGACTGCTGACCACTAGGAGAGCTTCTAGAACATAATCATTGTTCCTGATCACACATTCCTGGTTCAGTGCGCATCTGGCAATTGTATAAATAAAAAAATAAAGCCTCAGAGGCCGAAGAGCCAGACTGGGACAAGGTGCAGGTGCTAGTCTCTCTCCTAACTTCCCACAACCCGCATTCCCTCGCTCCATGACCCGGACTCCCTACTTTCCTCCACTCCAGGCCGCAGGCGATATCCCCGCAGGGCCAGAACCCGCGCAGCTGGGGTGCCCCGGTGCCCGGGAGTGGGCGGCACGCCGCGCTCACTCACCCTTGTGGCAATGGGACAGGAAGTAGGCACGGGCCTTCAGATTCTCTCTGTCGAAGCGGTCTATGGAGATGTTTGGATACTCAGCCATCTGACCCTGGAAGCAACTCATAGCGCCAGTCAATCCCGGCGGATTAGCCTCCCCACCAAGCCTACCGCGGAAGCCAAGGAATGCTCTGACCGCGCCGACACTTCCGGGAAGCTGCTGCGGCCTCACCATTGGCTGGTTGGGCTCAGCCACATCCAATCATGGGAGCCCTGCGGCGGGGGGGGCGGGGCCGGGGAGCGTTTTCTCCGCCCGCAACCTGGGGGTTTAACCTTCAGATCTGTGCTGCGCTGAAGTGAAGCAAAGCCTCCGCTGAGCCTAGGGCTGGGGCAGCCAAGTTAGATCTAGGGTAGCGCGAGGAATGTGGCTTCTGCTGGAAACCTTGAAGCACCACGGTATCGGGTTTGTGAAGAGTTGTCCACACCTATGCAGGAACAGTAAGTAGCGCGCAGGGAAACAACCTCGGTAGCAGGCGGCTCCACCCAAGAATTCAAAGTGGATGCGGAGCTTTTCTTGAAATCAAGACTGTGCTCCTTTTCCTGCTTGTCCACTGACAGCTTGAAAGCCGAACTCAGTTTCCCTTCTCTTCCCACTTTCTGCCTTATGGGATAACCATGAGGATGATATGAGAAAAAAAAATTGTATCTGACTCATGCTACTATTCCTGTTTCCATTTGTAACTCCAAACTGAATAAATACACGATCCCTGATGATCACAACTCAGATGCATTATTTTTACGGGCAGATTTGTAAAGATCCCAAGGTTAGATTAGCTGCTAGCTTCCCCCCACCACTGACCTTTTGAGTTATATTTTTTTGAAATTGCATAAAACAAACAAAAAAAGTGGTAGGATGATGGGGCAATGGTTTGGAAATATTTAAGCTCCAAAGGAACATTATGAAAAGATTTGTTAAAGTATTAAGATTCACCAAATAGTCACAATGGTATTTGTCGCCCCCTTCCTAGTACTTCTCTGACATCAAAATATTAATAAACGCAAACAACTCACTTTTAACGCTTTGTTCATGGCACGGTGACAAGCCTTGCAGTGGTTACCTAGGTAACTAAGGTGTGCATTCGAGTAGTTATTAGAGACAAGTTTGCAGAACATGCTAAATGAATGTTTCCACAGGGACACGAAGTAATATAGGAATAAATCCGGGAACAACTGAATTCTAACTAGGGGAATCAAGAATCAGAATGCCACCCTCTGAGAATATCAACATGTTCCTGCAGGCATGCTACTTAGAGTTCTATTCAATACATATTCTTAGGAAATGTCTTTTTAAAAAGGAGGAAGTGGTGGAGGACAGAAAGGAAAAGAAAATAATGGTGGTGGTGGTGGAAAGAGGCATCGATACCATGATCACTAATTTGAGTAGAGCACTCTGCTAACATACTATTGCCAACACCTTTGATTCAGTATAAGACAGTTTGTCTTAAAACAAAGGAGGGCTATTGCATTGGTTAGGTTGTTTATACCTAAAGACAAATTCTGCAGTAAGCCTGGTAGCTGGGCTCACAGACAGGGTGGCTTAAATAACAGAAATTTATTTTCTCGCAGCTCTGGGACTTAGAAGTCAGAGATCAAGATGTCAGCAAGTTTGGTTTCTCTCTCCTTAGCTTCAGCTATCCAGCTCCTTGGTGTGTCCTCAAATGGTCTTTTCTCTGGATGCTCCCACCGCTGTATCTCTCCCTCTGATAAGGACATCAGTCCTATTGGATTAGGGCCCTGCCCTTATGACATTATTTAACCTTAATTATCTCCTTAAAGGACCTATATCCAAACATGGTCGTATCGAGGGTGAGAGCTTTAACATATAAATTATAGGGGAATGCCATTCAGTCTATAACAGTGTCTGTGTCCAAATTTCCCCTTATTATAGACATAGTCCTTATAATAAGGATTAGGGGCCCACCCTACCCCAGTATGACACGTCTGGACTAATTACATCTGCAACAACCCTATTTCCAAGTACAGTCATATTCCGAGGTACTGAGGATTAGGACTTTAACACATGAGTGGGTGAGAGGGAGCACAATTTAAGTCATAACAAAAAGCCATGTAAAATAATGTACACAATGTGTATTTTATTAAGTTTTTAATATAAAAATAAGGTACTATGCTTACCACTAAGGATGAACAATTTTAAGTTTCAAGATGTACTGTATAAATTATAAGATTTAACTTCAGATAGCGTATCTTCAGTTTTGTGATTTTTCCCCCCTGTGTTCTGATTTCTGTTTCAGAAGATGTTGAGAGGATATTTGGCTTAGCACTAGCAGAGAAATGTGTGGATTCATTCAAGTTAACATTTCAAAACAGATAGCTCAGGGACTAGGAGTCTAATCACTGGATTTTGGAGACCCAGTTACAGCCACTACAATTTGTGAGATCTTGGTTAAGTTAAACTCCCTATAACTCAGTTTTCTCATTTGTAAAATAGAGGTAATAGATAAAGTCTCCCAGAGAATAGATCCATGCCAGTGAGGGAGAGATGGGCCAGTAAGCCAGCACAAGTGGAACAGGGGAACTGAGGCTGATAGTTAAACAAGCAGTTGGCAACCATCTAGTAAATCCTATCTTCCCTAAACCACAGACACTTAAGAGTCAATGGTTTACACTTCTTCCCAACCAGAGGGTAAATAACTTAAATCACCCTACTCGGGGAGATTGATAGCAGAATCCAATTACTGCCATTTGCCAACCACACCCAAGGACAGATGAATTTAAGGTAATAAATCTCATTTTTGTGAGTGGGCATAAAGCTGATGAATATCGTATTGAGATCCTCCCTAGGATCTTACCTGAGGTCTCCACCCTTAAAACCTTTTAGAAGGAGTCCCAGCGCTTGCTCTCCTTCCCAGGAACACACCTGCACCTTTCCCTCCCCCACTTCTTCCTCCACAGACGTTCAGGTCCTAAACTCTAAGGCACCCCATGAGGCTTGCAGCCAGGGAGAGGTGAGCAGCAGCAGCTCATCCTCGACTGACCCCCTGGCCCTGGCCCCAAGGCTCCCTTTTCTCTGACTTCTTAGTGAGCTACAGCAGCCCTGCCAAGGCCCATTTCCCTTCCTAGGCCCTCTCTTGTTGCTTCTTTTATACTAGGCCCTTCCTTGCTTCACTGTCCCGAGTTTTAATAAACATTCTCTAAAAATCACCTGGACTCCTGTTGTGAAATCTTTCTGCACGAAGTCAAGAACCCAGCCCTAGGCAGACCTGCTCAGGGCCAAGCCCTCTTTCCGGTAACAGGGGTGGGAGGAATGGGTGGAGGTGGTCAAAAGGTACTGATTTCCACTTATAAAATGAGTTAAGTTTTGGCGATGAAATGCACAGCCTGGTGGCTAGGGTTGACAACAGTGAATTGTATCTGTGTGTTCGAGAGTTGCTGAGAAAGTAGATCTCATCACAGTTCTCATCACAAGAAAACAAAATTGAAACTATGTGAGGTGATGGATGTTAACTAAACTTATTGTGGTAATCATTTGAAGATATATATATATATATCTCAAGTCATTACTTGTATACTTTAAACTGATATAATATTATGTGTCAATTGTATTTCAAAATTAGGGGCAAAGAATGAGTTAGTGATACAACCAAAACAACATGGATGTATCTCAAAATAATTATGCTGAGTGAAAGAAGCCAGATAAAAGAAGAGTGCATATAGTATTATTCCATTTATATAACATTATAGAAAATGTGAGCTGATCAAAAGGACATAAAGCAAATCAGCAGTTGTCTGAAGGAACAAGGAAACAAGTTCGTTAACTTTATTATGGTAATGGTTTCACAGGTGTATTCATATGTCAAAACTTTCCAAATTATATGCTGTTAAATATGTGCTTTTTTAATATTTCAATTAGAGATCAGTAGGTTTGTAAAAAATGTTTGCAGTAATGTATAGGAGAATGGCAACAAAATAAACAAGATCGTCAAGGATGTTCTTTCTCTACAGGAACTGATCAATTAAGAAGACATATGCGGCTAACTCACATAATAGAAGGTGGTTTCTTAAAATCACACTGTATGCTTATTTTACATTAGTTTCATATACCTTTCCACCACCTTTACCTCTTTTCACCTTCTACCCTCAACACTCTGGTTGATTAAAAAAAAAAACATTATTATTCAACTGGGAAAAAAGGAAGGAAGAAAGAAAGGAAGGAAGGTGAACTAACTAAAGCCCTGGAAGATAATAAGTATTCAATAAATATTAGCTATTATCATTTACTGGTCATCAACTAAGTTTCAGGTACTGGGCTTGAACCTGGAAGTACATAAAGCAATTAGCTATGGCATACTAAGAGCTCACAGTCTGGCAGAAAGAGAAACCCATAGCAAAAAAGGTTTTACAGTACTCTTAATGGACGTGTGCTCAAGATGTAGCATCAGGACCAAGGAGAGAACTCAATTCTGCAAGAAGAAACGGCCATGAGAAAAACTGAACAGAGAAGGTAAATTTGAGTTCAGCATCCAGTCCCTCAAACAGTGGAAGTCCCTGGAATGAGCTTTCATTCACTCTGGGCACTGAAAATAGTTCTTCTTAACTAAGTGTTGGGCTCAAAAGAGTTGAAATAATAGGGACTTAACAAGGGTGGTGAAGGCTAAACCAGATAAGAAGGGACCAGAACATAAGGGCCTGTCAGCCAAGCCAAAAAGTTTAAACTTTAACTTGAGTGACAGTGGGCAGCCTGGGTAGTTTGAAACAAGGGAGGGACATGTTAGATTAGAACAGTATTTCTCAAAATGTGGACCCTGGAAGAGCATCAGCAACAGTATTGGAGAAACTGTTAGAAATTAAGATTTTCTACCCCAGCCCAGACCTACTAAATCAGAAAGTCTGCATGTGGGGCCCAGCAGCCTGTTTAACACACACTCCAGGAGATTGTGACAGATCTCAAAATTTGAAAACCACTGGAATCAAGTTTAGAAAGAACACCCAGACAGTCAGAGGCAGGGAGCCTGGGTAGGACACTGCCACAAAATTCCAGGAAATGTAATGTTGTAGATTCACTGATTCACTCAACAAATAGTTCCAGATCACCTACAGTGTATCAGATACTGTTCTAGACACCAAAGATACAGCAGTGAGCAAAGGAGAGAAAAAGCCGTGTGGTAATGAGTGCATGTCCTAGTGGAAATAATAATACCTATCATTTATGTACAATAGTTCCAGATGCTGTCATAAGCGATTTGTATTTACGATATTAGTTCATCCTCACAATAACTCCATCAGATAGGTACAATTTTTGTCTTCACTTTACAGATAAGGTAACTGCAGTTAAGTAACTAGCACAAGGTTGTATTGCTAGTACTAGAACCCAGGTTCAAATCTAAGGTCATGCCTCAGACTCCATGCTACTAGCCACTATGGTATACTGCTTCCACGGTGTCATGGTGGCACTGGTGGTGGCAGTGGTGGTGGTAAAACATATTCATTCAATATGTATTGCTTTAGTACCAACTGAGTGCTAGTCACTGTTCTGGGAGTTTTATTAGTAACATTTGTCTTTATGGAATTACATTCTAGCAGAAAATAAACAAAACAATAAAATTAGAAAAATAAGCAATTTAAATAGTATATTAGCTGACAAGTGCTGTAGAAAAAAGAAACACTAAAACACAGTAAGGAGAACAGAGAGCATGATGGAAGAGTGAAATGGAGAAATAGGGAGGGGCAAGTTGAGATATTAAAAAAGACTCAAAGATGAGGAACTCAGCCAAAGAGATAACAGGAGGAAGACCAGTCTGGGCAGAGGGAGCAGCTGCAAATAAGGCCCCAATGTTGGAACTACTCCAAGCACAACCGGGAAGCCAATGTGTCTAGACAGGAGTGCTCCAGGGCTACAGAGCAAGGAAGGTGTGCCAATCTTGTAGGGCTTTGATGGCCTTGTAGAGACTCTGTTTTTTAGTCTGTAGGATGGAGAGCCATTGCAGGATTGTGAGCAGAAGAGAAGGTTGACTTATGTTTTAAACAAATCTCACCAATTGTTGTATTGAGAATAGACAGTCTACGGGGATCAAGAGAGACACGTTGAGGGCTATTGTAATAACTAGAGGGGATAAAATGATGGTGGCTTGGACTTGGGTAGCAGTAAAGCCAGGTTTTGCTGATGGATGGATGTGGAGGGTTAAGAGAAAGTGTGAACTCTGGGAGCCATCTAATGAAAGAGGAAGACTGTGTTAGGAGCAGATGTGGGGGTGGAGGCTCTGGAGTGGGTTGTTTTGGGCAACCAAGTGAATATTGGAAATACAAGTCTAGAGTTCAGAGAGAGATCTAAAAATCTGAGGAAATAAATTTGAAAGATGTAATTGAACAGATTATTTCAAATATAATAATGAAGGTAATATCAGAAAAATAAAGCTGCAGATGTCTTTTATTATAGGTATACTAATTGTCGGGAATTATTCAGGATCCTGTAGATTGATTCAATTAATCCCAACAAAATGAGAAAGGAGGTAAGACAAACCAGAGGTGTTTACTATCAGGGATCCGAAATCTCCAGTATCTCTAGTCCACTGTTTCAGGGAATTCTGTCGGGGTTTTAATGTGCAGCCAAAAAACACCTGTCCCTCTCCACCTCTTCTTAGGGATGAGATATTTCAAGGGTCCCTCCCACACTGGGATCAACTTGAATTCCTCCTCTTTCTACCTCCGCAGGCCCGTCCAATCCTCGCGCTTGCGCACCCAGACCTGTTTAGGGGGGGCGGGGCTTGAATGAGCAGGGAGCTACAGCAGGTTGCTAGGAGACACAGGGGTTTCCAAAGCCACGACTGTAGGACTCTCGCTGCCCAGCCCTCTGATCCCGAGTGGGGAACAAAAGCACCTCTGCGCTCTCCTGCGAGCTCCAGGCAGGGTGCCCCACCCTCTCCAGGTCGGCTAAGCGGGGTAACCACGGAGAGCTGGACCAGGGGTGGTGGGTGGATGCGTTGCTGAGGGGACTTTCCCTAACTGCCCCGCCCCTGATCGCACCGGGTACAGCCCCTAAGCCCAGGCTCCGCCCCCTTTGCGTGTGTGCTCCTAATTGGTTCAGAGCCTTGTCCTGCTCGCTTAGGAGTTGATGTTACCTTCCTCGTCTTTAATGAGGATCTTAATTTGGTCTCTTGAGTTTCGGGTTCCGGTACTCCAGTAGTTTGCCAGCCGCCCCTCGCTCCCTTGGGCTTTAGGGGCCGCGATTCTGGGGCTGCTTCTGAGAGTTCCTGCCGCGGGTCAATCACTGGATCCCCAGGGTTGTTTCTTTTTTTAACTGTAAACAATATTTTTATTGTTTACAATATTGCAGTTGTCCCCATTTTTTTCCGCCTTTTCTACCTCCACCCAGCCTTCGCTCCCCTTCCCTCAGGCTATCAGCACGCTGTTGCCTCTGTCTATGGATTATGCGTATATGATCGCATGTGGAATCTAAGGAACAAAATTAACGAACAAAAGAGAAACAGAGGCATGGACACATGGAACAGGCTGGCTGGCACCTGTCAGAGGGGAGGGACGACGGGTGACTGGATGAAAGAAAGTGAAAAAATTAGCTGAAGAATATACATGGATCCCCGGTTTTTAGAATATCTCTTCAATGTCAGCTTTTCCTAGGCAGATGTTTTTTGTTTTTTTTTAATTAAATTTTATTTTAATTGTTGTTCTTATACTGTTGGTGGGCAGATGTTTTTTAAGCTCCACCCGAGGACGTTTTTTACTGCTTTCAGAAAGAGGAACATCTACGTGAGAGAAAAACATCGATTGGTTGCCTCCTCTCTGGGTCTCCACCAGGGATGGTACTTAAAAGATAGGGACGTTCTGGCCGGAACTGACCCTGCGACCTTTTGGTTTTCGGGATGACCTTACAAGCAACTGAAAACACTGGCCAGGGCCAGGCAGATTTTATCTTACACACATAACTGGTGATTTCTGGAGGGGGGGGGGAGGTACCGGAGAAGGCAAGTTAATCATTTGTGTGGGTGTGTGGGCAGGAATGGAGTGGCTTTGTGCTGACAAATGCAGGTTAGCACACCTGTACCGTGAACCACAAAGGCCTATTTTGTGAACAAATTTTATTTTTCAGCTGAACACCCAAAAACTCTGGGAAGGGAAGTGTGAGGACTTTAGAGACTGTCCAATGAGACCTTTTCACGGTTCAGGAAACAACCCAGTTATGTGCCCTGACCAGGAATCAAACCTGAGGCCTTTCTGTTTGCAGGATGGCACCCAGCCCACTGAGCAACAACAATCAAGGCTGGGAGTTTTTATTATTATTTTTTTTATCCAGATGGCCAGACCTTTGAGCATAAATGACATATTACTCATTCTTCACTGAAAAATTGTCCCTGACATCACTTGCATTAAGGTCTTAATCACCTCAAATCATGGAGGGTCAGCAAAGCAACTAGGAATCACCCTTTTATTCCCCTGCCCTCCATCAACCCAGAACTTTCTCCTTAGAATGTAGCCATGGTAGGTCTCAGAGGGTTTTTTGTTTGTTTGTTTGTTTGTTTTTTGCATTGGTTTCACTGTTGCCACCAATCTGCATAACCACCATATTGAAAATGTTAATAACAGGTTTAGATTGTTGAAAGGAGCCATACACAGATACCACTTGGGTAAATCAAACAAGATTTATCTAAATAAACTCAAGGAGGTTGGCCCAGTTAGAGTACACAATAGAGAAACTGCTTGATAATGTTAGATAGATGTATGAGATTATAGCACCCTCATATGCGGTTTTCCTGTGGACATATGCCAAGTCTGAGTGAGCAAGGGTCCGATCAGATCTCATAAGTTTCAGAGTTGCACAATGTACTGTGCAAAATGCACTTAGTTCTGAACATCTTATCTATCATTCTTAAGCTTATCAGTTATCTTAGCTTATGCCAAACACATTCATAAGTTAATTCCCATGAGCTATAACAAAAGTTTTTATCCACATGGCTTTGGGAATGTGAAGTCTGCCAAACCTTTCGAGCTGATCCGAGGCACATCCCGTGTCAGATTAAATCTGGTCTTATAGCAATGTCAGTTTGCACTTTTCCTGTGTTGCCTGGGGTTTGTTACCTGGTAGTGTCATGTATATTTTTATAAGATTTATATAATCAAATAAGTAATATGTTGTAATATATTTTGCATCTAAAATGCCTAACTTACCATACTGCATTTTCAAATGTTATTTTGAGGCCCTGGCTGGGTATCTCAGTGGGTTAGAGCACCGTTCCAATACAACCAAGTTTGCAGGTTTGTTCCTGGTCAGGGCTCACATAAGTATCAACCAATGAATGCATAAATAAGTGGAACAACAAATTGATGTTTCTCTCTCTCCCTCTTTAAAAAATAAATTAAAATAAAATAAGTACCTTTAAAAAAATAAAAATGTCATTTTATCAAGCATTTGTTGAACAGTTACTGAATTTCAGGTGCAAATGTTGTAAATGTTGGAAATACAAATAGGCTATGACTGCATCTGTGGCCTGGAAGAATTCAGCATTTTAGCAAGTCAGACTGTAGCAGCCATGACGATGCACTTCTCAGTACTCCCTACAAGAGAGAACCTGCTGCTCCCTGCAGTGACCTGACTACCCCCTTGCCTTTGGTATCTAATGCAGTATTTGAGCTGAGGTCAAGCTCTTGTCCAGTAGCTCCCAGTCAGTGATTGGAAAGGGTGGTGATACTAGGCCTGACCATCTTTTCCTAAAGCAAGAGTCCTCCACAGGAGTTCTTTGTGCTGCATTTCCCCATTGTCTGGACCAAGACTTTCTTAGGGCTGCCCCAAAGTCTGAAGCTCTTCCCACCCAATTCTACTTCCTTCTCTTTTTCCATTCACAGGTATCAGGGTGCATCGTGATGTAAAAGCTTTTCCTGCAGACTCCTGCTCCTTCTTTCCTTGTGTTTCATAAACTTTACCCCTGATAAATTTCTTTTCAGAGTACCTGAACTGGTAACACACGGGCATACAAAATGATTACCACTGTCCTCCTTTAACCAGAGTTTTGCTTTCTGTGTTTTCAGTTACCCACAGTCAGCTATGGTCTGGAAATAGGAGATGGAAAATTGCAGAACAAACAATTCATAAGTTTTAAATTGCATGCTATCTGAGTAGCATCATAAAATCTCATGTTGACCCCTGACTGGTATGGTGCAGTTGGTTGAGTATTTTCCTGCAAAGTAAAATGTGACTGGTTTGATTTCTGATCAGGGCAGGGCCTGGGTTGCAGGCTGGGTCCCCTGTTGGGGCACCTATGAAAGGCAACTAATCCATGTTTCTCTCTCAAATCAATGTTTTTCTCCCTCTCTTTCTCCCTTCCTTCCCCTCTCTCTGAAAGTAAATAATAAATAAAATCTTTTTAAAAGTCACATAATAAAATCTCTCACTCACCTGCTCCACCCTAGCCAGTATGTAAAGCATTGCTTTGTCTAATGTCACCGCACTGTAGATGCTCCCTCCCCCTTAGTCACCTGGTAGCCGTACATATGGGTAATCAGACCAGCAATCAGAGAGAGAGGTCACACTTATGTAACTCTGATTACAGTATATTGTTATAATCATTCTATTATTAGTTACTGTCCATTTCTCACGATGCCTAATTTATAAATTAAACACTATCATTGATGTGTATATATAGGAAAAAACATAGTATGTGTAGGGTTTGGTATGTCCAGTTTTCAGCCATCCACTGGGGTTCTGGGAAACACTCCCCATGGATTAGGGGGGACAAGTATATAAAAAATATGATAACTATTTTTTTTTCTGGTATTGCTCACTAATGCATCATACTTATTTATTCTTTTTTACTTTTTTAGATTCTTTTCACCCATTATATAAAAATGTAGCATTTTTATATGTATAGTTGACATGATTTTTTTGTTTGAAAATGACAAAAGGTTACATAGATGACCTTTAGGAAAGTGCTTTTTGAATGAATATGAATCAAGCAAAAATGACTTGGGTATAACAAAATTAAGCTTGTACCACTACTTTTAAGAGTCTTGTGCTCTATCAACTGAGCTAGCCAGCGCCTTGTACCACTACTTTTAGAAAATGTGCTTCATTTGTAAAAGAAACATAAGTAATAGAGCCACTAAATTCATACATGACTAATTTTTGAAAATGTATTTAACATAGTGAATTAGCACCTTTTCCCCTCTCATGTTCTTAGTGCCTTTCCCCTATGGGACACATACTTACATAGTCACATATATTAATGGGTTGTTGGGCTGTAGCACATGTCCAGCCCACTTGTCCGTCTTATCTGTCTAGCCTGTTGTGCATCCATGAAACCATGAACCTCTCACCCAAATGAATAGAATTGAAGGACAAGTGTTTCACTGAAATATGATTTATCTATTGTTTTGTCAGGTATTCAAAATTGTACATAAATTTATACAATGACATAACAATGTATTGCCTTAAAATGCAATGTGAACCTGAACCTAAATTAATAAATAAAGATCAAGTTTTTTTAAATGTCAAATATTACCAATACCTTAATTTTGTTTGGTCTAGTCAATATATATGTTGGTATGCACATTGCAAAAAAATGCAAAAACAATACTAATGATATATCCACTTAGGTAAGAACTACATGACTCAGATAACCTCATTTCAGTTCATTTAAATCTGGAGCTAAGTCCAAACAACTTTAGTTTGTTAAATAAGTAATGTAATAAAAATCTAGAAGAAATAGGAGGAAACATAAGACCAATTAACTTTTATTGAATTTATTGGGGTGACATTAATTAATAAATTATAGGGGTTCAAGTGTATAGTTCTATAACACATCATCTGTATATTGCATCGTGCATTCACCACCCAAAGTCAAGTTTCCTTCAGTCACCATTTATCTCTCTTTACCCTCTTCTTCCTCTCCCTGGCCCCCTTTCCCTCTGGCAGTCACCATACCATTGTTTGTGGGATTCTCAACTCTCTGAATTATTTTGAAATACTAATTTTGTTTATTCTTAAAGGAACTTTCACACTGTCACTGTTATGTCATCTATTAATTTTGTTTTAATATCTTTCAGAATTAATCAGTAATAAGATCTTTGCAGCCATGGCAAGTTCTGACATGAAACCAAAATCAATAAGTCGTGCCAAAAAATGGTCAGAAGAGATAGAAAATCTGTACAGATTTCAACAAGCAGGATATCGGGATGAAATTGAATATAAGCAAGTGAAACAAGTTTCTATGGTAAGTTTTATGCCTCTGTAAACCTGAGCTCAAAATGAGTTTGTTACATGGTAAAGTATGAAAACAAAGCAAAGAACCAGAGAATAACTGAATGGGAATTCTTCAACTCTCTCCTTTTATTGAGGAGGAGATTAAGCCTGGAAGAGTGATTTTCAGGCAGATTGGGGAAAGAGGTGGTTCTGCAGCACGCAAATAGCTGATTTTCTAGCTTTTATCGAACTAGGCTCTGCTAAATGCCAGTTTCTTTTTCATATTGACCAGGAATTGTAAGGGGGTGAAATTCTGTTTATTATAGCTATTACAGGTGACCAAAAAAAACCCCCCAAAACAACATTAGAGGACAACCCCTGATGTTGGTTGTGCTTCCCAGACTTTCGTGAGAGATTAGAGACATGACTTTGCAGTACAAAGACTAGATCAGAATGCAGACACAGCACCAGTTTATAGTGGGCTTTGTAAATAATTCATTGACCAGATAGATACTAGGAGACAGAGTTTTTAAGAATATTATAGGATGTGATATGTAGTATTCATAAAATATGTTCTCATGCTCAGATGGGTTACAACAAAATTTATTATTAACTTATTCATTTAGTATTTACTCTCCTTTTTTTAAAAAAAGTCCTTACCTGAGGATATCCTTATTGATTTTTAGAGAGAAGGGAAAGGAGGGGAAGAAAGAGGGAGAGAAGAAAAATATGGATGTGCAAGAGAAGCATCGATTGGTTGCCTCTCATAGGCATCCCCAAGTAGGAACTAAATCCCCAACCTAGGCTTGTGCCATGACCAGGGACCAAAATGTGACCTTTTGGTTTGTGGGACGATGCTACAACTAACTGAGCCACACTGGCCAGGGCTTTACTCCATTTTTTTTAGACTAATTCCCATGTGAATTTTTCAGATCTCTATATCCTTTCCCTTCAATCTACTCTTTGATCTTTACTTAGCAGGGGTGGAACTGGAGGGCATTATGCTAAGTGAAATAAGCCAGATGTGAAAGACAAATACCATATGACCTCACCTATAAGTGGAACCCAATCAACAAATAAAACAAATGAGCAAAATAGAACCAGAGACTTGGAAATAAAGAACAAACTGACAGTGACCAGAGGGGAGGGGGCAGGGGGATAACAGGGAAAGGAGGGGGAGGGGCAAACAAAGGAACACAAATAGAGGACTCATGAGCATGGACAATGGGGGGATGACTGTGAGAGCAGGGGTGACGGGGCAGGGGAGAGTAATGGGGGAAAAGATGAGACAACTGTAACTGAACAACAATAAAAAAGGAAAAAATAGATAGAAAAAGGAATTGGAGGCATTACAGAGATAAAATGTAATAGACTCTGTAATTTAATGGACATTAGTTTGGCAGACATTAGTAGGCCTGGTGAGGAATGAAATTATAAATATAGATCAAATGAAGATTTGATGACTATGATTTTCATGTATAGTTGTCCCTCAGTGTCCCAGGGGTTGGTTTCAGGACTCCTCAGGATACCAAAACTCATGGATGCTCAAGTCCCTCTATAAAATGGTGTAGTATTTGCATATGCCTATATTTTCAGATAGGCTATAGCAGGGTTACCTATACATCACTTTACCTGCATGGATTCACTGCAGTGCTTGGCATATGGCAAATTCAACTTTTGCTTTTTGGAACTTTTTGAGATTTTTTTTTTCAAATATTTTCAGTGAGTGCTTGGTTGAATCCGCATATCCAAAACTGGCAGATACAGAGAGCCAGCAGTGCCAGTCTTCTGACAGCCAGCATTCTCCTCTGTCCCTATGACCAAAAGGTTTTCTTCATTATTGTTGCATCTATGGCTCTTAAACAGATGCAACACAAGCATGAACATTTTGATTCTGTTTAGAAATAGGCTTCATACCTTGCCTTAAGATCAGGATGCCCCTAAAAGGTATAGGAGATCCAGGATCATAATGACTACGTGATCATACAGGCACAGCTGCACCTACACCCCCACAGCCAACGCTGCTGTAATTGAGGTAAAATCAGATCTAAGAGGACAATGAGGATATCCTTAAAGCGGAAGCCCCAAGAAGCACCTAAGAAGGGGGGGTGTGTGTGAGAGAGAGAGAGAGAGATGAAAGAAACAACAACCTTATTCACTCTATGACTTGGCAGCTATGGGGAGGTTCTGCATTTCGTCTCAGTAGTGTATTAGGCACCTACCACGTGCAAATTTCTGTGCCAAGCACTTTTGGAAATAAAAAATATGAGCACATGCCTTACCTCAAGAAATTTAGTGGGCCAGTGGGAAGAGTACAGGATCTGCAATCAGTTTGTCTGAGGGTTGCGACTTGGCTCGTCCGCTGGCTAGCGGGGTGATCCCAAACAACGTTCTTTGACTTCACTGAGCTTGACTGCAGAATGGTTATGGTGGTGCCTCCATGAGACAGTTGTCACAGCAGTGAAATGGAAGCATGGGTTTCAAGTGCCTGCCATTGTAGTGCTCAGTGATCATTTGTTCAATGAATGAACAGAAAGTGTTTAATGAATGATCATTTTTATCATTCTTATATCTTGAAGAAGATTGAGAATGACAAGAACAAGAAAACCTTACAGAAGCCAAATGATAGGCCTTAAAAAAAGAAGCACAGGAATTCAGAGGAAGATAAGTATCACTTCTTTTGGGGATCATCCTTTGAAAAGGCTTCACGCCCCCAGAGGCAATTGCAGTGGGCCTGAAAGGATGGACAGGGCAGGGGCTGAAGGCTTGCCTTGAGTGGCACGTGCCAGCAGTCCGAAGGGTGGGAGTGAAGTTCTTTACCCTGACCTAAGGCACTCACCCTCACGAGCAACATTAGTGGGGCTGCTCTCCCTGCCTCAGGGAAATTAGACTTCAGGACCACACCGCTCATGCCTATATTCTCTCAGGAGTGAAGGTTTCCTAGATCGAATGGGAGTGATTAAGTGAAAAGCTGAGAAGAAAAAAATTTATGAAACAGCAAAGATGTTGATGAGCGCAGAATACTCCAATGTAGCTGTTTGGAGACTCTGTCCCATAGGAGGAGGCTATGAGTGTCCTGTGGAAGCAGCAGCGTATGTACTGTTTGCTCACTGCATGAGATGCAGTTCAAGACCCTAGCAAATGAAAAAGAACCAGCTATTGGCCCCAAGAGGAAGAAAGCTGTGATGGTGCCTTGAGAACACCTTCCTTTCTCTGCCAAGGGCAATGGAAGCTACAAAAGGCAGGCTTGATCTAAGTGACAGAATTTATCACTTTTCTTATACTGTATATGTCAGAGAGCCTGCCAAGCTTTATCAGACATGCTGCTACCTACTTTTGCTACTTTCTAAATAAATGAGACAACGGAAGAAAATGAAAACATGCTGTTGAAAATAAAGGATATGTATTCCTTTATATTAATATTCCCTTTGAAAATTATGATTTATAAGAGGGGACTATGACAAGTGAAGCTGCCTGTACAGATGGTGTTGAAAAACAGGATTTGGTTTTTCTAGACCCTGAAACCTGAATAACAGGTTTTTGACAATGAGAGTACATCTCACAAAATCCAGGGTAAAAAAATCCAATAAATGCATTGACCTGATTGAGAGGCCATGACATGAGTCAGAGGAATAGGAGAAAAGTGTCCAAACTAGATCAGACCAAACAATAAAGTAAGCCAACCAATAAGACATACAAAGAAAGAATAATGGTGGGAGGTAAGAAAAGGTTGCTGAGGACTATGTCATGACCTCAAATTTCTATCAAAAATTGAGTTCCAAGGTAAACTTGAAATACAGGTGTGAGGAAACACCTGTGGCCCACAGACAGAGCAAGTCGGGCTGCTTCCTTTAGTCCCTCCTGCACCTCAACAGGCAGCTGTGGGTGCTGTCAGAAGGGGGGTCCGGGCTTCACACTAATTCCTTTTGGGGTATTGCTTTTCAAAGATAGGAAGTAAAAACATTTGAAATCAATCTGTAAACATAAGAATAAGATTAGACTATTTTAAAAATAAAGTTTAGAGCATTGTAAACAGAAGAATAAAGTTTAGGGTATCTTGGCCACTGAGTAGAAATTTAAATCTAAAAATTGGATTCTAGAGAGAAGCACCAAATTAGTTGTTTTGCCATAAAAGGATGCAACTTAAGGTGATGTGTTTGGGGGTGTGTGTGTAATACTCTCTAAGAGCTCGAGTATTTTAATTTTATACTTTAACTTTTCTATGTGAGTTATACTTTTAACTGTTGGATAGCAAAATATTATATAAAATAAAACCACATGACAATGTTTGTATTTTGGTTTTTGACACGTAGGTGGATCGTTGGCCAGAGACAGGATATGTGAAGAAACTCCAGAGAAGGGACAATACTTTCTATTACTACAACAAACAGAGGGAATGCGAGGACAAGGAGGTCCACAAAGTGAAAATTTATGCTTACTAGGCCTTTGTTCTTTGTGTTACTTGTCATTACCTTCTAATATTTCATTGCTAATTCTACATCATGTAAATGTCATTTCACAAAATAATTCAAGATGCAGACTTCAATGGAATGTTCTGAAACACAGAAGCCATGAAACTTGGTATCTATTAACCATTCTGTTCTATTCTAAAATATAACAACAGAAGCATTAAAGTTGTACCTGTCTTGGTCCTGTTCCTTTGATTATTTTAACTGTAGTAAAATACCATCACGCACAGGAAAAAGCCCCACTGGAAACCCTTCCCTGGTCAGGCATGTTGTGTGTAGGCTGTCGCTCTACCCGCACAGCCCTCGGCCGTCACCGCTTTACAAGCCCCTCACTTTGCACCGTCAGAGCTGCATTTTGTAGCCTGAGGGCTTCTCTTGCCCTCAGGAGTCCTTTGCCTCTTGCTGAGTAGACCCCAAAATGCCAAGTTATGATGCCCCCTGGGAGCGGCCTTTGGCCAATGACCGACCAAAGGGGAGGAGGTAGATAAATGCCCAGCAACCTGGCACCTCGGGGGGAATCCATCCCAGGTGTATGTTTTACACCGACACCCAGTTTCCCCAGCAGAACTAAGCTTCAGTCACCTGAAGCTGTATCTGACCTGGCAACATCAACCATTGGTTGTCTCCCTTCCCTGCTGGTTCCCCCAGGCCTGCCAGGGGTTCTTACTCTCTTGACTCACCTCCTTATACTTGACGTCTTATCCCAGGGCTGGCTTCTGGGTCCCCCACCTAGACAACTTATGCTCCAGTGCTGCCCAAAATTGCTGCAAAAGCAGCCTAAGTGCTAATGTGTGAGGAAGGCAATAATTAACCTGTAAGATATGAAGGGTCCCCCCCAAACTAGTGACTCTTGAGTGCTTTCAGATTAAATGGGTAAAATATACCTTTTTACTTAATTCTTTTGTCGCTGATTTTTTTTTATTTGTTGCCATTTACAAGTTATGACCTTTCATCAATTTTTTTGTAGAGGGGACTCATATCCATCAATTCATTCAACTTTGGGTCCAGAACTATGGCCACATGAAGATTACTTTTCCCAATTCAAAGTTGTCCTCCTTCAGCACTTTTTCTCTCTGAACAAACAAATCATTAGAAAAAGATAAATAAGTTGGCAAGCCTCTCCTACACCTTCTCCAATGCTGCTTGGGATCATCTCTAAAGACATCCATATCCTTACCCCAGGAACCTGTGGATGTGGTACCTTAACATGGCAAAACAAACATGTAATTAAGTTAAAGAACCTGAGAGGGGAAAACTGTCCTAGAATGTCTGGGTGGGGCCAATGTAATCACTTCTGTTGGTGATGGAATCGGAGGTCTGAGGGATGCAAGGAAGGAGCCAAGTGCCAAAGAATGCATCAAGCCTCTAGAAGCTGGACAAGGCAAGAAAATGGATTTTTTTCTAGATCATGAGAAGGAAGACAGCCTTAACAATACCTTGTTTTCCAGATTTCTGGCCTCCGGAACTGAGAGAGAATAAATTCATACTGTTTTACACTGTTCCGTTTGTGGTAGTTTATTACAGCAGCAACAGGAAGTGTACACAGAGGGAGCAGACAGCCATCTATAGTCTTGGAATTGACAATGAGCTTGAATCACAGTCTGACCTCTTTGGCCTTGGAACACAATTTATTACAGATAAAGATGTGGTATGTATATACAATGGAGTGTTACTCAGACTTAAAGAAGAATGAAATTTCGCCATTTGTGACAGCGTGGATGGACCTAGAGGGTATCACGCTATGTGAAATAAGTTCAGCGGAGAAAGACAAATACCACATGATTTCACTTCTATGTGGAATCCAGTAAACAAAATAAATGAACAAGCAAAACAGAAACAAACTCATAGATAGAAAAATTTGATGGTTGCCAGATGGGAGCGGGATTGGGAGGAAGCAATGAAAAAGGTGAAGGGATCAAAAAGTACACATTGCCCATTTTAAAAGAAGTCACAGGGATGTAAAGTACAGCATAGGGAATATAGTCAATAATATTGTAATAAATCTGTATGGTGTCAGGGGGTACTGGACTGTTTGGGGTGATCACTTCATAAGTTATATAAATGTCTAAGTACTATGTTGTACACCTGAAGCTAATATAATATTGTATGTTAACTGCAATTGTAAGGTAAAAAAAAAAAGAAATGAAGCATCAAGCCATGAAAAGACATGGAGGAAACACAGGTGAATATTACTAAGTGAAAGAAGCCGCAGCAAAACTATATAGTCAGTAAAAGAATCAGTGGTTGCGGGGAAGCAGGGAGGATGGAAGGGAAAAGAGGCATGGTATAGAGGAATTTTTTTAAGGTCGTGACACCACTCTGTATGACACTGTAATGGTGGGTACATGTTATTACACATTTGTCATAACCCACTGAATGTACAACATCGAGAGTGAACCCTAATATAAACTATGAATGTTGGGTGACAATGATGTGTCAATATAGGTTTGATGATTGTAACACACACGCACACCACTGTGTTGAGAGATACTGATAGTGGGAGGAGCTGTGCATGTGTGTGGGCAGGGCGTGTATGTGAATGCTGTGCCTTCTGCTCAATACCATTATAATATAAAACTGCTCTAAAAACAGTCAACTGAGAAAACTATGCACCTAAAATGAAAGAAACGAGCAAGTGCTCACTAACTGTGCACTCGTCCAAGGCGAATGTTTTTCAGACCGGGTTGCACACTGAAATAGCACAAGGAGCTTTCAGTGTTAATGCTGATGCCTGAGCCCCCACCGCATTCCAGTTCCAGCAGAATCTCCGGGAATGGGACACAAGCATTGGTTTTTCTTTTTCAAAAGCCAGAGCGAAAATGCCCCAGGTGACTTTATCATGTGATCAAGGTTGAAAACTATTACCCTAGATTCTTGCTTTCTGTACAATTCAGACCCAACATTCAACCATCTCCTGACTGCCAGTGTCAAGCTTGGATCTCAGACAAGCCCTTGGCGTGCAGGGATATTTTCTGGTATGGCTCTGGAGAAGCTTCTGTGACACGCGAGGCTGTGCAATTCACGTTGAGCAACATTTAATTGCCTGAAGGACAAATCAAAGTGGGGCTCACTAGGGCACCAAAGTAACAACAAGTTCACTCTTTGAGACCAGGCCAGTTAGAGAGAATGCTTGGAACCCTTAAACACTGTGGCCTTGCTCTGGCCAATAAGCTCAGTTCTCAACGAATTTTTTTTCTTAAAAATTCTTTTGCAGGAAGGAGCTCCTACCCTTTGCAACAGCATGGATGGAACTGGAAAGCATTATGCTAAGTGAAATAAGCCAGGAGGTGAAAGACAAACACAGTATGATATCACCTATAACAGGAACCTAACCAAGAAAACAAACAAGCAAAATATAACCAAAGACACTGAAATAAAGAACAGGCTGACAGTGACCAGAGGGGAGAAAGGAGGGAATTTCAGGGGAAAAGGGGAAGGGTTTGCAGGAACAAGTACAAAGGACACATGGACAAAAACTAGGGGGGAATGGAAACAGGAGGGAGGTAGGGATGGCTGGGGAGTAGGCTGGGAAGGGAGTAAAAGGCAGAAAACTGTACTTGAACAACAATTAAAATAAAGAATAAATAAAAATTCTTTTGCAGGTGTTTATTGTATATGTTTTCTAAAGTGCATAAGTTTTAGTACGGTAGTATGTACATATAGTTTACAAAATAATATATACATTTATATATGAGGAATAGTGTTCAGAAATTTTTAATGAGTTTATGATAAGAAATTGTGGAGGCAACTGGTACTAAAACATATTACTCATGATATAGGAACCATACCTACTTACCCCATTTCCCATCATCTGATACATCCTCAGTATGATGTTTTTTAAATAAATGAATGCAGCTGACTTACCATTTATTGAGCACGTATTATATTCTCTAGGCATTAACTAAGCTCTTATTATACAGTATCTTCTTCTTTAATAATTTTTTAAATTTTAAAATTATGTTGATATACAATATTATATTAGCTTCAGATATATAACATAGTAATTAGATATTTGTAGAACATATGAGGTGATCACCCTAATAAGTCTAGTAATCATCTGACACCAGACATGGTTATTACAATATTATTGACTGTATTCCCTATGTTGTTCTTCACACCCCCGTGACTGTCTTTATAACTGTCAATTTGCACATCTTAATCCCTCCCCCTTTCCCACCCATCCCCACCTGGCAACCATCAAAATGTTCTCTGTATCTATAATTTTATTTCCATTTTGTCTGTTCATTTATTAAATTTTTTAGATTTCACATGTAAGTGAAATCAAGTGGCACTTGTCTTTCTCTGACACATTTTTCTTGAATGAGAAAAATGAACACCCTCTCTGCACAGATCCTCCTCACTGCTTCACCCAGGGCTCTGTCTGGTACCCCCGTGGCTGTCCCCCTCAGTTCGCAGTGGAGTGCCTGACTGTATGGTGGGAGAGGGGCTGTGAGCTCTTCAGGGTCTGGTTCCCTGAAAATGCTCTCAGTAAGAAGAGTAATTGTAACAAGCCCCCATCTACCCCCTGAGTGGGTCGGATGCCCTTAGTGCCTGCTTCCAGCATGCCCTGGGACCCTCAGGCCCCCTTGTCAGGGGAAAGAATTTAGAGCTAGGAGGAGAAGATATCAGGTTCAGGCTGGTGACTCTAAGAGCCCCTACCTAACTCTGCCAAGAATAGAAACATATCATATACTCCCCAGATCTGGGAATTTCTTCTGGCTCCACCTCCTACTTTTTGCTTTGCATTGTCTCCCTCTCCCCTGGGTTTGATTCCACATTCTTCATCTCTGCACTGATGACTTTTTGGACTGTGGGTCTGGCTCTTTTACTCAGAGTATCTTTTTTCCCTTCACATTATTGCTTCTCAGAATGCCCCATGGCTCCATGCACTGCAGCCCGAGAGCTGAGACGGTCCCAAACCTTGAACATTACCAGGTTCTCTGATACCATGATGGAGCCTAGGCCTTACATGTCCAGGGCGAAGCAGGGGGATTAGACCCTAAGCCCATGGCATGTAAAGTTATGCTGCTAAAGAAAGGGGAAACACTGGTAGACCCTGTGATGGCTAATTTTATGGTCAGCTATGGGTGCCCAGATATTTGGTCAAACTTTATTCTGGTGTGTCTGAGAGGATGTTTTTGGAAGACATTAACATATGAAATGGTAGACTGAGCAAAGCAGATTGCCCTCCCTAATGTGGGTAGGCCTCGTCCAATTACTTGAAGGCTTAAATCAAATAAAAAGGCTGGCCTCCTGTGAGGAAGGAGGAACTCTTCCATCTGACTTCTTGAGCTGGCACACCAGTCTTTTCCTTCCTTCAGGATGGAACTAAACCTTCAGCTCTCCCAGCTTTGCCATCTGCACATTGTGGGACCTGTCAGCTACCATAAAACCTGAGACAATTCCTTATATCTCCTGGTGGTTCTTTTCTCTGGAGAACCCTGACTAATACAGCCCTCCCAGGACCACAGTCCAGTAAAGAAGATAACAAAATAAACTCATTTTGAAGTGAGTAACAGAGCCCAGCAGCATGAATGAAAAAAAAACATGAACTTTATAGACTGGAGAAATTAGGGAAAGATTTTTGGAAAGTTTTGGATGTGGGCTGAATCTTGAAGTACAAAATCTGAGCAGATTAAAACTAGTCATAGATGCAGAACTTCCGAGGTCTTACCAAGTAAATCTTAAACTGGGTCATATGGTCCCTTGGAAGGCAGGTAGCACGGTTCAGCCATGTTTGTGTCCAATGGCCAACACAGTGCCTAATGTAGGTGGGCCTCATACAAATGGTAAATGCCCAGTAAATGTTTGTTGAATGAATCAAGAAAGGAAGATATTGACTTTGCTGCCACATTGAAAAATGCCACAGATAGCTTTTAGACTGACAAAATATTTTGTAGCTAAATCAAACAAGGTCTATTAATCTAGAGGAGAACATGCATCGCACAGTAGTCATATCAGTGATACATATGCAAGACTGACAGAGAGACACTTTTCTGAGTCAAAGTCACTCAACTGTGGATGATACAAGTTGTAGATCACCACTGAGTTCCCAGAAGTGTCATTGCCTCCTTCTATCTCCAGGCTAAGTCTTCTGGAGCATTTCTGCAGGTACCTTGTAGATAGTGCCAGCAACCACCTCACCTGGGCCAGATGTACGTCTTCCATCCTAGAGTCTCTGCACATCCATACAGCCTCAGTCCTGCCCAAGGTCCTTGCTGAACTCATAGCTGGGACTGTGGCCCTTTCCTTGTACAGTAACTCTAGGCATGCCGTCGAGCTCTAAGAAGAGTTCTGGGACTCATCTGCATCATGAAATCACCTCAAAGCTTTATCAAAAGCACAAGAAAAATCCTAATGACAAACAGAAAGGATCTTTGAGAACCCAGGGAGTCTTCTTGTTGTTTAGTTATAGAAGAACCTCCTTATTATAATCTTAACTGAAAAGGAATAAAAAACAAGGCAAGTTCTTTTGTTTTGGTATGAATAGCTCTTTAAAGGCTTGTTGGTGCATCATTTGAATGCTTCCTCAAATATGTTTCCTCTTTCCCCTCAGAAACGTTCCGTTGCCCAGGCCCTGAATCTGAGGGTCAGTTTGGATTCTGTGCTCTTCCTTGTCCCCCAAGTCCTGAAAGTGGGTATCTATCTCTCCAAGCTCCCCACAGTCTCTGTCCCCACTACTGCCACCCCAGGCCAGGCTGCATCTCCTCCTTTTTGCGCACTCACCCAAATGGCCACGCTGGTTTTCCCAGCCTCCACTCCTTTCCCTTCCACTCCATTGTCCTCTTTGCAGCCAGAGTGAGCTTTCCAAAGTACAATTCTGAAATTTGACCCATTTAAAACACTCTTCAGAAGTCCCCATCATTCTTAAAATGAAGCTTAAATGCCATCCAGATGTCTTGTGTGGTTCTTTGTGACTTTGTCCCTGTTTTTTTCCTTGGGTTTCCTTCTGAGAGCCTCTTACCCCAGATGTTGCAAGGATTTCAGATTCTTATACCATCTGGCTTTCTCTCACCAACCACCTTTCTCATTGGCCGGCTGCCACTCTCTCCACAAACTCTCTGTTCTTTTCCTGGCTAGGTCCCACTCTTGCTTCTCTGCTTTACCTGGAGTTACCTCAGAAGAAGCCTTTCCTCATCTTCTCCAAGTCATGTTGTCATGTTCCCCTGACACGTTGCCAGAGCACTTTTATTTCAGCACTTATCACACTCTGTTGTAAAAATCTGTTTTCTCATGTTCTCTGCCCCCTCCCTACCACAAGTCTATGAGTTTGCGGAGGCAGAAGCCTACATACAGTGTTTATCTGCCTGTATCTCTTGGCACTGTAGTTCTAGCATGGGTGAGTGTATAGACAATGACAGGAATGCTAACAAACAAGTAATAATATCACTAATGACTAACAAAATGTGATTCTATTATAAAAGCTTTGATAGGGCCCTATGTCTTAAAGGTAGGAATAATTTACTACTGGGAAAAATTGGGTACATCGGAAAATGGAATCCAAGTAGATTCCAAAAGGGAAACATTGGATAACTGTCTTTTTTCATTTGAAAATGATACACACTTTTAAAAGAACATTTAGGAAATTATCCTGGGTAGAAAAATTTAAAATTGCCTATGTTTCCATGCCCAAACACAAAATTATTACAATTTTGGTACATATCTTTCTGATCAAAGTGACTATGGCTAAAATTTGAGACTCACAAATTCTTACAGTAACCCACTGGGGCTCAGCACCTGACTCCAGGTCATAGAACCAGCTTGACATTAGAGCCAGGTTACAGACCAGACGTCCTAGGTTCAAAGCCCTCACTGTTCAAAGCCCTTTCTGTTTATTCTAAACTATAGCCAACTAGACATTTTGTGTGGAGGAAATGTATTTTAACAATGCTTAATTAATTTTATTATGTCTTTTACAGAATGATTTTTAGCAGTTTGCCAAATTTCCTTTTATTATTGCACATAATTAATGAAAACCCTCTGACAGAGCCGTCGAAGACCCATTGCTGACAGTTGCCCTGTGGCCTTATTGCCTTGTAGGTAATAGGCAGCTGGGAGTGTCCACGTGTGAGACTTCTTGACCAGGCACAAGTAAAACACACAAATGAAATCCATCCCACAGAGAATTTTGTGACTTGCTGTTCAAAGTGCTAGATGCACGAAGTTTCTCAGAATCGCCATTTCTGGCACAGGAAGTGATTTCTGAAGTGGTTCTCAGAGGGCATGAAAATCAACATGTTCTTAAATTCAGATAGGTGGCAACTAAGGCTTGCCCTTCATTTCTACCTCTTGGAAAAAAACGGCTTCCTTCCTTCTTACCTACACCAAGGAAGGTAAGCATTGAACTCAGCAGTTTTACATACTATGATATTATATACGTAGCAGGAATATTGCTAGAAATCAGTGGTTTTCTCATTTTTAAGTTTTCTAAATTTGGATTTCTGGTCCAATTTAATCCAGATTATGGGTGACTGTAAAAGGTCAAATCCTTATATGACTTCGAATTTAAGCATATAAGTATGACTGATTCCTTTGTTTCTTTATCATTATTAGCATATGAATAGTAACAAAGGGATAGGGAGTGAGGAAAAAAGGGAGGGAAAAGGAAGAGAAGAGAAAGAGGAGGAGGAGGAGACACAGGAAAGAAGAACGAGAGGGAGAGACACAGAGAGGGAGACACGCAAACAGAATAGCAAGGTGGAATTTTAGAAGTTCCTAACGTTCCTAAAGTTGAGGTAGGAGCCAGCTGGCTGATGAGAACCTGAATGTCCCCAACCGCTTAAGTCAGGTGGAGGCAGAGAGACACCCATGGCCCTAAGGAGCACGTAGACCTTTCACAGCTCAAGCAAGGCTGCCTTTCCTAATTAGCCCTCAGTATGTGTAACTACTAGCAGAGAAAGAGGTGTTGAAATTTTTGTACGATCCAAGGAGCCCCTCAGGAGGAAAGGGCAGACTCCATACTTTCTGAAGTTCAACATTAGCATTTTTCTGATGGGCAAGAAAGGACACCAAGGAACTCCAAAAGGAAATGCAGTGTTGGGGGAAGCGCAGGGCCATAGTGGGGTCTAAGAATGGTGAGGGAAGACTAGCCCACCTCAGAGTGTGCAGAGGTGAAGTAGCCTTCGGCCCTGCAGACTGAGTCTTGCAACTGCGCTCCACAATGAACTAGTGAGTAATCATCTTGGCAGCCTACAAGGGGTACCACTGTGGCCTTGGCTGAAATCCCAGTGTGTCTTAGACTGCAGGGTCAGTTTTCCAAAGTGAAGTGCTCATTGTCAAAAAGCTGGGGTGGCCCTGGCTGATGTGGCTCAGTGGATTGAGTGTTGGCCTGCAAACCAAAGGGTCACTGGTTCAATTGCCAGTCGGGGAACATGCCTGGGTTTTGGGCCAGGCCCCCAATAGGGGACACACAAGAGGCAATCACATATTGATTTCTCTCCGTCTTTTTCTCCCTGCCTTCCCCTCTCTCCAAAAAATAAATAAAATCTTGGAAAAAAAAAAACAAAGCATGAATATTTACTAAAGCCTACCTTTAATAAAATTTCTAAGATAATAATATAAGGATTTTTCTTTACTTGCTCCTAGCACACATTATTTTTGTATGATATTTGAATTCTATATATATTTAAAAGCCTGTGAGACATTACTATTTCATGCAATCAATGTTGATTTACACTTGTTCAAATATTTACCACTGTCTTCATTTTTCATTCCATCTGACATCTCAAATCTTCCATCCAGGATCATTTATTTTCTGCCCAAAGTATTTTCTTTAAAATTGCATTTAGACAGTATCTTCCGGTGACAAACTTCATTTTTACTTGTCTGAAAATGTCTTTAGTTTACCCTGTACCTTAGAAGTTGTGTTGAAACCTAGCCGGGTGGGTCAGTTGGTTGGAGCATTGTCCTGTATACCACGAGGATGTGGGTTCAATCCCCAGGCAGGGGCATGGGGGGGGGCAACCAATCAATGTTTCCCTCTCACATTGATATTTCTCTCTCTCTCTAAAATCACTTTTTAAAAAATTATTGGGTGAGGATAAAAAAAAGTTAGGAATTCTAATTCAGCAATTTTCCTTTTAACACTTGAAGATGCCATTATACACTCTTCTAGCTTTTCACATTTCTGTCTGTCTAACTGCTATTCTTTCCGAGATAATAGTCCATCCCCACTTCCTCACCGCCTGGCTGCTTTGAATATTTTTTGTCTTTACTCTTTCTCTGTTTTGCAGTTTTACTATAATGCATCTATATGTTGATTACTTTTTTAAAAAACTATTCTTCTTGGAATTCACTGGGCTTCTTTTGTCTTTGGACTGGTATGCTGCAGTTCTGGAAAAATCTAAGCCATTGCCTCTTAAAGATTGCCTTTCCTTGATTCCCTCTCTTCTCTCCTCTGGGACTCCAATCAAATAAATGCCTCTAACAGTTTTCTCTTGAGGGGAGAGTCAATATTATTTTCACATGAAGATACTTCCAATGGTGAGAAATGGCCCAGGATCATAGGCCCTCAGGAAATAAATAAATTTGAACACTGGATAGCATTTTAATCTTCCTAGGTATAATTAATCACAAAATGTGCCAGGCAAACATAAACTGACATCAGAGTGACAGGTTTTGTGGGTTTTACCTATTTCAGTTGGAAAGAATGGGAGGTATTCAGCCTAATTTTATTGAAGCTTTGTGGCTCAGTAAGAGCCCTCCATTGAAAACACTGAGAGTGTATCGCTGCTGAGTGCCTACTTTCCTTGCTAGAGGTAGACACCTTTCTCTGTATTTCGTATCATTCCCTAAAAAGGAGGTACATCCAAAGTCAGCAAAAGCCTGATGAGTCACCCAGGTGGTTCTGGGCCATTATTACTAAAAGTTTCTGCCAGGCAGATTCCCCGCCTTCTGTGAGGCCTCTTCCTCTACTTAAGGAAGTCTTTCTGTCACTCCCAGTGTCCTGCACTGTGCCCTAAGGACGGTAGTAGGTTGAGGGATCTGACTGGGCTCATAGGCACCGTTGTGAGATTCACAGCTAAATATCGAGACATGATTACTTCTTGGGATTTGGGGAGCTCCTAGGGCATAAAAAGCTAAAAGCCTTTACAAATAGCAGAACTTCCTACATATTTTCTTCTCTTTTTTGAATATTTGCAGCTCACACAATTGGAAATCTGGCACAGTAGTGAAGTCTTTAGTGGACTTGCTAGCTCTTCCTTAGGATTAAAATATATATGTAAATATTTAGGAAACCAAAACATTCATATTTTAAAAGCAAACTTCCCCCTCCTAGTGGAATTTTCTTGCCTGCAGCATTGCTTAGTTGCCAGCGTTTTGAGATATTGCACCTTTTCTTTTGGTGTATTAGCTGGAGGTTCGGTTAATGGAAGCCCTTACTGGTAATCAAATGTAACTGAGGCAGGAGGCTTTTCATGCTTGGATGACATCAGTTACCCACTTCTTCTTCTTTTTAAAATAGGGGTTGGAGCAGTAAATACAGCCAACAGATTTAAAAGGAAATCTGGTCACTCTTCTGTGTGCACAGACTGATCTGAGACTTTTCTCCACAGAGGTACTGAATTCGGCATTGGCCAACAAGTTGCTGAGACCAGCGAATCTACACCATCTCCTGACAGCATGGAAAATATAGACAAAGCTGGGACAGCCAGGTATGTAGTTCTGAGTGCAGCCTACTTCTTGCCAACCCCAGGTGCTGCTTTTTTAAGGTCACCTTGTTAGACTCAAAAGGGCCGCATTTGGTGTCTATTGCTCCTAGTGCAAGGCATTGTAAATGTCAGTAATCACTCACTTTGTAAAATGCTATTGAATTGGTAGTGATTTTAAAGTGAACTTGTAAATCCATGACTTGGCCAAGGCACTTGTGAGGTTGGGGGGAGGAGAAGGTGAGGTCAGTTTACCCACCAAAGTGGAGAAGAGGTTCTTCTCCCCAACTCTTAAGGCTCAGTTTTCCAGATGTGCTCTCCACATCCTGTCACTTAGTGGTCCACTTGCATAATGATGCTGAGAATATGGGAAAGGGGTGAAGTAGGGAAGTAGCTTTTAGGATCCACAGAATTTGTGTTCCAATGCCTGATTTGTCACCAGCTGGCTGGGTGACCTTGGGCCAGGAACTGCATGTCTCTGCGACTCAGTTTCTTCAACTGTCAAATCAGTTATAATAGGTAACATTCATTTTGCTTGGTGGTACCTAAAACTGTACTAAGCATCTTTGATGCGTTTACTCCAAATGTAGGGAGGACACTATTATTACCCTCATTTTACAGATGAGGACATTGAGACTGTAACACACTGGAGTCATTTTCACTGATGGGGTACAGTTGGGAATCGAACCCGGCTGTCTTAGTTTCCATATTCTTTCTCACTCTGTTGTAATAGTGCATTAAATGATTTCTCTGCTCACTTTCCACTCTGGAGCTTTAGAATGCTACTATTTACTTTAAAAATAAAGAGGAGATAAAGAAAAAGCAAGTTCGGGCAGAAGGCTTGTACCCTGAAGACTGGCTGCCCTCGGCATGGCAGGTTTTTTTGGTCTTTGATTCTTTCTCTCAGTGTAGAGAAGAGGTAGGATGGATGGGGAAATAGGGAAGAACCTAAAAGTGAGAGCAGTTCTACAAACTGCCTAGGCTCAGCGGCGATGCACATTACCTCCCAAGGCTCTACTTTTGCACGCAGCTTTGGCCACAGGTTCACCATGTGGTATAAGCGTCCCATTAGATGGGTTCCAAGGATCTGCTGAGACTGACACCACTCTGAACAAGCGAAAGGCAGCTCCTACGCCCATCCCCAGCCCAAAGGAAGATGGATTTACCTTGAAACTAAGGATCAAAAGTTCTTCACCTAATTTTGTATTTATGACTTTGTGTATGCTTTTACTCCTACAAACTGCATGGGCTTCAGGTACTGCAAAACCTGTACCCACTCTTGTTCTCACACATTTTGGATTATTAGAATGCAAATAATTTACATAGATTGAAGTATGGCTTCTTACTTTAAAAATATGAACTGTTTGAATAAATATTGAATGCCAATAATTAGTCTAGATTCTTTCATAGTAAAAAAAATTTGAAATTCAGAAAAGTCATCCATTTGCTATGTGGGTTTTACCAAATTGTGGTAGCCTCTATGGAAGGTTTTTTGCTCTTTGAAAAATGACTTGAGCATTTTTCAAGAAAATGGTAGAGAAATTTTCATTTAGGGCTGATCAATGAGTTTCTTCAAAATAGGGTTGGTTGGTGGAAACATAGTGCTAAGTATGAATATTCTTCATCAAAAGAAAAAATTAAAATTAGTCCTTTTTACTTTTAACTTTAAATTAGCAACTATTAACATAAGTGCCCAAATAGAAAGCAAGGAGTTTTTCTTCAAAAATTATTATTCCCTCACAGAAATTTTAACTTGTACTTATGTTTGTGTAGTCTCTCATATTATTAGTGTTCTCTAAATTATTTATTATGAGAAACCAAGTCCTCTTTAGAGAAAACATGTTAACCTGAAAAGATCTCAATCAGCATTAGTTTTGAATGCTTACAGAAATCATTTCACAGACTGGTACTTAAAAAAAAAAGAGACAAAACATGTCATCATTATACTAGGGTTGATGATCTTGCATTTGGAAAGATTATATATTTTTGTAAGCAACTTAATTATCAATTTGAAAACTTTATAGAAGTATTTAAATCATAGAGAACAAAATATGTTCATACAGGATTCATCTTTAAAACAGAAATTTCCTAATACTAGGTGAGTGAATACTTGGATCTTTGGGGTGAAATTTTCAGCAGGTACATTTTGTGCAAATGCAGAAAGTCCCATTTATCTAATACTCCAAAGGGAGTGCAAGTTGCCTGCTCTGGACAACCTGCAGATGACTTGAAAATGGCTCGGTGGTCATGAAGACACGAGATCAAAGCTGCCACAAACTGTTTAGATAAAATTATTCCCTAACTTGTGAAAGAGGAAATTTCTGAATTAACATTTCTATCTCTTTAAGTGTGCATATTAAATGTACTTATGAAATGTTATGTAGATGTTCTTGACTATTTCACGTACATCCCTAAAAGTTTACATAGTCAGCTGTCCAAAACAAATCATAAAACCCTTTTGGGGCCTTTCTTATTGGAAAAATTGGCAATCACTTTATAGTTGAACATATTCTCCTTATAACTAATAAGAGTTTTCATTAAAACACATCTGATTCAGTTTGAACAAATTAATAAATATATGTAATGTTAAATACATTTTTATTTTTCCCCAGGGATGAAAAAGTTGTGAACTGCTTATACCCAAAGCCTGATGCAATTTTTAGGCTGATTTGCTTTCCCTGGGCAGGAGGTGGCTCCTTTTATTTTGCTAAATGGGGCGAAAAGATGCCTGACTCAGTGGAAGGTATGTTAACTTTTACCACCATCAAGGCAATTTACACTGTCAGATGATACACACAGAGGAATTTGAAACATGGTAAAGATTTTCCATATTGGAAGGTAAATTATAATAGTCATTCAAGATTGCACTCTAGCCCTGGCTGGTGTGGCTCAGTTGGTTGGAGCATCATCCTGAAACCGAAAGGTTATGAGTTCAGTTCCTGGTCAGGGCATATACCTAGGATGCAGGTTTGATGCCCAGTCAGGGCAGGTGCTGATCCCAGGGCCAGGTGCAGAGGGGAGGCAACCAATTAATGTTTCTCTTTCACATCGATGTTTCTCTCGCTCCCTTCCTTTTTCTCTAAAAGCAATGAAGAAATGTCATTGGGTGAGGATTTTAAAAAAAAGATTGCATTCCAATAATATGACTTTTATATTTCTAAAATAAGAAATTTGGCTACCTTTATTCTGTTATTATTCGAGCTAGAAGAACTTTTTAGAAAGTGGCATTCTAACCTGCGCTTGTTTTCAGTGTGCTTACTCGTATGGTTATATTGAATATACCCTCTTACAAGTGTTTTCAATTTGTCCCTCTGTGATTTGTTCCATTTTCCCCGTTGACTCCTTTTCTTTCAAATGAATGTAACATTACAAAGCATTTTCTGTGCACCTCCTCTATCGCCTTATTGACCATGTTTCTCTCTAATTGTTTTAGTGGTGGCTCCAGAATCCACAATATAAATCTTTTACCTATCACTGTCTGTCTTCAAATAACATTATTCTTGCTTAAACTTATTCCTAAGCATTTAATTGTTTTTGATGCTATTGTAAATGGAATTGTTTTCTTAATGTCTTTTTTGGATATACATTGTTAGACTGCAGAAACACAACTAATTTTAGTACGTTAATTTTGTATCTTGCAACTTTACTCAATTTGTTTATTAGTTCTAACCATTCTTTGGTGGATTCTTTAGGGCTTTCTCCATGTAATATCATGTCATCTGCAAACAGAGACTTTTTTCCTTCTTTCTTTCTGATTTCAATGCCTTTTATTTCTTTATCCTACCTAATTGCTCTCTGGCTAGGACTCCAGTACTGTGTTGAATAGAAGTGGTGACGGGGGGTATCCTTGTGTTGTTCCTGATCTTAGAAGAAAAGCTTTCAGCTTTTTACCATTGAGTGTGATGTTAGCTGTGGCCTTGTCATTTACGGTCTTTATTATATTGAAGTACATTCTTCTATATGTACCAAATTTGTTGAGAGTCTTTTTCATGAAAGGAAGTCGCACGCTTTTGATTCATCTGTTGAGATGATCACATGATGTCTATCCTTTATTCTGTTACAGCAATGTATCATATTTGCTGATTTGTATATGTGGAACCATCATTGCAGCCCAGGGACAGTCTCCCTTGGCCTGGTGCATGATCCTTTCAACATGCTGTTCCATTTCATGTAACATTTAAGAACCTTAAAACCCATGCTCCCATTCTCACTCCTGTCCTTTTGCTATTACTGTCATACATTTTACTTTTGCAGTAAATTTTTATTATTTTTGCTTTGAATAGTTATATTTATTTATTTATTTATTTATTTATTTATTTATTTATTTATGATTTTATTTATTTAAAAAATAAACTTAAAAAAAGAGAGGGAAACGGACGGAGAAAGAGAGGGAGAGAAACATCAATGTGTGGTTGCCTCTTGCATGTCCCCTACTGGGGACCTGGCCCACAACCCAGGCATGTGCCCTGACTGAGAATCTAACCGATGACCCTTTGGTTCACAGGTCGGCACTCAATCCACTGAACCACACCAGCCAGGGCTGAATAGTTATATTTTTAAATGTTCAAATGAGAAAACCATTTTTATATTTATTCACATTTCTATAATTTTTAGCACTTTCTTCCTTTGTATAGTTTGAGTTTCTATCTGAAGTCATTTTCCTTCAGTTTGAAGGAAACATTTTTGTAGAATGTCTACTGGCAACAAATTCTCTCAGGAGACTGAAATTTTCTGTATTTTTGCTGTTACGTTTGAAAACTATATAATCTGGATATTCCATTCTAGGTTGGCATTTTTCATCACTCAGAAGATGACATAATATTCTTCTCTGACTTGTGTTGTTTTCTAGGAGAAGTCAGTAATGTTGATTATCTTTATATGCAATTGTCTCCTTTTCTTTAGCTGATTTAAATAGTGTCTCTTTACTACTCAAAAAAGTTTATTATGTGCCTATTGAGTTTTTTTGGGGGGGGGATCTGTGGATTTACAATTGTTATTAAATTTGGAAAATTTTCCAGCCATTATATCTTGGAAAATGTCTTTTCTACATTTCCCCTTCTGAATTTCTTGGGTTCTGTTTAAACATATGTTATACTACTTGGTTTTGCCCAATAGCACATTGAAACACTGTTGATTTCTTTAAGCCACTTTTCTTTCTGTGCTTCCCTTTGAATCTATCACCCTGTCCTTCCTAGGATCCTTCTTGTTTGTGGGTTGTAAACTTGAATTTTTTCTCACAGCATTGTGAGACTCAATTAAACACCATTCTTCTTTGCAATATTTTTCTGTTTATATTTTCTTAATCTCTTGATATACCTAATTTAAGAATAAACCAATGCCTTGAGGGAGAATGCACAGGACTTCTTTGTCTGAGGTCATGGCCTCTTACTTTCTTGCTGCTTTTGCAGCACCGCACTTCAATTTTTGTCTTGCTCGTGCTGTGGGAATGCAAAAAGCTCTGTTGGCTTCTTGGTTTCTCAGAAATAGCCTGGAGCCTAGAACTCTTGACCTGTGCCAAACATTGACGCAGCTCCATAATGAAAAAGAGTCTGGAAGAATCTGTTCACCCATCTAGAATTCTCTTCTCTCCAGGCAAGTCCTCAGCAGTTTGCAGATGCTTTCAAACAGATGTGTGTGTATGTGTGAGTGTGTTTCATTCAGTTTTCCATTTGTTCAGTGAGAGTGTTGGTCTGCTGTGAGCTACTTTCAAATAACCAAAAGTGAAAAAACATAACAAAGCATAGTGTACCAACAACCTGCCTTTCAATATTACCATTTTAACATATCTGCTTCAATTTTTTTGTTTCCAATTAAATAAAGTTTCTATTTATTTTATTTTAAATATAATTTTTATTTGCTTCTTAATGTTTTCTCCATTCACTTTTTTTCAATTACAGTTGACATCCCGTATTATTTTATATTAATTTCAGGTGTATAGCATAGTGGTTGGATAATCAGATACTTTACAGAGTGGTCCCCTCACAAGCCTAGTATCCCCCTGGCACCATACATAGTTGTTACAATATTATTGACTGTATTCCCTGTGCTGTACTTTACATCCCCCATGGCTATTTTGTAACTATCAAATTGTACTTGTTAATAAAATACAATTTTTAAAATGGTTTTAGATGTATAGAAAAGTTGCAAAGACAGTACAGAGCCTCGTGTACTTGTCACCCAGTTTCCCCTATTGTTAACATCTCACATTGTTATGGAGCATTTGCCACAACCAACATCGGCACATGGCTGTTAACTAAATTCCATTCACTATTTCCCTGCCGTCTGTCTTCTGCCTCATTGAGGACACCAGATGGTCCAGTCCTCCTGTCTCCTTCACCTTCTCTAGTGTTTGGCAGTTTCTCAGACTTTCCCGTTTTGGGTGCCTTGACAGTTTTGAGTAGTACAGGTCAGGTACTATGTAGCATGTTTCTCCATTTGGATTTTCCTGATATTTTTCTCATGGTTAGTCTAAGATTGTTGGTTTTGGGGGAGGAAGACCACAGAGGTAAAGTGCCATCTTCATGACATATGTCAGGGCTGGGTACTATCAATTCGACTTATCACAGACGGTGGTGAACTCGGTCATCTGGCTGAGCCACGTGTGCCAGGTTTCTGCACTGGTGGGTGGCTTTTCTCCTCCCTCCATATCCTGCTGTTTGGAAGCAAGTCTCTCAAGAGATAAGGAGTTAACCACTGTGACTAAACAACAATAAAAAAAAGTGGCAAAGAACAGCCTGTATACATAACCCTGCAAATGTATGTGAGTTTATGAAATAAATTCATAAAAGTAAAACAAAACAACAAAAAAAGAGAGATAAGGAGTTATGCTCCATTATCCTGAGGAGGGAGTAGCCACATAAATCACTGGGAGCTTCATTTCAGATATTTCTAGGAAAGAAGCTTTGAAATTCTTATGTGTCCTTCTACTCCCATTCTTTTCAGGCAGAAGATTTGTGCAATACAAGGCATTTATTTCTTTCCTTACATTTTGCAGCTTAGAGTAAAAAAAAAAACCAAATGGGAGGTGGGTTCTTTGCCTTTATAACACTATGACTGGTTAAAAGTCACACTTACTAGCTCTTAGAAGCTAGAAAGTCTTATACAATTACACATTTACTTTTAGTCTTAGTAATGATAGCTTTCTCCATTGTAGAGTGAAATGTTTGGACTGAGCCCGTTTCCTAAGCTTCTACCAGCTCCAACCTCCTCTAGTCTTCAGGACCCAACAGCTTTTGTTTGGCTTGTTTGAAAGTTGGCTGTAGAAATAGCACCTCCAGTGATATTTCCCAAAGTCCATGAACATGTGGGAATAGAACTCTTAACCGTAGTATCGTTTTTAGTGACAAAACAAATACACCATAACCTCCCTCCCAAAGTCCTGGAAAACCCTCAACATCCATGAATAGAAAATTAGTTACATTACAGAACAGAGCTACAAATGGATATGTTGCCACTTAAGAAGGAGTCAAGCCTGCATGTGTAGATACGGAAAACACTTCATTATGTAATTAAGTGAGGAAAAAAGCTAGTTGTAGAACAGTGTTATGGTATTCTCCCACTTGCGTAAATCCCTAAAAAGATACACACACACACACACACACACAGATTAATACAATGAGGAATATGCAGATAACGGTATGGAAGATACACAGAGACATGGCAGATTGCACAAAACTGGTAACAGTGGTTTCCTTTGAGGTGATGAAGTAGGACTGAGGAAGTAGAAACATTTTGCTTTGTATTTAATGCATTTTTCTATTTCTGGGGATTTTTTTTCTTGTCACATGCCTGCTTTACTTTATTTTGGAAAAGGTAACTCCCTTGTCAACAGGAACCACTGTTGGGCCAGCACAGCAAAGCCTGGCCTTCGCGAGAGGCTGCGCACTAGGGCGCAGTCACACACGGGCACTTTCCGGGATTCCTGTCCGCAGCACCGTTTTACTCCCGCCCCTGCATCCGCTGTCATTCCTCAGAAAGGTAGTCCTATGGTTTCTCCTGGGATTCTCTCCAGCTTTTTCATATAATTGTTATATATAATTATATATCAACCTACATGAAAATATATACAAATATATAATATAGAGTAAATATATATAAATATATAGTTTAAATATATAGTATATTTATATAATATATAATACATCTATATATTTATATATTATGTGTTGTATATTATAACTACATTTTAAATATATTATATATTTAAATATATATTTAAAATGTATATATTAATATATATTTTATAAATATATAAATGTGTTCTTATAAATATATTTGAATATATTTATATGTTTATGCTCATATTTTATAATATGTAAATAATATTATATATTATTTAATGAACATAATATGTTTATTATATATTTTAATAAATATAATATATTTAATATATTATATTTTATATTATATACATATATAATTTTTATATAACAATTATATGAAAAGACTGGAAATGATATATAATTATATATAATTGTTTTATATATACTATATTACATATAATTATATATTTGTTACAGCTATTTCAGAAAAAAAATTTGAACACTTTCCTTCTTTTTCTAAGCTCTGGAGAGTTTATGTAACATTACATCCTGTGAATGTTTAGATTTTCCTAGACAATTATCTAGGCCTAGTGCCTTTTCATTTTTTTAATCCTTATCTAAAGACATACTCATTCATTTTAGAGAAAGGGGAAGGGAGGGAGAGAAACATCAATAGGCTGCCTCTTGAACGGGGCAGAACCTGCAACCTAGTCATGTGCCCTGACTGGGAATCGAGCCCAGGACCTTTCATTTTCTGGGAAGATGCTCCAACCAACTGAGCCACACTGGCCAGGGCTAGCGCTTTTTTTTACAAGAATACATCAACAACTTGTATTTCTTCTATGAAAATGATCTATTTCAATTTTCTATTTTTCCTGGGATCAGTTTTGGTAAATTATATATATTTTTAAGATGTACAAATTACATGTAAATTTCCAAATATATTGTGTAGAGTATTGCCCTATAGTCTCTTTTGATTTTCAAAAGTTTCCTTGAGTTTAAGGGTTACTTCCTCTTATTTTGTGTATTTTTACTTTTTCCTTTTTTTCTAATTAAATAGTTATAGTGATTTGCTTATTTTGCTGAAATTTTGTCAAAGACCTGCATTTTTTATTTATTAGTTCTACTATTTTCCTGCTTTCTACTACATTAATTTATTTTTAATATTATTATTTCTGCCCTTGCTGGTATAGCTCAGGAGACTGAGAGCCAGCTTGCGAACCAAAGGGTCACCAGTTCCATTCCCAGTCAGGGCACATGTCTGCGTTACTGGCCAGGTCCCCAGTGGGAGGTGCATGAGAGGCAACCACACATTGATGTTTCTCTCCCTCTCTTTCTCCCTTCCTTCCCCCTCTCTAAAAATAAAATAATATAAATAAAATATTAAAACAAATAACCTCCCCTAACAATCCAATTAAAAAATTGAAAAACAGAAAAAAGGAAAATGCAAATCAAAGCTACAAAGAGATATCACCTCATACCCATCTGAATGGCCATCATCAAAAAAGGCAAGAGATAACAAGTGTTGATGAAGGTATGGCAAAAGGGGAACCTTTGTGCACTGTTGGTGGGATTGTAAATTGGTACAGTAACTATGGAAAATAATATGGAGGTTCCTTAAAAAATTGAAAATAGAACTCCCATACATGAGTATGATCCAGCAATCCCAGTTCTGGGTACATAACTAAAGGGCATGAAATCGTGACCTCAGATAGTTGCAGCTCCAGAGTTCATTGCAGCATTCCTTACAAACAACAGGTTGATGGGAGCAACCTAAGTGTCCATCGACAGATAAATGAAAAAAAGTGGAACATTTTTCAACCATGAAAAGACAATCCTGCCACCTGCGACAACATGCATGCACCTTGAGAGCATTATGCGAAGTGAAATAAGTCAAAGACAAAGACAAATACTGTGTGATCTCACTTATGTGTGGAATCTAAAAATCCAACTCCAGTACCACTGTGAGTTATTTTTCAGCTTCATTTCCCCCAGATCACAAAGATAATATAAATTTAGGCTTCAAAATTGTATAAATGCAAAGTTTTTGTTAGAAAAAACATAAGGACAAACTTTTCCCCCATTCACAGCCAAGGTAAACACAGGAAGTTGTCTCTCTTTGCCATTATAAAGACGTTTTTTGTTTTCCCTGTTCCACTCTTCACTGGGAGATTAGAGCTTAGAGGTTCCTGGCTTTGTTTGGAGGACTCCAGTTCTAGGTCACCCTTGAAACCTGATGTTTTGTTTTCCTGGCATACACATTAGGTGTCAGAATAGCCATTCCATTAGCCCATGCTCACTCCCTGAATCTTCAGTTCTCTCTTTTTATTCTAGGCATTCCCTTTTACTTAGAGCTAAACTATGCATGTAATTATATGTATGCTTCATCTAGAATTTCTAGGTGTTTTGCAGTGGAGAGTATTTTTTCAGATATTTAGTTTACCATTTTTATGCTATTGCTTTTTCTCAGCAAATTGTAAATCTTTTTTATGTTACTAGATTTGACCATTAGTAGTCACCACTCATCCCTTTGAAATTATTCATAGCATGTTAACATAAGCAAGCTCCTTTACAACATCACAGTATCTCACTCACCGTCCTCACTCATTCACCAGTGTTTCTCAATCTCCAGTGCATTCCATACGGCTTGCTGGGAGAGAATGCCGATCCGAAGAACCTTTTGCCACTGACATCTACCAGATAGTTGACGAAGCTGTTTGTGCTCTGCTGCCAGTCATCCAGAATAAACCATTTGCATTTTTTGGCCACAGGTATTTAAAATCTATTTTAAAAGGTGTTTCCTCAATCACAAGTGGTTGGTTAATGTTGTTCTGTGTGTCTGTGAGATGCCCACCTTCTGTATTACACTGTTTCGTCACTGCTTGAAGGAGTGATGGATTAAGTATGGTTATAGCTGTTCTCAGACAAGAAAGTCAGACAGACAGACATTGTGCAGTAGAGACCACAGGGAGGTGAATGCCAGGCTGTGTGATGAATTGTGAAAATCTTGGCTCCTTGTGGCATCTTCTCTTTGGAAAATAGTCCCAGGATGTTGAATTATTGTGACCAGTTACAACTCTTACAGTTGGCCAGTTTGTTATACCTTTTGGCCAGTTTAATTATACCTTAGGCAAAAAACCAGAACTTGAAAAATCAAGATTATATAAGCTGTAACTTATATTCCACTTATTTTTAAATTCAAAAATTATATAAATAGGGACTATATGGTAATGGAAAAATATATAATAAACATTACATATTTTTAAATAAATAAAATAAATTATATAAATAGTATGTGCTACATTGTATAATTTTAAGGTTATAACATGAACCCTAGAGTTTTGACTGCCTCTTAGTTAGTTTGACCTGGGACAAATTTCTTAGGTTTTTGAATTACTTTCTTTCTCTGTAAAGCTGGAATGATAACAGTTCCTTCTTGTAAGGATTCAATTAATAAAGATCATAAATTATTTGGTATATGGTAAGGGCTCACTAAATTTTGGCTACTAAATCATATAATATTTACAGATATAATCAGTCAAAAAATAAAAATTACCCATCACCTAGGAAGTACTTTAAAATCCTGATTTGGCTCCATAATATTTTTACAGGTGAGGTCCTATTCTCTATCTTTTCCAGACTTTCTTTCACTTACTATTGCTCTGGAGGTCATTTTGCTTCATGACTTGTTTTATTAATTGCCCTTTGTGAATATAGAATTACTTTTATATTTTTCTGTTATAAAAATACTTCAGTGAACACATTTGTAGAAAATTTGGTATACATCTCATAAGCTTCTTAGAATAAATTTCCAGAATTTCCAGAATAACCAGAATTTAGGTTAAGTGATATGCCTATTGTTAAAGCTCCTGATATGTATTTCCAAATCACCTGCCATTTACACTTCATCAGCAATGGACATCTATATCAGTCTTGTCTACAAATATATCTAATGTCCACAGCAGTTAACAAACTTTTGGTTCAGTACTGCTTTCATACTTTTGAAAAGCATTGAGGACCACTTTTTTCCAGTCAAGATGGTGGCACAGGTAAACACAGCTCACCTCATCACACAATCACATCAAAATTACAACTAAAATTAGAACAACCATCACTCAGAACCATCAGAAATTGAACCAAATGGAAGTCTGACAGCAACAGAATTAAAGAAACCACATCTATCCAGACTGGTAGCAAGGGCAAAGATGTGGAATGGGCTGGTCCCACATTCACATGTAGTGGATAAAAATTCAGAAGGGATACCTCAGTAGTGAGGAGTCCCAGCCCCACACTAGGCCCCACAGTCCAGGGTTCCAGTGCCAGGAAATTAAGTCCCCACAACTTCTGGCTGCAAAAACCAGGGGGGATTGTGAGACTTTGGGCCAAGATGGAGTCATAGGTAAACACACTTCACCTCCTCACACAACCAAAAGAAGGATAACAACCAATATAAAAACAAAACACCACTTCTGGCCAAGGTGGAGGTGTAGCTGGACATGCTATGCCTCCTCTCACAGCCAAGATTAGGGACAACAAAAATATAGAACAAAAAAAAAAAAAGAAAGAAAACCCAACCAGGACAGAGGGAGGATTGAACTGTGCGGGAGTCCAACGGCGATTCACCCAGACCAGTGACCGAAGGAGGCCCCATGAACAGAGGTGGCCCTGTGACCAGAGGTGGCCAAGAGATTGGAAGTGGCCCTACGACTGAGGGCTGCTGAGAGATCAGAGAAGGCCCCGCAACCGGGAGCAGCTCTGTGACCAGAGGGGGCCCCACAACCGGAGGAGGTCCTGCATCCGGAGGAGGTCCTACGTCCAGAGGAGACCCTGCAACTGGAAGAGGGGGCTTTGTGGAAGACCCAGAGCACACACCCGTGATCCTAGCTGAAACAGTGGAAGCTGTGACCACCAGGATACCCGAAGGAGACTGCACCACTGAATCTCACAGGTATTCTACCACAGAAGTTCACACCATAAACCCAGGGAGCCAGAACAGATCAATTTAAGAAGCTGAGGCTGACAAGAGGAGTCTCACAAACAATGGAAGACAAAGAAACAATCCCCAAATGAAAGAAAAGGAGGAAGCCCCAGAAAGAATGCTAAATGAAACGGAGGCAACTCAACTATCAGATTTTGAGTTCAAAGCAATGGTTGTCAGGAAGCTCCAAGAGCTCTCAAAGAGCTACCAGAAACTACAGGGAAGCTATGATGAACTCACTGCAAACTATATCAACATGAAAAAGGAAATAGAAACTATCAACAAGGGCCAAGAGGAAATGAAAATACAATTTCTGAACTGAAGAGCACAGTGGAAGGAATCAAAAGCAGAATCGGTGAAGCAGAAGACTGGATCAGCAAGTTGGAGGACAAAGTAGAAAAAACACCCAGAAAGAGTAAGAAAAGGAAAAGAGGCTCAGAAAAAATGAAGAGGGATTAAGAGAAATGCAAGACAATATGAAATGTAATAATATCCTTATAATAGGGATTCCATAAGGAGAAGGAGAAGAGCAAGGGATAGAAAACCTATTTGAAAAAGTAATGAGGGAAAACTTCCCTAATTTGATGAGAGAAAAAGTCACACAAATCCAGGAAACACAGAGAGTCCCAATCAAGAGGAACCCAAAGAGGCCCACTTCAAGACACATCATAATTAAAATGACAAAATTCCAAGACAAAGAGAGAATCTTAAAGGCAGCAAGGGAGAAAAAGGAAGTAACATACAAGGGAGCTCTGATAAGGTTAGCAGCTGACTTCAATGGAAATGCTCCAAGCCAGAAGAGAATGGTAAGAAATATTCCAAGTAATGAGGACCAAAGTCCTTCAACCAAGACTACTTTACCCAGCAAGGCTTTCAATTAAGATAGACGGCCAAATAAGGAGCTTCCCAGACAAAATAAGTCTAAAAGAATACACCTCTACCAAACCAGTTCTGCAAGAGACACTAAAGGGCCTGCTTTAAAGAAAGGAAGGAAAGGAGAAAGAGAGGGAGAGGAACACAGGTACGAAAATGGCAATGAATAAGTACTTATCAATAATAACCTTAAATATAAGTGGATTAAATGCTCTAATCAAAAGACATAGAATAGCTGAGTGGATAAGAAAGCATGACCCACACATATGCTGCCTAAAAGCGACCCACCTCAGGACAAAAGACCTACACAGACTCAAAGTGAAGGGCTGGAAACAAATTTTCCAAGCAAATGGACAGGGAAAAAAGCTGGGGTAGCAATACTCATATCAGACAAAATAGACTACAAAAGAAGGGCCATAAAGAGAGACCCAGAAGGTTACTTCATAATAGTCAAGGGAAGAATCCACCAAGAAGACATAAACATTGTAAATATATATGCACCCAATATAGGAACACCTAAATACATCAAGAAAATCTTAGAGGACTTCAAAAAAGATATTGACAGCAACACAATTATAGTAGGGGATTTTAACACCCCACTGTCAAAGATGGACAGATCTTCTAAACAAAATATCAACAAAGATATTGTGGCACTAAAAAACACTCTAGATGAAATGGACTTAACTGATATATATAGAAAGTCCATCATCCCAAAGAAACTAAACACACATTCTTTTCAAATGCACATGGAACATTTTCAAAGATAGGCCACATGATAGGACACAAAACAAGCCTCAACAAATTCAAGAAAATTGAAATCATACCAATCATTTTCTCCAACCACAAGGGACTGAAACTAGAAACCAACCCCAAGGGGGAAAACCCAAAACACTCAAAATCATGGAACCTGAATAGCATGCTGTTAAACAATGAATGGGTCAAGAATGAAATTAGGGAAGAAATCAAAAAGTTTCTGGAAACATATGAAAATGAACTCACAACAACACAAAACTTATCGGACACAGCAAAGGCAGTCCTCAGAGGGAAGTTCATAGTGATACAGGCCTACCTAAAAAAGATAGAAACATTTCAAACAAACAACCTAACCCTACGCCTACAAGAAGTTGAAGAACAACAACAAAGACAGCCCAGAGCAAGTAGAAGGAAGGAAATAACCAAGATCAGAACAGAATTAAATAACATAGAGACTAAAAGCACAATTCTAAGGATCAATGAATCCAGGAGCTGGTTCTTTGAAAAGATAAACAAAATCAACAAGCCTTTAAGCAGGCTCATCAAGAAAAAAAGAGAGAGGACCCAAATAAACACAATCAGAAATGAAAGAGGAGAGATTACAACTGACACCACAGAAATACAAAGGATTGTAAGAAATTACTATGAAGAACTGTATGCCAA